>OX451738.1:256703183-257029175 GCA_948472305.1 Vicia faba | reverse complement strand
TAAAACTAGGGTTTTAATTTCTTGTCAAATATTCCCCATTCAAAAATTGTATCCCCCTCCCCATAATTATATTGTAATAGTGGTAGATTGATTTTATGCATTTACGCTTTTAATTATGCCATGATTAGAGATTAGGATTTGTATGCAAAAATCTAAAATCAACAAATAGCTTGACTAATGCAAAGACAAAAATGCATGAAAAATCAATACACAATGCACACTTGCACCCCTAGAGTTTCATTCACTTGTTGCCTTTTAAATGGGCCATGTTATGCATGTTGAGTACTTTGGAAAAACAAAAACAAAACAAAAGATCATAGTCTCTCGATGACGCTATCTTGGTTGCCTAAACAAAATGATCAAGTCCCTCAAAATTTTGCCAAAAATACTTAACACGATTGCTATCATGGTCTATACGATGACCCGCTCCTGTCCCGTTTAACATCTTAATACAAGGTTGTTTACCAAATGCAATGGTAAAATAACAATGTCAAAAGGGTTAAAAATGTATAGAAAAGACCTTTGAGTAAAATAGGGTAGATCACTCTTAGTTACTTGATCAAAAACTTGCAAAACATCCTTGCTATTTTCAAAACACACCTCACAACACAATTTGAAAACATTTCCCAAATCAAACTTTCAAACATTGAAATATTTTCAAAAGACAATACACCTTTGTATATATTCAAGCAAGAATCATTACAAAGGTTGCTACAACGATGGCCTCTTTTCAAAACATCTTTCAAAACCACATACAAAGCACCATTTCAAACAATTGAAAAGCAAAAGCAAGTGATCTAAACAAGTAACTAAGAGCCCATGGATAACCATGGATGGAAAAGGATGCTTGCACCTTCCCTTTTCATAATCTACTCCCAGAACCCAAGAAAACATCTCAAAGGTCTTTCCTGTACTTTTTGACCTTTCCTTAGGATTTAATAAAAAGTCGGTGGTGAAACTTGCTAAACCAAAACATTTGCAAACTCAAACGCAAAACCTCAAGTCAATTCTCCCACCGTATCACATATGGCATTCATCCTTGTCCTCCCCAGAAGAGTTGACATCCATATTTAAAACTTGGTCGAACGACACATCATTGGATTATCCATCTCCTTTATCCCCGGTCAGGGTACATAAGAATCAATTCCTTCAAGAGATCGATGAACGACCAATTTTCCTGGAATTCTTCTATCCCCAAGCGGAAGTCGAACGTCTCCAGCAGAGTGTCCCCAAACAGAAACCGAAATCCCCAGCGAAGACGTCCTAGACAATATTGAAGATTCATATTCTTCATTCCCCAACAAAAAATAGGTATTTATTTTCCCAGCCAAAGATGTTATATGGAGCTACCGATACATTCTAGTGACATGTTACAACCATACATCATTTACAAAATATCATAGCATATGCATACGAAATGCATACAATATTCTCAATTATTTTGAGAGCATCATTACGCAATGCATTACATACATCATGACATTGCATAAAACTAACTTTATTTTCTTTCAGGTTAGTTCGCAGACAGATATAATATTATCAACAATTTATCATCCTTCAGATACAATCAGTCAACGATTCATTCTAATACTCCTTCAGATACAATTAATCCGCGATTGATTTGATGATCTTTTGGATACAGTCAGACGTAGACTCATTCTGAGACATATTCTAGATACAATTAAGATATGATCAAGAGATAGATCCATTCTAATACTCATTCTAGTACACCTACCGGATACAGTTCAGATACGATCAAGACGTAGATCCATTATGATATTCATTCTGTTATATATTTAGATACAGTTAGGCGAGGACTCATTCTAATACAGATCTCGAATAAAGTCGGACGAACAATCATTTTGGATCCTCTCATAGATACAGTCATGACATAGACTCATTCTAGAATATCATCCAGATACAATCGATATGTAAGATTCATTCTGACACTCCCTAGCATATCTGCTAGATATAGTCAGACACAGACTCATTCTAGCATACTTCTTAGATACCGTCAAAAGTAGAGTCATTCTGATACTCCCATCTACAGTTACTTTGGAATGGCATCTATAAACCCATCTTCACCAAAACTCTGTCACCACTCCGAATGGCATCTTTAAGCCCATTCAAGCAATACAATCAAACAATGGTGTTACTTCATGCACATGTGAGTGCAAATTTCTGGGCACTTAAGTGTTCAATCCTCTTCCACCTTCAGATCACGAATGGAGAGCATGCCAATCTAACTCTTCAGGTTTAAGAAGATTGAACAGGGGCAGCTGTTGTACCCCAAAATTTTCCCTCCCATTTTCTTCAATATATCTCCTCATGCTCCTAGGCTTTTCAAATACTCAAGACCACTCAAAGTTGGACCAGACAAACTCTCCTCCTAAGCAGTTGACCTACAACTAGGGTTTCACTTTTCTAAAGGAAATTGGGCTTCTAATGCCTCAAGGGGATTTCATGGTTCCTTATGTGTCTCTAATAATGCTCATGCCAAATTTCAAGAATTGCATCACAAGTTTTCTCAGTCAATGGCTCAGATGATGGAAAATCAACTATATTGGGCAAAAAGTCAATCATGGTCAACATACAGTCAACACTCAAGAATTTTGGTCAACATCAAGATTTTGAAGTCACATTCATCATTTGATCAAGGGTTGATCATGATTCATCAAGAAAACTCAAGATTCATTAAAAGTCAAAAGTTACTAAATTAGGATTTTCTTAAGGAGAAGTCAACTGAACTTTGACCAAGCATAATTTTCACATGCTTCATCAGCAAACTCTCAACCAAATCTCATTTTGAAGGAAATTCAATTCTCTACATCTCCGACTCTCTAATCTCAAGTTGAAAAAATGCTTCATTTTAAAGATATGGGCCAAAACATTATAGGTTATTTAAAAGTCAACAAAAAGACACTTTTTGTCAAGGCAATTTACATCAAGATAAAGTCTTCAAATGAAACAATGACCAACATAGAGATTTTAGGGGACATCTTGAGCTTTCCAAAAAGTCTAAGATCACCCTCATATTATAAAAATTTAGAAGGTTATGATTGGTGCAAGTGGGACAATTTTGAGAAAATGCATGGAACCCAAATTGATCAAGCTTAAATTTTTGGGCTAGTGGGCTTACCTTTCAAGGTCCAAACGTGTTTTAGGACTCATAATAAACCTCTAAGTCTATTCATACACCCCTTTAATATTTATTCCATTTTTTATTTATTTAAATTCAAAATTAAATTAAA
Organism: Vicia faba; assembly: GCA_948472305.1. Lineage (NCBI taxonomy): Eukaryota > Viridiplantae > Streptophyta > Magnoliopsida > Fabales > Fabaceae > Vicia > Vicia faba. The sequence goes on along the minus strand of OX451738.1, from coordinate 257,025,924 downwards.
TAAAATCAAAGACTTCATGACAAGGTCCAAGCCCATTCCTTTTACCCAATCCTTCCTTACATATTCATCACATTTACACAACAAGAGGAGGCACGAAACCTTGCAAGAAAAAAACTTTCCAAATCTCACAAATTTGTCCAAAACTTGGGCAAACTTCAAACCTTATTTTCAGTCTTTCTCAAAGCAAGCTAGCTGTCCCAATCAATTCCAGAAGTGTTATAGAGTAAGTATGGATCAATCTTGATGATCTAAAGTGCATGAAACGAGCATCCCATGCATCTTCGATTTCCCATATTTTTGTAAATTCATATTTTCATTTTCATTATGCTTTGATCGAAACTAACATTGCTAACGTGTTTGAGGTGTATTAGTACATGATAGAACCATTGCATGAGTCCCATAATTCCGGATGAGGGATTGCCATGTTTGAACTGTTTTATGTTATCTTATTCATAACTCATCATGCAGGGAGAATTAGCAAAAACCAAGGCCACCATTGAACTCGCATGGGTCAAATTAGGGGGCTAAGGTCTTCCGAGATCATTAACACTCTTTATTTTGCAGGTTGAAGAAACGAGGTCGCCGGAGAAGAAGACCGGAGCTAGGGCTCTGATGCCTCTCTGGTCCGGCTATTCTATTTTATTTTATATTTATTTGATTCCATTGAGATACCAGATGAAACAACCACCCCAGTGGCAAGGCCATGCATGTTAAGGCATTAGTCTCTAAGAACGTGGGTTTGATCCCTGCCTTTTGATGTTATTTTTCTTCATGTTTTCCTATGTTTTGCAGGTTTTATATATTATGCGCAGCATTCACATTCCTAACACCAACTAGCGTTTGTCCTGGTGGAAAGTTATGCAGTTGTGAGGCTTAAGGGTGTGGGTTCAACACCCACCCCTGGCATTTTTTCATTGTTTTCATTTTCTACCTGATTTCCTTGATTTTTCTTCCCCTAATTCTTTTTTTAGCTAACCTAATTTATTCTTAATTAACTATTAAACAAAAACCTTTTTTAAACCCTAATCATTTATGTTTAGGTTTTTTAATTAACCCTTTCTTAAATTAATTCATTAACCATATTTTTTTTAAAATTAAGGCTTAAATGCAGTTTTGACCCCCCTAGTTTAAGGTTTTTGGAGTTTCGATCCCCCTAGTTTAAAAGCCAGGTTTCTAGTCCCCAAAGTTTTCAAATTTGGATTTTTGAAGCCCCCTCCATCTGGCTGCCCAAAAAGTGACATGGCACAGGGAGAGTAATGCCACGTATTATTATTATTATTATTATTATTTTTTCTTCTCCTCATGGGCAAAATTAAGGTTCGAAAGGAAAAAAAAACGTGGCATTACTCTCCCTGTGCCATGTCACTTTTTGGGCAGCCAGATGGAGGGGGGCTTCAAAAATCCCAAATTTGAAAACTTTGGGGACTAGAAACCTAGCTTTTAAACTAGGGGGATCGAAACTCCAAAAACCTTAAACTAGGGGGGTCAAAACTGCATTTAAGCCTAAAATTAATTAGATTTTTAGGTTTTTAATAAATTATCATCAAAAATTATTTTCTTCATGAAAATTCACCAAAAAACATTTTCTTTTCTATTTTCCTCTTTCCTTATTTTATTTTATTTTCCTAGATCAATTGTATAGGATGCTTCGGCGAATGTATATAGCTTAGGTTTATTTTTCTCATGTTTTTCTCATTATGTCTTTGCTTCGAGTATGTAATAGCTTAGGGTTTTATTTATCGTATATTTATTCTTATGTAATTGCCTCAAAGCCTTGTAATAGCTTAGATTTACATTCTGCGTGTTACTTTCTGTTCTTATATTCTTTTATGCTACTGTTAGTAATTGTTGACTTTCAGAATAATGGCCACGTCCCTCAGAAGTAGGGATACTTTAGCAAAATACACTCAATCAAGTCATCATCATACAAAAGGTCATAGTCCCTCGATGACCCTTTGATGTTTCCTACAGAAAAATGACCTAGTCCCATCGAGTTTCCTACAAATAATATGATGACAGTCCCTCACGAAATTGATAAGGTATCCTTACAAGTTGCCTTTGATGACCATTCGACGACCCTTCGGTTGTCCCTTCACATCCAATAGATAGGGCTACCTACCGACTAATGGTACAGATAACACTATCTCTAAAGGAGAAGGAAAAGAATAAGAACGACCTTGAGCAGGTAAGATACTTTTAATCGCTTGCTCACAAACTTTTCTAAAAAAGAAAAAATTTCTCACATCACACTTTTCAAAGAAATATTTTCAAACACTTTGTATATATTCTTGAGGACCGATACAAGAGTTATTACAAAGTTAGCCTTACAAAAAATATTTGCAAATCATATACATAAAAAGCAAATTTTAGAAAGTGAGCTAAGCGATTAAGAGCCCATAGATAACTACGGCTGAAAAGGTTGCTAACACCTTCCCTTTTCATAACTTACCCCTCGAACTCAAAATTTGTCAAGGTATTTCCTGTTCTTTTTACCCTTTCTTTATTGGATAAAAGAAAAGTCGGCGGCAACTCTTGCTATCTGTAAAATTTGCGATAAAATACAAAACAAGTCTGTTCTCCCACCGTATTATAATGAGGTTTGAACCCCTCCTAGAGTTTTATCCTTTTCATACATCTACTTCTCTATATGTTTTAGTTTTGCATCTAGTGTGGTAAGGGAACCATACTCCTACACCTTTTTCTAGGCGGATTCCAGAAGCCTCTTTGCTTCAACAAGATCCTTTTTGATATCATCTATTACCAAGACGATAGAGACAAGCCACTTTTGCATGATCTCCATTTTTTATTGATACATTTTGAGACCAAGACTTTCCCCTTGCCATAGGCACTAATAGATATTACAACACCCCTTCGATGCAGATGGTAAGACATTTCAACCGTCACTTCTTTTAGGCTAGATTTGGTAATATGAGCTAAATAATTATAGTAACTCTCTAAAAGCTTGGCCTGAATAGCTTTGGCATACCTTGGGCCATTAGTAAAAAGGATATAATGCATAGTAGTAGGAAGGAAAAGCACTTTGGGTTCCTCTTATTGGAAAGGTTCCACCCTCAGTAACCACCTTCTTAAGCCTTTTTGGATTAAGCTTATCTTGAATAGGTATTTTATCTTTCTCCCATCTAGAAGATTCATCACTCAGTGCCTTTGATAAAGATCAGTGTAAAGCACAATTTCCTAGGTGGCCGTTATATTTCTTGCTCTAGGTCTCAGATGAAGGGGGAACCTTGTTATGTGTTTCTCATGGGAAGATCTATCACCAAAAATATTTTCATAGTTGGATACTATTAGATTTGGATGGTTTAAGATGCCAAAAATTACGTCAAAAAGTTCGAACAATGTTAGAAATATGGGGACATTCACATTTCCCCCTACCCCCGCCCCCATTAGAGCTCAGTGTGTTGACTACAACATGACCATTCTCCTAATGGGGCATGAAAATCATTGAAACTTTCCCATTGGCTCTTGGGAAACTAAAATTTTATGATTGTATCTATAGAGTAACTTACCAAATGGATTAAAGACTAAGCCCCAACAAAGATCACGACGACCAATATTCAGAAATTCTTTAAGATTAACATCCTTGCAAGATATGAAATTCCCTAATCCGTTATCATTAATGGAGAGACCGAGTCCACCGACACGAATATAAAGAAACTCTTTGAGAATATTAGGGTCATACACCATTTCATGTCATAATAACACCCCAGACCAATGAGCAGATTGAAGCCCCAAATAGGGTAATATTGAGAAGACTGGAGAGAAGATTAAAGGGATCCGAAGGAAACTAGTTTGATGTGCTTCGGCATGTTCTATTAGAATACCAAACTACGCCTTATTCAATAACCTGTGAGACTCCTTTCAGGATCACCTACAACACCAAGGTTGTTATCCCGATCGAAGTATGAGAGCTCGGTTAAAGAGTGACACATATCTTACAGAGATAAGATAACTCGCAAGTAATCAGTGAGGAATTTGACCTATTAGATGAGAAGAGATATTTTTCTTCCCTCATAAGAACCACTGTTAAACCATCCAGTGCCTCAAATAAAAATAGGAAAGTTAAGCCTAGAGGTTTCCAATTTGGTGATATTGTGCCCCGCAAGGCCGACGTTGAATAGAGGAACACTAGAGAAGACAAAATTTCTCTCAATTGGGAAGGATCATAACTAGTTTGAAGTAGTATAACAAAGGGATCTATTACCATCCAAACTCTCCCTAGGAAACTTATCCCAAGGACTGGAATGCCACCAAGTTGAAACGTTATTACAAATAAGTTGTTTTTTTGTTTAATTAAATGTTGAGTGCTTAGGAAAATTACAAATGTAATAATTGGCTAAGCAAGTTAATGAATAAGGTTTTCACTAATTTTTATTGGCATAATAAATTTCATAAGAAGCAAGGAAAATATGTAAAACCATCATTGTCGATGAAGCTAACCTTTGGATGTGAAATAATAAGAACTTCTCACCTCTAGTAAGGTTATGGAAAATGTCTAGAGGTACTATGATAAAAAAAACACAACACTTGCCACACTCTCTCTTAGTATCTAGGCACTCCTAAAAAATGCATGTGGTGGAGCCCCGCTCATGTCAGCCTAAAATCGAGTTCTCATCTGGGGGAAGGGAAGGCGAACAAACTCATGGCCAAGTGTGATCCCTAATGACGCCGAATAAAATAAAGATTGTATTTTGTACATGTCACAAAGAACGAAGAGGATAGAATGGTCAACACAGATAATGATGAAACAAAATCATTTATAAAATCAAAATGGTGAAACAAAACCATTCATAAAAATCAAACGATGAAACAAAATCATTCATAAAAAGATGATTATGAAACATAATCATTCATCAAATTATTCATAAAACTAGGCCAAAGGCTAGCACAATACATGTAATAATAAACCAAACAAATAAAGCCAAACACAACTACATAATAATAAGAAGTCAGAGTTTCACTAAGAGTGACCAATTTCTCGTCCTCAGCCTCTTGCTTGACATCGAGCTTGTCCTTGGGGATATTTACTCTTGAGCAAGAAAATTCCACTTGACTTAGGTTGTTGCTAAAGGAGACCTGTATGAGTTGGTTAGAGACACAGACAACCCAATCAAATTCACTATGCTAGTACTTTTTATCCTCCTCCAACTTATCTAGTTGTTCCTTCAGCTTTTTGACATCCTCTTTGTGGAACTTCTTTGCCTTTGTCAAAGTAGCCTTCATCTCGTTCAATGTCTTGTATGCGGTCTTGAGGGACTCTCTGGCCTTGTTCAAATCAATTTCAACACCCTATAATGAGGATTGAACCTTACCTAGGGTCTTCCCCTTCTCATATATTTGCTTATCCATATTTTTCACTCTTGCAGCTAGTGTGGTAGGGGAACCATACTCCTTCACCTCTTTCTTGGAAAATTCAATAAGCTTGTTCACCTCAACATGATCCTTTTGAAGACTGCCTTTTTCCAAGAGGAAAAATTAAATCCACTTTAATAGAATTTTCCTTTATTTATTGAGTATGTATGGGACCAAGACTCCCTCCTTGTTGAAAGAACCAATAGCCATTCCATAAGTCATTCAGTGTAGGTGATAATAAAGGTATAGGGGAAAAAGAAAGGGGGCTTGAATTGGGTTTCAAGTTTTGAATCTTTTTCTTCCCAAAGAAAGATGAAACAAGAACAAAAATAAATGAACACGATTATTTTTATCTTAGTTCACAGTTAACAAAGTTAATCCAGTCCACCCGCCAAGGTGATTTTTCCTTTATCAAGAAGGACTTTATCCACTATAATAAAACTATTTACAATCCATAAAGACTACCCTTCAACATCTTCTTGAGAAATTCTAACTATACCCTAGTTTCTCAAGGAACAATCAACTCAAAGGTTGAAATACAAAGAGGTGAGTTTACAAGATGCTTCTTAGAAAACATATTTACTCAAGTTGAAATACAATCATAAACACAAAAGTTTTTCAAGAAAGTTAATGAACAAGAGTTCCTTGCTTTATAGCTCTCAAAAGAATAATAAATCATAGAATTTTGCGCAGATTTTCTTTTCAATAGTTTAAGTCTTCTTTTCCATTCTTCCAAGTCTTCCTTATATAGCCAAAGAAAGATCCATTAGAGGGTAGATAGGAATTCCAAAATCCAGTTGTATTCTTGCATAACAGTCAATGTGAATGGTAGACAACATCATACCATAGTATTGTCCTTTCACCTCAAAATCAGTGTAGTGGAAGGAATATTTAATCTTGTACCATGCACTATTTACTCACGTAAAACATTTTTGATCTTATCTTCTAATATTCAGAGGCTTCAGAATGTGTAATGATGAATCATGTTTAGAAGTATCAAACTAAAATGAGAGTCTTTAGAACCTTGTCTTTATAATCTTTAGAACTTGTTCAACAGGACCTTGTCTTTAGAGTCTTTATAGCTTGGTCTTTAGAACCTCAAAACTTGAAAGCGCATAATCTTCAGAACCTTGTCTTTAGAGTCTTCTGAACTTGTTCAATAGAACCTTGTCTTTATAATATTCAGAACTTGTTCTTCATAATCTCAGAGCTTGAGAAGTCTTCAAAAGCTCTTCCATCAGAGTCACAACCAGAAGCTCTAGACCACAGTTCATAACAATAGTTGTTTAGGAGCATTTTAGAACTTGACAATGTCTTGTAATACGTAATTTGTATCTCTCTAGAGTCAGAGTGTGTTGATTTTAGAAGCTGATGATGTAACATGCCATTCTATCAGAGTCAAAACATGTTAGTAAAAGCTACACACTAGACAAAACCATTATGGTAAAAAGTTGTTCTCTAACAAACAATTGATATCATCAAAGTTAAATGCAAGATACAGAACCAAATCTCATTCTTACAATCTCCCCCCTTTTGATGATGACAAAACTATGTATTTCGATGAACAATTCTTACAGGTTTAATCATATAAAATATATCAGAGTTATCTAGAAAGCTCCCCTTGAGTTCTATACTCTCAAAACTTATATCACCTTGTTCAAAGGCTCCCTCTGAATTTTATACTCTCAAAACTTATATCAGCTTATTCAAAGGCCCCCCTGAGTTCAAGACTTATGAAATAATTTGGAAGTATAAAACACCTTAATAAGCATGAAAGGAATAATTTCCTAATTAGAACACTATCAGAGTGTAACTAGAATTCCTAGTTAAGAACAATATCCGAGTCTGAGTAGAGATTCCTAATTTGTGATTAGTCTGAATAAAATTGACTGGTTGATCATCTCACATACTTGGTTTCTATCAGAACAAATAGAACATGGTTTTAATGAAGTATCAAAACATGTGAATTAGAACCTGGTTGAACCGTGACTGATGGACCAGAGTATGGTTTAACAGAGTCATGACTTTTGGATATCAAAACATGATATCTCTTCAGAGTTTCTGAACTTTTCCTGTTTAGAAAAATTTAGTGACCTCTCTCGAATTTCCTGAAAAAGTCAAACAATGTTAGAGGCAAAAATATCAGAACATGTATGAGATCAGTTATGAGAAATATATATATCAAAATCATCTCACTTTCTCCCTCATTGCAAAAAATAAAAAATACTTTGAATAAAATAATCAAAAATTGAACTTCATTGAATGGAATCAAATAAAGTACATATTTGAAAAATAGAACAAAAAAATATCTAAGTTTTTTAAAAACAAAGGTAAAAACAACGGTTTAAGGTTGCATAGGAGGTGGAGGCAGTATTTACATAATATATCTAAGCATGTAGAAGAGGTCTTCAACTCTCTAGAGGAAGTACCAATCTCTAGAGTCTTCTTAAAAGGTTGAGTCTTATGGTTAGAAACTGCCCAGGGAAGTTAAACTTTTGGTGCAGGGAGAAGAAGCACTAGAGGAGGAGGTGTGTTGGTAATAATTTTAGCATTAACCTTTCTTCTTGCATTCTTGAAGCATAAGAGTTGTAGTTTAAAGGTGCTGGAAAAAAAATCCATTTTTGAAGTCATGCCAGAGGGCATTACCTTCATCAGGATCCTCATAGATATTGCACGCATCCACCAAAGAATGAAGTCTATCCAGAGCTTCAAATTCAATTTGATTTGATAGTTCATCTTTGGATGTTGAACAAACATTAGTTTAGAGGAAAAGAGGGTCATAAGGGTTGGAATAGGGATTAGGAACTCTATCAGGTAAAATAGGGAACTTAACAAATTTGGATTTACCAATGATATGAGTAATTGATGAGGGGTAAGTTCTAATAACTTCTATGTCTGAATTAGAGTCCTCTGACATAGTAACAGGTGCATCTGAGCATGCATAGGGTTAGAGGTTATGGTTTATGGTTGTTTTTAGGGGATGGGTCAGCATAAAGAGGATTGAGATCCAACTCAGCTTGATGAAGTTGTGAGAGAAGAATTTGAGGTGGTTGTATGGGTTCATCGAATATGGTTATGGTGAGGTTGATTTCTGAAAAGACATGTTTAGATGGTTGAGGTATGGATACAGAGAGTTACTGTTGTGGAAGGTTAATTAGAGTGGTTATAGTTAATGTGATTCCTGAAGAAGTGTCTTCATAAAGTTTTGGATTAATGGGAGATGGTTGAGGATCAAAAGTAGTGACTTATGTTGATTTTGGATTTTCCTGGATTGCAACATTCTCTGTTAAAAGTGTGGAAACACGAGGTGGTGGTGGTGGAGGAGTAGAAGTTTGAGTGGAGGAAGTGATAAATGAATTGATAAAAGCAACTTTGAGTAATGAATTTTCTGGAGTAGACTTTCTCGAAGAAGCAGAAACTGCAACTTCAACTTCCTTTACTAGTTCCAGAGTCCTCGAAGTGGAGCAAGTTCTGGAAACCTTGGGATCTCCAAAGCTTACATTAGCAGATTCTGGAATGACTTCCAGAGATCTATTCACAGACTTAGAATATTTAATCTTCTTAGAGGAAGGACCATCACTAGTCTTATTTTGAGAGGACTTTATCTTTCTCTTTGTTGGAGACACAAAAGAAGCTTCAGAAGACTTCTCTAGTCTTGAAGCATTGGTAGAAAAAGGAAGATTTTATGGAAAACTTACAAGGTTGTGCACATGATAATCTTCCACTACCATTATTTTGGAAGAAAGAGAGGTTGTATCCAAAGCTTTTGGAACAACATTGATTTCAGAAATAAAATCCATGTTCTTCGGATTTATTCCATATAGAGGATTGCCAAAATCAACTTTCAACTCCTTTTATAGATTAAGAGAATACACAAGCTTACTTTCCACCAGGATATCATAAATTAGTTTTCCCATGAAAATCCATAGTCCTTTCTTAGGACTACTATAATACGGTGGGAGAACTGGCTTGGGTGTTTTGCATTTTATCGCAATTGTTGCGGATAGCAAGAGTCACCGTCGACTTTTCTTTTATCCAATAAAGGAAAGGGTGAAAAGAACAGGAAAGACCTTTTGAGAATTTTCTTGAGTTTGGGGGGTAGGTTATGAAAAGGGAATATGTTAGCACCCTTTTCATCTGTAGTTATCTATGGGCTCTTAGAGTCTAGCTCACTTTGAAAATGATTTGTTTGAAATGTGTTTGTGATGTTTTTGAAAGTGCCTTCATTTCTGGGAACTTCGTAATGATTCTCGTCTCTATAAGAATGCATTCAAAGTCTTGACTTTTGAAAATATTTCATGGAAAAGTGTTTGTGTTTTTGAAAGACGTTTTGAAATGTTGTGAGCAAGCAACTACGAGAATTTTACCTACTTAAAAAGTCTTAGTTCTTTTCCTCCTCCTTTAGATGTTGCTATCTTACCACTAATTGATAAGAAGCCCTATCGTTGGATGTAAAGGGACAAGTGTGGGTCATCGTATAGTCATAAAATGCAATATTGTGAGACACCTTAGCATTTTTCTTAAGGGTCTAATATCATTTTGAAGGCAACATTTTAAGCGTCATTGAGGGACTATGATCTTGTATTTTGATTGTTTTTTGATAAAGTGTTTCACATGCATAACATGACCATTTTCTCAAGGTAACAAGTGGAGTTAACCCTAGAGGTGCAAGTGTGCAAGTGTTTATTTTTAATGCATTATTGTTCTTGAATTAGGGTTGTCTAAGTATTGATTATAAATCTTGCCATACACGCCCTAATAACTAGCAAAAAGCGGTAAATTGCGGAATATAAATGTCCTACGCTATTACATCATTTGGGGATGGGGTATACAAATTTACAAATGGGGGTGGAAAGAAATAAAAGTCCTAATTATTACAACCATATTAAATAGAAATGAAGAAAGCATATAGAAAATATAAAAACAGTGTAAAAGAAAGAAACATTTTTTTAACCATTATGTGCCGACACATGCATCTTTGCATCGACACATAAACTTTCCTGCTCTTGTAAAACAAAATCAGCTTAGTATGAGTCGATACATAATGGTATGTGTCGACTCATTTCTTGTATGTGTCAACACATTTGCGTTTTATGTCAACTCATGCACCTTTTGTCTTTCTGTTTTTTAGTCTGGGTAGCAGTATGTATTGACTCATAAGGCCATGTGTTGACTCATACCCTGTTCTGTCACTAATATGAGTCGACTCATGTGAGAATGTGTCGACTCATGCTGCAGGTTTTTGCTTTAAACATTATTCTATTGTGTGTACAGGTTAGTTCACAACATATGATTGATAAAAATGAACAACAAGTAAATGGTTAGCTTCAAAAGGCAATGACTACTACATTTATTTTCAACAATGAATTACTAATGATGTTTGAAATGAAAAGTTCAAAGTCAATAAAACTTACCTTTAAGCTAAAATTTGTATTTTGAGTTTGAACTATTTTGTTGGCTGTTTTTAAGCTTAGGAAATGGTAATGGTGATGTTACATAAGTTATTCTTGTGTTTGAACAACTCTTATATGATGTATGTGGAGTATGTGGATGGTTTATTTGGATAGAACTTTGCAAGGTGTGAGAAGTTCAAAGTTTTTGACTTCAAAACTCAAGAGCGAAGGCTTTGTGGACAATTACGGCTTTTTGAGAGTATGATATTTTGAGGACTTGTGTATACAACAAAAACTTCTGGCCACACAACCAAACTTCTACCTCTATCTCTGCAAATGGCCTCTTTATTTATAGAGAAGGTTTAAGACTTGAAACAAATCAGATTTTGAAAATCACGTGTTATGGCTATCTTGCTTGTTTTTGAAGCAAGCATGAAGGACATGTTTCCAATGTTTGTACCCAGCTATCTAAAGTGGTTGATCACTTTAAACATGTTTGTTCTGACTTGTAGAAGCTGAGTGTGATTAGAACAACAAGTTAGAGGCTCAATAAATTGACTTTGTGATTAAAGTGAACTTTTCAAGAATGGATATGTTACTTTCTTCCAAAAATGGAATGATCAATTGGATAAAGGCTCAAACACTTGGATCATAGTTTAATAAGTTGTGTAAGAATTTAATTAAGGAGTGATATACAAGTTTGAGGCATGCAAATTGAAGTTTACACAGCATGGCTATGGATTTGGCTCCTGTTCATCACAAAATCTTCCCTGTAATTCAAGAATGACACCCTAACTTCATGGCTTTGATTCTCTTAGCTCAAGTGTGATCTCAATGAGTTATTTGACATTTTAGAAAGCTTGTAACATCCTCTACAACTTTTATGTTTTCTATTTTTGAAGAATCCAATTAGAAATTGATGAAAATTGGCCAAGAAGTTGGGATAAAAACCTGACCAAGCCTGCTGAAAATTTCTCTAAGTGTTTATACAAAAATTCCATGACTTCATGAATTTATAACTCAAAATTCAAGCACTTCTAAGACTTGGTCAGCAAAGCGAAGTTGTAGATATCATCAAGATCTACAACTTTCATGTTGAAAGTTTTCTTTGAATCATCTTGCATCTTGGTGAAAGAATGGCATGAAGTAATGAAATTATCATGTATAAAAAACACTTAGAAAAATTTCTAAGTCTTGAAAAGTTTGACTTTTCACATTGACTTTTCACTTTCTTGATTTCTTGATGATCAAGATTTTTATTTTGAATTCCTTAATGAATTGTGATCTTTGAAACTCAAATTTGATCAAAAAGTCAAAGTTTGACTTTTCAGTGTACAAATGACTTTTTCATCAGTTGACCAAATTTCATCTATCAATCCAATGATATTGAGAAATGTTTTGAGCCATGAAATTAGGTCAACATGTTGTATTTGAATCCTTGAGATTTTACTTTAAGCCATTAAATCATGTATTAAGTCAAAAAAGTCAATGATCATTCGTTCTTAGTCAAAACCCTAATTTGTGGTCTCAGTGTTTCGAGATGATTTTGTCTGATCAATTCTTGAGAATCCTCGAGCATTGGAGATCCTTTGTGAAATGTATTGAGAAAAGAGAGGGAAAATTTTTGGGTACAACAACTACCATCTCTTGTGTCCTTGATGATATTTCCAAAAAACTTAAAGAAGATTGCTGGAAAATTAAGCTTCACTCATAAAGATATGTAGAACAACATATACTTCTGATTAGTGTTGATGTAATCTGAAGAATTTGTTGAAGGTCTGTGATGAGTGCAACCTTTAATAAATTTGAATCAAATTCTCATATTTTTGTGGAGATTCTTAGCACGATTTGAATCCTTTCCATCTGGATATATGATAGCAACAATCTCATTTAATTTATCTGAAATAGAGCTCTTTGTCACATTCTCCAAAACAATTTTCTTTTCATAACACTTAATTCCAGTTCCATCACGTTGAAGAAGAATGGCAAGATCATGTTTAGTGATGAGGATGTCTTTTCCCATAAACTTTGACAAAATGTGACCATCTGATGATACATGAGCATGTATAAAAAAAATCCTTGACCAGTTTAGGATAAACTGGTCCTTTCAAGCGGTTGAAGTAAATTTCCCAACCTCAAGTCTTTAAATCAGTAGAAAAATTGAATCCATTGGCTTTGAGATTCTTAAAATCTACCATAAATTCATAGAGGACCTTCAAATCATTTACAAGCGTAGATAAATGAAGGTTAAGATCATGTTAATGTTGGTGAGTTGATGAAGAATATTGAACATGTTTCTAAACATTTGAAGCTTGTTGTTGAGCAGATGAAGCTTGTTATTGTTGTTGTTATTAAGAAAATAAAGTTTGTTGTTGATGCATTACGAAGAAAACAAACACAAAAGGGTTTTTTTTGGGGTTTCACATAAATTTAGGGCTTGAAAGAGTGAAAATGTGGGATAGCAGTTGCGAAAGTGTGTCAAGTGAGGGTGAGTGGGTTTTAAATACAATTTCTACAATGATTAAAAATATTTTTGAATAGTGCAAAAATTCTGACAAGAAGTAAAGTGAAAAGATTTTACCCATCCCAACACAAATAACTTCTCCTAATATGTCAAATCAGGCATTTAGCGTGCTTCAAGAAAATACATTTTTCTTAATTTGAATCACAAACTTTTCGCTTGCTTGACAGATATTAATGAAGTAAACTCTTCAGAGTCAAAATGACAGAACTTTTTCCAAAAGAAAGCTTCAGACCTAGGACGCTTATGATACATGATATCTTCTCACTTCTGAAGACTCAAATCACAAAAACACACATAATCTCATTATGATGTTATGACAAATAACGATTTTGAGACTTCCATCATTTTCATTCTAGACAAAGTACAACTTTTAAATTTTTCATAATGAAAACAAATATATCTTCAGCAAGGGATTCTGTAAATATATTAGCCAATTGATGGTCTATATCAACAAATTTAAAATTTAAAATTCCCTTATGAACATAGTCTCGTATAAAATGATGTTTAATCTCAATATGCTTATCTCTAGAATGTAAAATAGGATTCTTAGATAAACAAATAGAACAAGTATTGTCACATAGAATAAGAACTTTACACTCATAAATATCAAAGTCTTCTAGCTGACTTTTCATCTAGAGGATCTGATTGTTGCATCCAGAAGCTATAATGAACTCAACTTCTACAGTAGATAGTTCAATTGTTGATTTCCTCTTACTAGACCATGAGATAAAGTTGTCTCCCAGAAACTAACAACTTTCAGAAGTGCTTTTCCTCTCTAGTCTATCTCAAGCATAATCAGCATCACAATAACCTACTAACTTGTATTCACTTGATTTTCTATAACACAAGCCAAGGTTAGTAGTATCTTTCAGATACTTAAAAATCCTTTTAACAACCGTTAAGTGTGATTCTCTAGGATCTGATTAGAAGCGAGCATATAAGAAGACACTGAATAAAATGTCAGGTCCAAAAGTAGTCAAATATAATAGAGAACCTATTATACCTATGTACAACTTCTGATCTACCTTATTGCTTACCTCATTCTTCTCCAGAATACACGTAGGATGCGTTGGAGTCTTGGCTGCCTTGCATTCTGACATGTCAAACTTCTTCATTCTTTGGTGTACTTGCTTTGTTGGATATAACTCTCTTCTGGGATTTGGTTAATCTGGATTCCTATAAAAAAACTTGAGTTATCCCATCAAACCCATCTCAAATTCAGCCTGCAAAGACTTATCAAACTCCTTGCACAAGGTAGCATTAGCATAACCAAATATAATATCATCAACATATATTACTAAAATGTCATTTTTGAATGTTTTACAGAAAAATGTAGCATCCACCTTTCCTCTGTTAAAATCATTTTCTAAGAGAAAATTGCTTAGTCTTTCATACCATGCTCTAGGAGCTTGTTTCAGACCATGCAATGATTTCTTATGTTTGAAAACAAAGTCTAGATTTTTATGATTTTCAAACCCATGAGGTTGGTGTACATATACTTCTCCAGTTATGTAACCATTTAGAAATGCACTTTTAACATCCATCTGTTACAAAATGATGTCATGATTAACAACAAAAGAAATTAAGAGATGGATAAACTCTAACCTTACAACTTGTATGATCGGTCACCATTTTCACTATGTTTTTGTCACTTGTCCGACGATAATCCAGGTATTCTGCACCATTTTGTTTCATATTTCATTATCATTTGAGTCAATTTTATGTTTCTTAAGTCTTTTCAGTATTTATGGTTTTTAGTTTTATTTCGAGTATTTTTCCGTGTTATGCATTGGTTGGTTGTTGTGACTGTTCCAGGTTCAGGTGAAAGATCTAAGGTACTCGGTGCAAGGAAGTTAAGAAATCGGAAGATTCACAGAAAGAAACTGCAGGTGGGAAGCGTGGAAGAAAAAGCAAACTCAAGGGTCAGACACGGCCACCTGTCTCACCTGACATGGGCCATGTCAGCAGATTTAAATGGTCATTTTTATGGAGCTATAGGAAAGCCAACACGGCCACCCATGTTAGTTAACACGGGCCGTGTTAGCCAAGGCGCTGATTTTTCATGTTTTGTGATTTTTCTCCTAAGTGTGACCTGAAAAGGCGTTTTTGACATTTCGGACCGGAACCAAGGGTTTTGCACTATTTGAGACAATTTCTATGACAAAGAAAGGGACATTTTTTTGCATACGGAGAATTCAAACGATTGAAGAGAGCAACACATGAGATTATTGAAGAATGAATATCTTTCATGAGCCAACGCAATTGAAGATCAACATTCCTCAATTATTTGTAATGTATATCTTTAATGTATGAAATTATTTTGAACAATATGAGTAGCTAAACACCCCAATGATAGGTGTTGTACCCCAATTTTTGCCCCTAAGATTCCTGCATCATACCATATTGTTTCAATCACAACAAGATCACATTAGGGTTTTTGGTTCTTCTCCCTATCTTTAGCCTTGCTCTTTTGAGGAGTTACCAAGCACCTTGACTTGTTTTATTTTGTGATCATGGATATTTTTCTTTGATTTTCTCTCTAATTAATAAAATACAATATTGGTTTGTCTTACTTGTTAATAATGTAGGTAAAGACAATGAAGTTTAGCAAGTTGCTTCATGGGTTCATGAGTTTATTTCCATGCCCTAGTCAACATAGATTGAGAAATTCAAACTTCACTATTGGAGTAATTTTGGAAGAAATGGCACGACAAGGCTCATTTTGGTTCAACTTATTTCAAAGTTATCAAAATTGATTCAAAGTACAAAGGGTTAAGGGAATAAGTTGTCATGATTAGACAAGGTCTTGTTCCTTTTGGTCACAAGAGCATATTTCTCTCTAATTTCAAGATATGGAAGTGGTTTTAGTGGCTATGAGTCCTCATCATCATCCTCAACAACTTCTATTCACAAAGGAATAATATTGGCACAAAAAGCTTGTTCAAACTTGGCAAATTTCCTCAAATCATTCTCTTGATCTAGAGGCTAGGGTTTTGGACTTCAAAGGAGCATATCTTGCTCATCTTTTGGTATTTTTGGGTGATTCCAAAAACATCCTTTTATTCGAAGAGTTACCAACAAATCACTTCAAAAGTTCCAAGGAGTTTTCATGTGGAAGGAACTTGGTGAAGAAGAAAGATTACTAGTCACCCAGATGAATCCCCAATTTTCCATATGTGACTTCAAATGATCATAACTTCGCCTATTTTTATCACATTGAGCCCATTCTTTTTCATTATGATCTTAAGCATGTGTACTTCATGCCTTATTTTATGTGCAAAGTAAGAAAATGGATTGAAGTTGCCTTAAGAATGCAAAAGATTATAGGTCATTTCATAATTTTTGGCCAACTTCAACTAGTCATAACTTGCTCAAATTTTGGAGATTTTTAGTGGTTCAAATTGCAAAATGTAATTCAAGAGATATACTTCATTCCATCTTTTTTGGTCAAGAACAAATTCTAAGTGGAAGGCCATGTTTGGATGCAAAAGATTATAGGTCATTTTTAAAAAGAATTTGAAATATTTCTAATTATGGAAAGTCAACTCTTTTTCTTCAACTTTGACTCCATGTAGATTTCAGCTCAAGCATCCATTTGATTCCATTCTTTTTCCATTGCAAAGCTTGTAACCTCATCTTTCCAAAGCATCAAGAATTATGCCCTAAGACCCCTTGAGGTGGAAATGCCATGGATTTGAATTGGGTAGTTTGAAACTGAATTTTGCACAAAGTCAGGATTTTGAAATCTTTGTTTTGGCTTCTAATCACAAGATTTCCACGCGTTTTTGTTTCTAATTATGTTTAGCAACTTTCTAGAAGTGATTAGCATCATGAAACACACGATTTGGCTGAGTTTTGATCAAGTTTGAGTCACACTTTCTTCATGATGCAGACCCACACGAATGCCCTCCAAAATGCATCATTTGCTATTCCTTTCGATCCCTTTTAGCCAGAATCACCCTGCCAAACTTGCTTCACAACCCAGAATTCAGCAACTTCGAAATCTATTCTCAAGCCTTTTTCAATCCATTTTTTCCTCAATTCACCTTCCTTGATCTTCCCTGAAGCTAACCATATAATTACATTCAAGAATCGTGCCCTATACTGCTCCATAGAAGTCTAGTTTCAGAGCTCTCCAACTCAATTTCAATAGGTAGATTCCTTCATCAATTCTTCAAAACTCTGATATCATTATGTTGCTCTCTGTGATACGGTGGCCAGAACCGGGACATGGTTTCCCTATTTTGTTAAGGAATTTGCTGGTTTGCGTTTTGAGTTTGTGTTTGCAAAATGTCGCGGTAAGCAAGAGTCGCCACCGAATTTTATTTTATCCAACAAGGAAAGGAAAAAAGCACATAAAAAAAATTCCTTTTTCGAGATGTTTCTGAGTACGGGGGGTAGATTATAGAAAGGGAAGGTATTAGCACCCTTTCTATCCGTAGTTATCTACGGGCTCTTAGGTACTTGCTCATCATTTTCAAAAATTATTTTCTTTGTGTTTGTGGGTTTTGAAAAGTTTTTATTTTAACTTTTATTTAACTCTTGCTCCTGTCTTCAAGAGTGTAATGAAGTGTTTTTGAAAACTTGTTTGAAAAGGAGTGTAAGTGTGAAAATTTTGTTTTGATTGAGCAAGTACTTAAGAACTAATCTACCTACTCGAAAAAAGAATCGTTCTATGTTCGTTTCTTTTAGACAACGCTATCCCACTATTAGTGAGTAGGTAGCATCGTCGTTGGAGTTTTAAGGGTCAATTCGAAAGGGACGTACGGTCACTAAAGCAATGTTAGGACGTCTTAGTAATAACCCTAATATCTTAGATCAATTATACGAGGCAAAAATTCCGAGGAAACCATTCCGAGGCAACTTTTCCGAATCGGGACTTTGATCTTTGTTTAGACAAAAGGAAGACCACTAAAGCATCCTATACTCAGTGACCATTTACCGAAGGCAACCAAGTGGGAGTGTACCCTAGGAGTGCGCATGTGCAAATGATTCAATTTCAGTTTATTTATCTTTGCACATTTAGGGTGATCTAACTGTTTTAAAATTAATCATACATTCTTGTCATGCATCCCTATATCATACATATAACAGTTAATAATTTGCGAAATTTAAAGTGCGGAATTTAAACTACGCTATTACAAGGCTTCGGGTATTTACATAGCCAAAAACAAACCCTTTGAAAATAAAGCGATAAATGTAAATAAATGTTCTAATTAAACTATTACAAACTGTAGGCAGTTACATCAATATGGTAAATAATAAAAATAAAGCGCGCGAGAAGAGTTAAGATCGACGAGAATTTAAGGTTTTGACCCTTCTAACCTAATTAAAAGAAAAATTGTTTTTTTGTTGTTTTTAATAAAAGAAATAAGTTTTCTAAATTAAATATGCAATTAATTAGTTAATTAAATTAATTAATAAAAATAATTACATGACCTATTTTGGTTTCTTTGGTTATTTTAGGAAAAAAATAAAATATAATTAAGTTAGTAATAAAACCTATTTATTCTAATTATTTTTAAGTTATTTACAAAAAGAAATTAAAGTCTTACCTAAAATTAAAATTTAATTAAGAAAAAATCCTAAATATATTTTTATGTGATTTTTATATTATTTTATTGATAAAAAATAAAATGGATTAAAAGAAATAAATAGAACGAATAAAACATGAAAATAAAGATGGGCCTAGTAGCAAAAGTAAACAGGGGGTGCAATCATCAGAAATCCCTAGGCCCGAATCTTCGAAAGCTTCATGCTCTAACTATGGTGTTTTTTTATTCTTGCGTGGAACCTATGATTCAACCATCCATAATTGTTCTATATAAACTCAAACAAACGTTAGCATACCATAAAATATGATTAAAATTAGAGATTCAAAGTTTAAAATTTTACCAAACCGGTGTTGTCAAATGGGTGGCGTTCTAGGCATGTGATGTATTTCTCTTGGGTCTTGTAAGACTCTTGAGGACTTCAAGATGATGGTCTGAGGCTTGATGTCAATTGAGAGAGACCGGAACCTCGAGATATGACTTGCACCAATTCTTTGTTTTCTGGAGAGCTTTTTGAAGAGCTTTTAGAGAGCTTTTTGAAGAGCTTTTTGAGAGCTTTTTAGAGAGGATTTTCGTCCCTTTCAAGCTTGTATGGATCTATATTTATAGAGGATAATGAGGAGACAATAAAGCATGGAAAGAATCTCCCTCATAATGTTGTGTTTTAAGACCATGATCAAAATTTGAAAAACAAAATGCCATATTTGATGATTTTATGCCATTTTCACATGTGGATGAACTTGGACACATTTGAAAGGTTATTGCACGAAATAAATTGACATAAACCAGCATGAAACTTTCTCAAAATGGATTCACATCAAAATTTACATTATTTCTATTATTTATTTATTTAATTCTGAATTTTAATGAATAAAATATCAAAATAAATAGCGTAAATAGTAGAAAAATATATGGGTGGGCTTAGAGGTCGTGGACCATGTTAGGAATGAGTTTCAAACTTGAAACGATAGGCCCATTTGGAAAAAAAATCCAAGTTTGGTCAATATTTGCTTCATGCATTTTTTTTAAAAATTGTCCAACTTTGACAATGCATATCTCTCTCAATTTTAACCTTATGAGGGTGTTCTTTGACTTTTTAGAAAGCTTAGGATGTCCCCTAAGAGACCACTTTGGTTTCATCTCAATTGGATCTTCCATGTTCATGTAATAAGCTTTGACCCAAAAGGTGTTTTTGTTGACTTTTCAAAATGACCTATAATGTCCAAATTCATATCTTCTTGTGAGTGCATATTTTGAACTTGGGAGCTGAAGATTAATTGTAGGTAATTGCATCCTCTTCAAAATGAGATTTGGATGGGTCATTTCTGATAAATTATGAGAAAGTTATGCTTCGTCAAAGTTGAGTTGACTTTTCCTACAAAACCCGAATTTTGCAACTTTTGGGTTTTGATGAATTGTGAGAAATACTTGAGGAATCATGATCAACCCTTAATCAAATGATGAAATATACTTCAAAATGAGGATGTTGACCAAAAATCTTGAAGTTTGACTATATGTGGGCCATAGTTGACTTTTTCCCTAGCACAGTCGATTTTCAGGCCTTTGAGCAATTGACTGAGCAAACTTCCTCTGTAAGGCTTGAAACTTGACATGGATGCTCTTGATAAAATATTAGGACATTGTTGAGCATTTGGGATTACTTGGACTCAAGTATCTTGATGCAACATGAAACCCTAATTTGAGGTAGACTGCCTTAGGAGAGAGCTTGTCTGGCCAACCCTTAGACTATCTTAAGTAACTTAGGGGTCTTTCTTGAAATGTTTTGAGAAATATGGGAGGGATAATTTTGGGGTACAACAGCTTCCCATGTACAATCTTCTTAAACCTTAAGATTTAGATTGACTTGCCTGCCTTTCGTGATCTGAAGGTGGAAGAGGATTGAACACTAGAGTGCCCAGAAATTTGCACTCGCATGAAGTGGTAATTGTATTGCGATGTCAGGAATGGGCTTACAGATGCCATTTGTAAATTTATGACGAGGGGATAGGCTTAAAGATGCCATCTGAAGGAGTGTCGATCGCATAAGAGATTCCTTAGCGAGAGCTTGTATACCTGTCGTTGAGGAAGATTCCGCTGGGGAGGGCTGATCTTTGTTGAGAGAAGTAGATTTTTAGGAGCTTTGGTCGTCCGTTTTCCAATGAGGAAACATCTCTATTGAATTTTAGGAACTTTGGTCGTCCGTATTCTATTGAGGAATCATCTCTGCTGACATTTAGGAACTTCATTCATCCGTTGTTCAACTGAGGAATCATCTCTGCTGACATTTAGGAATTTCAGTCATCCGTTGTTCAACTGAGGAATCATCTTTAGTGACATTTAGGAACTTCAGTAATCCGTTATTCAACTGAGGAATTAACTCCGGCTTAAGGAAGCGGAAGTGAACTGCATATCTAGTTGTGTACAGGCTGCACGGCGACCTACTAGGTAAAGGTGAAACCGATCGTGTTTGATAGGTCTGGGTCTTACAGTGTTGTGGACTGCTGTCTGGAGAAAAGAGAAAAGAAACCTGGATAGTAGGGTTATGAGAAGGAACCTGGGTAAGGTTGCTTCGTGATGAGTTTGGATAACACTGCATCTGAACTGAGAAGGAACCTGGGTAAGGTTACTTTGTGAGGAGTTTGGGTAAAACTGCGTCTGAACCAAGAAGGAACATGGGTAAGGTTGCTTTGTGAGGAGTTTGGGTAAAACTGCGTCTGAACCGAGAAGGAACCTGGGTAAGGTTGCTTTGTGAAGAGTTTGGGTAGAACTGCATCGGGACTGAGGAGGAACCTAGGTAAGGTTGCTTCAGGATGAGTCTAGGTGAAACTACATCAGGAAAGAGAAGGAACCTAGGTAAGGTTGCTCTAGGATGAGTCTAGGTGAAACTACATCGGGAAAGAGAATGAACTTAGGTAAGGTTGCTCCATGATGGGTTTAGGTGAAACTACATCTGAACTGAGAAGGAACCTAGGTAAGGTTGCTCCATGATGGGTTTAGGTCAAACTACATCTGAACTGAGAAGAAACCTAGGTAAGGTTGCTCCATGATGGGTTTAGGTAAAACTACATCTGAACTGAGAAGGAACCTAGGTAAGGTTTCTCCATGATGGGTTTAGGTAAAACTGCATCTGAACCGGGAAGAAACCTAGGTAAGGCTTCTTCATGAGGAGTTTAGGTAAAACTGCATCTGAACCGGGAAGAAACCTAGGTAAGGTTGCTTCATGAGGAGTTTAGGTAAAACTGCATCTGAATCGGGAAGAAACCTAGGTAAGGTTGCTTTGCGAGGAGTTTGGGTAAAACTAAATCGGGAAATTGTAAGGAGGAACCTGGGTAAGGTTGCTTCAGGATGAGTCTGGGTAAAACTACATCGGGAAATTGTAAGGAGGAACCTGGGTAAGGTTGCTTCAGGATGAGTCTCGGTGAAACTACGTCGAGAAATTGTAAGGAGGAACCAGGGTAAGGTTGCTTCAGGATGAGTCTGGGTGAAACTACATCGGGAAATTGTAAGGAGGAACCTGGGTAAGGTTTCTTCAGCATGAGTCTGGGTAAAACTACATCGGGAAATTTTAAGGAGGAACCTGGGTAAGGTTGCTTCAGGATGAGTCTGGGTGAAACTACATCGGGAAATTGTAAGGAGGAACCTGGGTAAGGTTACTTCGGGATAAGTTTGTGTAAAACTTCAGGAGGAACCTGGGTAAGGTTACTCTATGATAAGTTCGTGTAAAACTTCAAAATGAACCAGAGTAAGGTTACTTTGAGATAAGTTTGTGTAAAACTTCAGGAGGAACCTGGGTAAGGTTACTTTGTGATAAGTTTGTGTAAAACTTCAGGAGGAACCTGGGTAAGGTTACTTTGTGATAAGTTCGTGTAAAACTTTATTCAGAAATATATGAGAAAGGACCCGTGTAAGATTTTTCAGGATAAACCCGTGTGAAGCTGCATTTAGGAGAAACCCATGTAAGATTTCTTCGTGACAAACCCGTGCAAAGCTGCATTTGATCATGCAGATAATTACTCCGTTTAGTTTCCGGAGTTATTCTTGAACTTGCTGGAAGTTGTTGATGATAACCATCTTTCCTGAAAAGGTACATGATTAATCGTATATGATGCATGACATGCATTGTATGATGATGTTCTCAAAATAAATGAAATTATGTTGTATGCAATATGTATGTGCACGTCATGATATATGAACATGAAATGCTATTGTGGTACGTCCGAGTTTGGGAAAATAAATCCCTGACTGTTGTTGGAGAATAAAGAGTTTCGCTCGCTGGAGATAACGACCAAAGATGATTGGGAGAATAATCCTGCAGGAGAGAATAACTCCGCTGGGAAATGGACTGACGAGGAAATGACTCTGTGGGGAGTATATACTCTGCTAGAAGATCTGCTGATTTGGAGAAATAAAAAGCTGGGGATGAATTACTGTTGCTGGTGATAGTGAACCCTGTTGGGGATTGAATTTCTGTTTGTGAAAGGAATGAACTCCACTGGGGATGATTTTCCAATGGCGACTTCACTGGGGATAATCTTTTAGACTCTACTGGGGATAATCTTCTAGACTCCACTGGGGATAATCTTCCAGTGCTGGTGATAGATAAACTCTGCTTGGGTAGAATCTTACCAACCTATTCGTGGTTGCGAGCCTCAGCTAGGGAGAATTAACACCACTGTCCTTTTCTTACTCTGCGGGGAGTGTAGATGTTACTGGGACGTGGGCTGAGGATATGACAATGACTTTGCATCAATATTTTTCTGCCCCTGTATCTGCAGGAGAAGGTGCCTGCGGAGGCCTTGTGGATCGAGTATTATTCCAACCTATGAGGTGCTTGGTAATTGCCGATTAAAATGATAAATCTTCTTCTGGTAGGCAAGTGACGAGATGACGGGACATAGTCGTATGCTTTAATCCCTAACTTTTTCCTGGACTATCTTTTCAGGTTTTCAGTCCACCGGGATACCCTTTCTTGCCTAAGCCGCCTTTTCAGGTTTTCGACTTGCCGGGTGTACAAATCTTTTTTGTTTTTATCCCTAATTTTGCCCGAACCCTTTTGGTTCGTCGGGATGCCCTTATTTTTGCCTAGGCCTGTCAACCTAGCGGGTCTTTGTTCATGCGCAGTATTTTCTGACTATGTCCATGCTCTCAGGGTGTAGGGAGTTGTCATTGTCGGTAGTGTTGTGTTGCCATACTACCAGAAGATGTTCGTTTGATCATACAAGATTCGTTGTTGGAATTCATGTCCAATGCCCCAAGTGATTCAGATGGAGATCTGCCCCTGGCTATTTGGCATCTTTGAGAGACTTCTTGAATCTTGACTTGACTGCCCCAGATGATAGACAATGCTCATGCCGTGCCCCTTTGTTGGAAGTGTTTTTTCCACTTGAGGTGATCCTTTTTATTGAGAATATTTTTGTTCACTAGATATTCGTCGTGCGAATTTCTCTGTTGTTGAACAAATAGTCATATGCAAACAATGTTATTTTAAGAATGCAAAGCTTATGTCTGTCTTGAAATTTTTGAAAATGCATTTTTCAGTAAGACAGGAAAATTTTATAAAATGTGATGTCAACTCAGGATTTACAGCAAGTCCTACAGGAGTCAGGATACCTTTTGTAACAGTATGCTTTCGAACTAACCCATGCTTCAGCTAGGACTTTTAAGGGTTATAACGTGGCCTGGTTCACGGTTCAAGAAACAAAGGATAAAGGCTCAAATTTTATTTGTACCCACCCATTCTTCGTGATGTTCTTCGATCCTAAACTCAACTAATTGTGTATTTAGATCATGTTTGAGTCTTTGCTTTGATATTCCAGTGATGGTTCGGATACTGACAATTTATTTTGAACAGGCAGTCATTTTTGTTAAGAGTTTTTAGGGCCTTTTTTTTATATTTTATTATCCCTATCTATTGCCTGGACCGTTTCTTTTGTGATTATAGTCAGCAGGATGCCCCGGTTTTTTTCTTAAGTCTCCTTCATAGGTTTTGACTTAATGGGCTTTTATTTTGAGAGATAATGACTGCCTGTCTTGACGCTTATAGGGAACCATCACCGTATTTTGTTTTGGAAGGACCTCTTTGATGCCATTCATTGTGCACCTGGATTAACTGAGAAAACTACCCTGCCCCGGGTTGTGATTAAGGGTTTTAATTTGTGTGAAAAGAAAAACTCCAACTTCTTTGGCTCAAAGGGGTTAACTAGGGATTATCTTCCTTATAACTCCACTGTTTAGGATTTGAAACAACGCCTGCACATCGTCAGCGGGGTCTGTTCAAAAGCATACTATAGAGATTTTGATATCATTTTCGTCATCCTCCCTCTAAAGGCTTAGAGTTTTTTAATCGAGAGTTGAACTTCACAAAAATGAAAGCAATTTAAATATAGTGAATACAAATGAATTGATTCAAAACAGACATATGCAATGCATTGATAAAGTAATAAAGTTTTAACATGACTAAATGTTTGAACAATCAAAAGAAAATTACAAATTGAAAATTCTAATGAACAAAAAGTCTTCTCGTCTCAAGACTTGTCACTTCAAATGGTGAGCCTTGGAGGATTGATAAAAACATTCCAGTTGACCATCTTGTGTGAATTCCAATGCTCCTTTATCGATTAGGTCTTGAATTTTGTTTTTCAATGCCCAGCAGTCATCAGTATCATGCCCCGGGCTGTTGGAATGGTATGCACACCTTGCATCAGGATTGTAGTTTGGGGAGGCTATGTGGGAATTCTGAGGAGGGTCCATTAACGTCACCAGATTCAATCTCAACAGGTGTTGTAAAGCTTGAGACAGCGGCATGTTGAGCTCGGTGAACTGCCTTTTGGGCGTATCTGGCTTACTCTGATTAACCCGTTGCTTTTGGCGAGGTTGTCGTTGGACCCGTGATGTAGTAGCAATTTGGAAAGGTCCACCCTTCACCAAACCAAGCCCTTGTCTTCTTCGAGGCTGATAAATGACTTGGTACCCGGCCTCGACTGTTTACTTCATATTGTTGTATATGTCTTGATGAAGCTGGTTGATAATGATTCTCAGATCTTCTTGTTCCCAAGATAAACTTTGGATAAGGGTTGTCTGCCCCAACATTTGGGTTCTTATTGCATCTACCTTAGCTTGCAGTTGTTCTAGCCGTTCGTC
The DNA here is from genome assembly GCA_948472305.1 of Vicia faba. Classification (NCBI taxonomy): domain Eukaryota; kingdom Viridiplantae; phylum Streptophyta; class Magnoliopsida; order Fabales; family Fabaceae; genus Vicia; species Vicia faba. The sequence continues at coordinate 256,999,945 of OX451738.1, read as the reverse complement.
CTTATTGTCTTCAGGACTTTTCTTGACCAAGTCCCCAACGAGGAGTGTTTTCAACTCTTCCTGCCCCTTGGACAGGTTTAGGAATATTTCCCTGAACTGAGTTTCTTGAAGATCTCTGGTGTCTTGTTGGAGAGCCATTGCTAAAATAAACAGCGAGAACATGAGAGACCTGTACTGGGAGACCTGTTATGCAATGATATGTATGATATATGTATGCAATGTTTTCAAGGATCTCGCGGGGTAAACAAGAAACTATTAGAATTTGATTGAAGAAACTTCGCGTTTGTTGAGAGTCCTTCTTCAAGAGTCAAGCTTACCATATCGAGTGGGTCATAGCCACCGACTCAAATTATCGTGTTTTGATCTCTAGATGACATTGGCTAGAGGAAAATAAATCCCCTTTGCCTCTTGCTAGACATTTGATTTACCATAACCTGCATCACAAACCTTTGAGATCCTTGAAATGGTTAAGGAAATGTTAAGGCATGATGTTATGATGTGTATGTTATGCGTTTAAGCAAAAGTACGAGGTAATGTAAACAAGTAAATCTGGTAAGAAATCCAAGGTATTGGATGAGGACTGTAAACAAAACCTACAAGGAACTCAAGTTGTTAGATAACAAACATGTGCAAGTAGTTCAAGTTGAAAGCACACAAGTCACACAATAGCCCTTAAATTTCAGGCTGGCATGGAGTTTAGGTATTACCCTCTTTCAGTTTAGTTGGTTCAACCTGTCCTAGTAATAGTAATCGGGTTCTAGAGGATCTCAATATCACTGACCATCCTCGATCGGTCATAATTCCAGTTTAGCAATCTTTTCTTGCAGCCGGAATCATCGCAAGAGTATGGTCTCAATGAGTGTAGCATACTGCTACTTTCTATGGCCAAGTTGGTCAATTATAGGTTCTAAGGTCAGTTGATGCTTAATGACCCATTAGCAGCCCCATACTCTCCTTGTTCCTCCACAAGGGATATCGATACCAACTAAAGTGTCACACCAACGTAGCTACTACTTCAACCGTATCGGTCTACGCTGTACAGTTCCCTCACAGTCTATTGCTACTTACCTAAAAGGTGTCCCCCAGATCCGGGTTAGGATCTATAGTAACTCTAATACAAGGCCCGCAAATATAAATAAAACAATTCAAACAATTGAAAACAATATGATGAACTATTCCTAAGGTACACACCACTTATTCAGTCCCCAGCAGAGTCGCCAGTTCTGTGATACGGTGGCCAAAACTAGGTCGTGGTTTCCCTATTTCGTTAAGGAATTTGCTGGTTAGCGTTTTGGATTTGTGTTAGCAAAATGTCGCGGTAAGCAAGAATCGCCACCGACTTTTATTTTATCCAACAAGGAAAGGAAAAAAACACAGAAAAATTCCTTTTTCGAGATATTTCTGAGTACGGGGGGTAGATTATAGAAAGGGAAGGTATTAGCACCCTTTCTATCCGTAGTTATCTACGGGCTCTTAGGTACTTGCTCATCATTTTCAAAAGTTGTTTTCTTTGTGTTTGTGGGTTTTGAAAAGTTTTTATTTTAACTTTGATTTAACTCTTGCTTCTGTCTTCAAGAGTGTAATGAAGTGTTTTTGAAAACTTGTTTGAAAAGGAGTGTAAGTGTGAAAAATTTGTTTTGATTGAGCAAGTACTTAAGAACTAATCTACCTACTCGAAAAAAGAATCGTTCTATGTTCGTTTCCTTTAGACAATGCTATCCCACTATTAGTGAGTAGGTAGCATCGTCGTTGGAGTTTTGAGGGTCAATTTGAAAGGGACGCACGGTCACTAAAGCAATGTTAGGACGTCTTAGTAATAACCCTAATGTCTTAGATCAATTATTCGAGGCAACAATTCCGAGGAAACCATTCCGAGGCAACTTTTCCGAATCGAGACTTTGATCTTTGTTTAGACAAAAGGACGACCACTAAAGCATCCTATACTCAGTGACCATTTACCGAAGGCAACCAAGTGGGAGTGTACCCTAGGAGTGCGCATGTGCGAATGATTCAATTTCAGTTTATTTATCTTTGCACATTTAGGGTGATCTAACTGTTTTAAAATTAATCATACATTCTTGTCATGCATCCCTATATCATACATCTAACAGTTAATAATTTGCGGAATTTAAACTACGTTATTACAAGGCTTCGGGTATTTACATAGCCGAAAACAAACCCTTTGAAAATAAAGCGATAAATGTAAATAAACATCCTAATTAAACTATTACAAATTGTAGGCAGTTACATCAATATGGTAAATAATAAAAATAAAGTGTGCGAGAAGAATTAAGATCGACGAGAATTTAAGGTTTTGACCCTTCTAACCTAATTAAAAGAAAAATTGTTTTTTGTTGTTTTTAATAAAAGAAATAAGTTTTCTAAATTAAATATGCAATTAATTAGTTAATTAAATTAATTAATAAAAAAAATTACATGACCTATTTTGGTTTCTTTGGTTATTTTAGGAAAAAATAAAATATAATTAAGTTAGTAATAAAACCTATTTATTCTAATTATTTTTAAGTTATTTGCAAAAAGAAATTAAAGTCTTACCTAAAATTAAAATTTAATTAAGAAAAAATCCTAAATCTATTTTTATGTGATTTTTATATTTGTTTATTGATAAAAAAATAAAAGGGATTAAAAGAAATAAATAAAACGAATAAAACATGAAAATAAAGATGAGCCTAGTAGCAAAAGTAAACAGGGGGTGCAACCATCAGAAATCCCTAGGCCCGAATCTTCGAAAGCTTCATGCTCTAACTATGGTGTTTTTTTTATTCTTGCGTGGAACCCATGATTCAACCATCCATAACTATTCTATATAAACTCAAACAAACGTTAGCATACCATAAAATGTGATTAAAATTAGAGATTCAAAGTTTAAAATTTTACCAAACCGGTGTTGTCAAATGGGGGGCGTGCTAGGCATGTGATGGATTGCTCTTGGGCCTTGTAAGACTATTGAGGACTTCAAGAGTATGGTTTGAGGTTTGATGTCAATTGAGAGAGACCGGAACCTCGAGATATGACTTGCACCAATTCTTTGTTTTCTGGAGAGCTTTTTGAAGAGCTTTTAGAGAGCTTTTTGAAGAGCTTTTTGAGAGGTTTTTAGAGAGGATTTTCGTCCCCTTCAAGCTTGTATGACTCTATATTTATAGTAGAGAATGAGGAGACAAGAAATCATGGAAATAATCTCCCTCATAATGTTGTGTTTTAAGACCATGATCAAAATTTGAAAAAAAATGCCATATTTGATGATTTTATGCCATTTTCACATGTGGATGAACCTGGACATACTTGAAAGGTTATTGCGCGAAATAAATTGACATAAACCAGCATAAAACTTTCCCAAAACGGATTCACATCAAAATTTACATTATTTCTATTATTTATTTTTTTAATTCTGAATTTTAATGAATAAAATATTAAAATAAATAGCATAAATAGTAGGAAAAATGTATGGGTGGTCTTAGAGGTCGTGGACCATGTTAGGAATGAGTTTCAAACTTGAAAAGATAGGCCCATTTGGAAAAAAATCCAAGTTTGGTCAATATTTGCTTCATGCATTTTTTCAAAAATTGTCCAACTTTGACAATGCATATCTCTCTCAATTTTAACCTTATGAGGGTGTTATTGGACTTTTTAGAAAGCTTAGGATGTCCCCTAAGATACCTCTTTGGTTTCATCTCAATTGGATCTTCGATGTTCATGTAAGAAGCTTTGACCCAAAAGGTGTTTTTGTTAACTTTTCAAAATGACCTATAATGTCCAAATTCATATCTTTTTGTGAGTGCATATTTTGAACTTGGGAGCTGAATATGAATTGTAGATAATTGCATCCTCTTAAAAAAGAGATTTGGATGGGTCATTTCTGATAAAGTATGAGAAAGTTATGCTTGGTCAAAGTTGAGTTGACTTTTCCTATAAAACTTGAATTTAGCAACTTTTGGTTTTTGATGAATTGTGAGAAATCCTTGAGGAATCATGATCAACCCTTAATCAAATGATGAAATATACTTCAAATGAGGATGTTGACCAAAAATCTTGATGTTTGACTGTATGTGGGCCACAGTTGACTTTTGCCCTAACATAGTCGATTTTCAGGCCTTTGAGCAATTGGCTGAGCAAACTTCCTCTGTAAGGCTTGAAACTTGACATGGATGCTCTTGATAACATATTAGGACATTGTTGAGCATTTGGGATCACTTGGACTCAAGTATATTGATGCAACATGAAACCCTAATTTGAGGTAGACTGCCTTATGAGAGAGCTTGTCTGGCCAACCCTTGGACTATCTTGAGCAACTTGGGGGTCTTTCTTGAAATGTTTTGAGAAATATGGGAGGGAAAATTTTGGGGTACAACACTCTCATTGCCCAGGTTCTAGTCACAACATTTACATTTCACTAGAAGCACGTTTTGACCATGAATTTTCAAATCCCTTTTCAAAACTTTCCTTCCAAATTGCTTGAGCTACAATTTATATAAATTTGGCGCGAGGGTGTGGTTGTTTTCGTCTTGAAGAGACGAAGCAATTGGAATAGGTCTGAGCTTTTTATTTTACAGTTTGAGAGACATGTAAATCACATTGGCCGGAGGTTGAAGATGACCTACGTGTCATCTTCCAACCAATGATGGCGTGCCATTTGTGTTTTTCAAAAATCTGATTTATTATTGAATATGTACATTATTCATTAATGACCATGATATGCACAACGCGCCAGATTCTTTGTATTTGATTACTGACGCGTTTTGACTCTCATCCAATGGTCCACATCTTTTACTTTTATTTTATTTTTTTCTGATTTTTATATTTTAATTGTTTTAAATTTCAAAAAATCATAGAAATTTCATTTTTAGTCCAAAACATCTGAAAAAATTATGAAAAATATTTTTGATTATTCTCTTTCTGATTTTTATTTTTTCACAATTTAACTTTGTGTTTTGATATTTTTTATGAATTTTACACTTATTTGATTTGTTTAAAATGTTTAAAAATACTTTTATACATTTTTAAATTCTGAAAAAATTATGGAATGATCCAATGATATTGTGACAAATATTAGTGACCTTATTTTATTTTTGTTTTTGACTTTACTATTTTTTACTATTTTTGTTTATTTTACCCATTCATTTTAATTTTTAAAAATAGTTTCTGACTTTTAAAAATTACCAAAATTTTTGTAAAATTACTTGGCCTCTTTTCTGATTTTTCTATGGTCTTATTTTTTATTTCTTGATTAATTTGAACATAATTGATATTTTCCTCATTATTTCCCATTTTTTAAAACATTTTAAAAATCTTTTGATGTATATATTAAATACATTATTATTTTGTGATTATTTTCTAGATGTCTTGGGCTGATTTTTTGATCATGACTTTATTAACATCATTGGATCCATGGTGTTGAGTTTAAATCCACAAAAATGGATGAATGATTTTAATAATAGTTTGATTAAATTTTTAATTCAAAAGTGGTTTATTCATCTTTTTCCCTAATCCTCTTCATCTCATCCCCTTCCCATTGCACTAAATGTTGTTGGAGCATGATCTATATATCATGTCTCAAAACAAATGGTGCATAGATTGCTATTGACCGTCCTCAAAATAGGTGCGACTTCTATATAAATCAACTTACTATTGCTTAACATAGCACTAAATTTTGTCCCGATTCGAATAAATGATCATTCGTGGCCCAAACTTATGATTGCAAGCCCAAGTATGTTAATTTGATCTCTTTGATCCAATAACCTTGAGATTCATTGTGTGGAGGCTTTGGTTCTACCAATCCTCTAATGGATCTACAACACCTTTGGTCAACGTGGATCACTTAAACATCGTTGATCATTAAATGGTACTTATGAGAATTCCAAATGGATGATATACTTGACAAAAAGAAAATGCAACTTGTTGTGTGGAGGCTTTGATTCTACCAATCCTCAAATGAGTTCCAAATGCATGTTTCAAGATGGTCATCCAACTAACCACTAATTATTGACTTGTTTATCTTATGCTTCTATTCTTTTTATGCTTTATGTACTATTTAATTTTTCTTTTAGCATTTTCATTTCATGCCATTTTCATCTTTGCTCATTTGAGCATTTATTTTCTAGTCATTTTTACTTTACTCACTTGAGCGTTTTCTTTTCTTTTCTTAAGATACTTAATAATCAACATAAACCTTAAAAAACTCTTAATGGTACTTGGACTATTTGGTTACTGTCCTTGGCATTATGGAGCATGAGACTATTTCTTGGACTTAGGATTATAAATCTTGGCCTATTTTGGAGACCTTGTGACCTTATCTGATTATTTTGTCTGGAATTCTTAAGGTTTACCTCAAGACATTGGGTTGTTTGTTTATTTTTGTGTGCAGGTTTTTGTGATTACATCCTTTGTTTGTAATATGGAATTCATCTGTATACAGCCGTTACTCTGCCCAATTTTTGTGAAGACTTAATACATTTGAAGAGGTCTAGTATCTTTGCTTGCTTGGTTTCAATCCAAAGAATGGGAATTCTATCTTGGCTCATAATGTCAAGTTTTGGCTTCTTGTTGGTTAGATGATCCTTATCCTTAGCTTTTACCTTATGCTTTAGGATAGCCTCTTCTACTCCTCCCATCTTCTTTAATTTCAAAAATCTTCTCCCTCCTTTTCAAACTCTTCTTGTTTCTAAACTTGAAACACTTTCATAATAAACTTGGACTTAGGTCCATGCATTTTCAAAAAAATTTCATCAATAAACTTTAATCAATTTAATAATACTTTAACACTTTTTGTGAGAAGACTAAAAGTCAATCAATCTCATTTCAAACCATTTTTCCACTTTGACTTTTATCTTTAAACTTTTCTCAAAATGTTAGACTCTTGTAAATCCTTTTAGTGATGCAAACAACTATACTTATACAATATGTAGTGAAGTGAGATATTTTCCACTTGGGTGTTGAATGAGGCATTGTTGATTTTAAAATCCAAGCCATTTATCCTCCACTTTGAGATGATGCAAATTCTCCTTTCTCATGATTGTGGGTAGTAAGTATGGTTTCCACACGGACAATGACGATGTTGTCTTATCTCATAAAATTAAGCAACACACTTGTGTTTCAAATTTTTAAAAGAGGAACTACGTGTACCCTGATCCCCTATTGCATGAAAGGTGGTACGTAGGCACTAAAGGTTTGCAACCGCGGAGGGTGCAAAAATCATAAAAAAAATATATTTCTCTTCTCACCTCCACCATCCATTTTATATACAACACGTTTTATAGCCAAAATATACAGATTTTACAAAGAGGATCATGCGGAGTACTGTAGATGTTTAGGGTGCTAATACCTTCCCTTTGCATAACCAACCCCCTTACCTTGAATCTTTCCCCCTTACCTTGAATCTTTCCCCCTCTTTTTGGGTTACTCGCTCTTTTCCCATTCCTTTGGAAACAATAAAGTGCGGTGGCGATTTTTATTTTTGATTTGTATACAGTCTAGTCAATCCAATGGCTTAGTCTTGAACATTTCTACCGCTACAGAAAAATGGCGACTTCACTGGGGACAAATTGATCTCTTGCTGGTCCATCCCTAAGTGGGTTGAGCCTATCTTTATTTATATCTATATATGTGTTATTGTTGTTTATGTGCTATAATTTGTATATATGTTTGTTTGGATTTTCCTGGTTTTCAGGGTGCTTGGTGATTACTCATAAGTCCTATACCCGGACTTGGGAAAACTTTAAGATAGGACGGGCGGTATAGTCATGTTAACTTTGAGGGAGTAATCCCAAAAAAGGAGGCATGAGATCCCTCACTCAGTGGAGGCCTCTTTGATTGTAGTGTCGTTTACCGAGTAATCAGGAAGACGTACTGCTTTCGACCTGGGAGCCTGCTGAAACTGAGGACCGTAGAATACGAAACCCATCTTGGCCTTTTAGGTGTAGTGCGGAAGCTATGACGGAGTAATCTGGAAATAGTTGTCACGCGATACTACACTCGGACGAGTCTTTCTTGAGAATATTACTAACTACCGAGTTAATTGGGAAGTTGGTAATATCCAAAGGAAGGATGTAGACTCTGGGAACCTCTAGAACCTTGTTCGGCAGGTGATAACTCTTAGGCCAACACATTATGGGTAGTACCTTCGACCTCATGCTCGTGACGTTGAACCTATGAACCCTATATGTGTGATCTTCTGTGTGATTGTTGCATCATGCATCCATGTACTCATAAGCATCTTTTGAAGAAAACAACATTTCAAGGGGTTTAAAGGTTGACTATTTGTGAATATCTCAAGTACTGTTAACCATGGATTCTGGAAAGAGAAAGACCGAGAAATACAGTTTCAAGGATCCCAACATATATGAGCTGATTAGTCTAATTCTAGAGATCGAGTGTTCTGCAGACTTTCGAAAGAAGTATGGATCCATTATTCCTCTCATGAAGTTGAAGATGAAGGAGGGTATTCTCTCGACTTTGGTCCAGTTCTATGATCCGATGTACCACTGCTTTACTTTTCCCGATTATCAGTTGATGCCTACACTGGAGGAGTATTCCCATCTATTGGATTTACGTGTTATCGATCGTGTTCCTTTTACTGGTTTGGAGGGTGAGCCAAAACCACATGAGATAGCTGCTTTGATTCATCTGGGGAAGTCTGAAGTGGAAGCCCATATGACTACCAAAGGAGGGATTAGAGGATTACCAGCTCGGTTCTTATTGTAGAAAGCTCGTTACTTTGCCAGGATGAAGAGTACGGTTGCTTTCAAGGCCATCTTTGCTTTACTTGCTTATGGATTATTCTTATTTCCTAATGTGGACAAGTTTGTTGACATTAATGCTATCAGGATGTTCATGATTGGAAACCCAGTTCCTACACTGTTGGGTGATGTTTATTACTCTGTTCATCTTCGGAGTTCACATCATGGGGGAATGATTATCTGTTGCACGCCTTTGTTATACCAGTGGTTCATATCTCATATGCATCAGTCTGATGCTTTTTGGGATGTCAAGAAGGAACCCCATTGGGCTCCTAAGATCATGGAACTTACTCACTCGGATATTTATTGGTATCATCGAGCTTATCAGGATATAGAGATTATTGAGAGTTGTGGTAGTTTCCCCAATGTACCTCTTCTTGGTACAAAGGGAGGAATTAACTATAACCTTGTTCTTGCACGGCGACAACTTGGTTATCCGATGAGGGATAAACCAAACAGTATTCATTTGAGTAGTTTCTTTCTGAAGGAAGGACAAGACCATAGGGAAGCTAGGGAGCAGATTGCGAAGGCTTGGCGTCACATTCATAAGAAGAGTAGGAAGGATTTGGGACCTAGGGGTGTTGTTTCTTTGGAGCCATACCTTCAGTGGGTCCGATCGAGAGACATTCAATTGAAGATGATGTATACTCGGGAGACACCCATGCCTGATCTATTTGTGAAGACCAATCCTCCCTTATTAGATGATCTAGAAGAGCTGCAACTTGCTTTGGTCAGGATGCAACAGGAAAGGGATGCTTGGAAGAACAAGTTCTAGACTTTAGAGAGTTCCTACAGAGCAAACCTGAAGGAGAAATATGATTTGATCGAGATCCTCGAGAGTCGAGCAGGGGAGTCTATGGAGAGGCAAGGGGATTTATTTTCTCCTAAGCCTCAAACAGGTGTTGATTACTCATTTCTTGATCCAGATGATTGGAAGGAGGTTGCCATCAGACATGTGGAAGAAAACCAGAAGTTGAGGGCTCAGATTGCCAGGCTCACAGGGAAGCACCAGCGTACAAATTGATCTCTATCAGTTATTTTTCTTAGGATTTTTAGATTGTGTTTTCATCTTATACTTGGGATCACTGAAACTTGTAATCCATTTCAAAGTTATTATAATAAAAAATTTGCAATATTTCAAATGCGTTATTACTTTGATGTTTGCGATATGTCTATAAATGTTAAATCCCTTGAAATATTAAATGATAAAGCAAAAATAATCATGTGCATTGCATATCATGCATCATATTTCACATATTTCTTGCATTAATTATGCATATCCAGGTGCCTTACCCAGCTTCTTTACTTCGTTCAGCAAGCTGACTCATCACTACAACACTCGGGCCAACTTCAAAAAGAAGATGGATAACTTGGAATAGGAGAATCGCGAGCTATGCGAAGAAGTTTCTGCTTTGAAGGCTGGCTTGGCCAACTTGACTACTCTAATGGAAGCTCTGGTGGTTGCTCAAAATCAACCACCGAGTGTTCAACCTCAACCAACAAGGGCAAATGCTGAAGTTCCTACTGTTCTTGTATCCGCCACTCCGGCTGTTGTTCAAAACCGTATGCCTCAGGGTTATTCGTGGGGAATGCCAGAGAATGTTGCACCTGAAGGTTTCAATTTGGGCCCCCAAGATGCTCCAGTGGCTCAAACTATTGTTACTCCAGCACCTCCTATGGTGCATATTATTCCTGCTGCACCTCCTTCGGTGAACTTGGTTCCGTTTGTTAATGAAGATGTGTGTCGTCCTTTCCCTCCGCCGAGTGAAGACTTGGGTATTTATGACAAAATGGATGATTTTCAAGAGCAGTTTGATAGAATGCAAAGAGAGATGAAGGCTCTTAGGGGAAAAGAGCTATTTGGGCAGAATGTGAATGAGCTGCGTTTGGTCCTGAATGTTAAAGTGCCTGCTAAGTTCAAGGTCCCGGAGTTTGAGAAGTACAAAGGCAACACTTGCCCTCGTGCTCACTTGGTGATGTATGTGAGGAGAATGTCTACCCATACCGATGATCAGTGTCTGCTGATTCACTTTTTTCAGGATAGTCTGACCGGCGCAGCGTTGAAATGGTATATGAGTTTAGGCAGCACCAACATCCATACTTTTAATGATTTGGGAGAAGCATTCATTAAACAATACAAGTATAATGTGGACATGGCACCCGACCGTGGCCAGCTTAGGGCCATGGTTCAGAAAGACAGAGAATCGTTCAAAGAGTATGCGCAGAGATGGCGCGAAGTGGCTACACAAGTGATTCCTCCCATGGAGGAGAAGGAAATGACTAAAAATTTTCTGAGAACGCTGGGCGCTTTCTACTACGAAATAATGGTAGCAAGTGCCCCAAGTGATTTTACAGAGATGGTAGGAATGGGTGTCCGCCTAGAAGAGGCAGTAAGAGAAGGTCGTTTGACAAAGGGTGAAGGATCCGTAGGTGTGAAAAATCCAGCTTATGGGTTTACAAAGAAGAAAGAGGGGGATACAAATGTTTTCATACAAGAGAGGAGAGTGAACGCTCCTAGAAGGAATTATCAGCGTCACCAGCAAGTCGCCTCAGTTACTCATGTTATAAATGCTGCTCCGACTACCGTTTCTTATCAAAGACAGTCCCAGCAGGGGAAACAAGGGAATAATCAGAGAAGGTAGAACTATGACCCTATTCCCATGAGCTATGCAGAACTACTACTAGCATTGATTCAGAAGAAGTTGGTCCAGACACGACCACCTCCCGTCGTACCATCACCATTGCCTTGGTATTACAAAGCAGACCAGACGTATGCCTTTCATCAGGGAGCACCATGGCATAATGTTGAAATTTGTTATCCTTTGAGGACTGAAGTGTAAAGGTTGGTGAAGTCTGGAATTCTATCTTTCAAAGACGTGGGACCTAATGTGAAAGACAATCCTCTACCCAAGCACGGGGGAGTGAATGTTGTAAATATGGTGGTCGGTTGTCCAGGCGACTTCCAGATTTTTGACATTAATCTGGTTAGAGGAGATTTGGTGAAGATGCATACAGACCTCTATGAATTCAGTTATCATACGCATGACCATGCCGGTTGTGCTGTTTGCAATACAGACATACATGGTTGTGAGAAGATAAAGGCTGATTTACAGGAGATGATGGATGAAGGTTTAATCCATATAATCAGGCCTAAGGAAGAATATGAAGAGGAAGTGAATATGGTTTCTGGATGTCTGGGTGAATTCAGAATTTTTGATGTGAAGCATTTGAATGAGGATCTCGTGCAGTTGCATGTTACCGTCTGCCGTACTGCTGGTCAGGTGGAACACCAATATGGATCTTGCATAGTTTGCTGTCGAGACCCCCGAGGATGTCCTATTGTGAGAGAGGGTGTTCAATTGTTGTTAGACAATGGAACTATCAAGATCATAGGTCAGAGCGATAATTATCATGAGATTGATATGGTTGAAGTTTGTTTGATGGAAGAAGAGTCAGAGGAAAAGTATGCCTCCGCGGATGAGTATTTCTCTTCACACGAAGATTTGTTTACCGAAAATGACCTTTTGATGGTTGATTGTGTTGAGGAAGGGGTAAATTTCATTGTACCTTGTTTTGGTGCACCCGCTCATCTTGAGGTGGAGTACCATAGCAAACCAGTTGTTACCCCATTGGTAATTAGTCTGCCAGGTCCTGTTTCCTATAAATCAGATAAGGATGTGCCTTACAAATACAACGCTACAATCTTAGAAGATGGGGTGGAAGTTCTCATCCAGCCAATGCCCGATGTTGGAAATATAGATGATAATAGCAGGGTGACCCGTAGTGGTCGTGTGTTTGCGTCGGTTGTTCGAAAAGATGTTGTTGCTGGAAAGAAAATTGCTGAGGATGATGAGCCTAAGAAGGCTGCAGGAGAGACTAGCGGAGCCACATTCGATAAATAAGTGGACGATATTTTGAAGATAATTAAGATGAGCGACTACAGAATTATAGATCAGCTATTGCAGACTCCTTCAAAGATATCCATCCTAGCTTTATTAATGAATTCCTCTGCTCATAGAGAATAACTGATGAGACTACTAGACCAAGATTTTGTGGAGAGTGACATGCCATTAGAGAAATTCAGCAGTGTAATTGGAAACATTACATCATGTAAAAACTTGAGTTTCTGCGATGATGAGTTACCAGATGAAGGGAGGAATCACAACCTGACCCTCGACATATCTATGAACTGCAAGAATGACTCGCTATCCAATGTGCTAATTGATAACAGATCCTCGTTGAATGTTATACCGAGGAGTACCCTCATGAAGTTAAAGTATCAAGGAACACCTATGCGCCCGAGTGGCATCATTGTGAAGGCTTTTGATGGGTCGAGGAAATATGTCATCGGTGAAGTGGACTTGCCCATCCATATAGGACCACATTTGTTCTTGATAACCTTCTAGGTCATGGACATTATTTCTGCATATAGTTGTTTGCTAGGACGGCCATGGATACACGAAGAAGAGGCTGTCACTTCAACTCTGCATCAGAAGCTAAAATTTGTGCGTGAAGGGAAGGTAGTGATCATAAATAGGGAGCAGGCGTTGTTGATATCCCATCTATCCTCTTTCAGTATTGTAGAAGTGGATGAAGTTGTTGTTGGAACCCAGTTCCAAGCCCTATCCATTAACAACATAAGAAGGAAAGAGAATTATGTGGTTTCTCGGAAGGACGCGCAGCAGGTTGTGCGCAATGGTCATAATGCAGTTTGGGGACGACTTGTGGATCCACCCGTGAACAAAAATGAAGCTGGTTTGGGTTTCTCCTCGAGGAATGGCAAAGGCGAAAATTCGAAGTCAAAGTCTTCTGTGAACAGTTATCATGATGTTTTCCACAGCAGAGGCTACCTCCATCCAATTGATTCTGGAATTAATGTTGTTGAAGAGGATGAAGCAGAGCAGGAAGTACCGAATTATGTGATGCATGGAGTCCGAGTTCAGAACTGGGTCACCATTGATGTTCCTTCTTGCATACATGTTTCAAAGTAATTTGTTTTGTTAATATGTTTCTTTCTTTTTAAAAGCTTTCACTTTGCCCAAGGTGGAAGTATTAATGTTGCAGGGCTTATCTGTTTGCTATAACTTTTAAGATCATTAATAAAAGTTGTCTTTGCTTCCAAAATTATGTCTTTTATTTTCTGCTTTTTTTCTTGGGAAATGGTAATAAAAAAAAACCTTTCAAAATAAATAATAACTAAAAATTAATCTGCATGATCACTTGTTATATGTGTCAGTTTCTAAAAGCAAACATAAATCATATGTGCAGATTAATTAAAAAACCCGTTGAATACAATGACCCTGCACCCTCTCCCAACTTTGATTGTCCTGTGTTTGGGGCTGAAGAAGAAGATTATGATGAGATTCCAGCAGAGGTCTCACGGTTGCTTGAGCACGAGGAAAATACCATTCATCCATATAAGGAGCCTTTGGAAGTGATTAATTTGGGTTCAGAAGAAGATCCGAAGGAAGTCAAGATTGGAGCATCGTTGCATCCTAACGTAAAGAGCGGGTTGATTGAGCTATTGAAAGAGTATGTGGATATTTTTGCTTGGTCTTATCAAGATATGCCTGGTCTAGATACAGACATTGTCGAGCATCATTTGCCGTTGAAGCCAGAGTGTCCGCCAGTTAAACAAAAGTTGAGAAGAACTCACCCGGATATGGCAGTAAAGATCAAAGAGGAGGTCCTAAAGCAGATTAATGCTGGGTTTTTTGTGACGTCAGTGTATCCTCAATGGATTTCCAATATTGTCCCAGTATCGAAAAAGACGAAAAAGTCCACATGTGCGTAGATTACAGAGATCTAAATAAAGCTAGTCCAAAAGATGATTTTCCATTGCCTCACATCGACATGTTAGTGGATAACACATCAAAATTCAAAGTATTTTCGTTCATGGACGGATTTTCCGGGTATAATCAAATAAGAATGGCTCCAGAGGACATGGAAAAACAAGGTTTATCACACCCTGGGGAAGATTCTGTTACAGAGTGATGCCTTTCGGGTTGAAGAACGTTGGTGCAACGTACCAGAGGGCTATGACGACCCTATTCCATGATCTGATACATAAAGAAATCGAAGTGTATGTTGATGATATGATTGCCAAATCCCAAACTGAAGAAGGGCATATAAAAGATTTGTTGAAGTTGTTTCAGCATTTGAGGAAGTATCGTCTCCGCATAAATTCAAATAAATGCACCTTCGGAGTTAGATCGGGGAAATTGTTGGGTTTTATTGTTAGCCAGAAAGGAATTGAAGTTGACCCTGATAAAGTCAAACCAATTCAAGAAATTCCAGCACCAAGAACTGAAAAGCAAGTCAGGGGTTTCCTCGGGTTTTTGAATTATATCTCCAGATTTATTTCCCACATGACTGCAACGTGTGAACCGATCTTTAAGTTGTTAAAGAAAGATCAAGGTTGTGTGTGGACGGATGATTGCCAAAGGGCATTTGAGAGTATTAAAGAATGTCTGCTTGAACCTCCTATCTTGCTCCCTCCCGTAGAAGGAAGACCGTTGATTATGTATCTAACAGTATTAGATAAATCCATGGGTTGTATTCTGGGACAACAGGATGAAACAAAAAAGGAAGAGTTCGCCATTTATTATCTCAGCAAAAAGTTCACTGATTATGAGTCGCAGTATTCCATGCTAGAAAAGACATGTTGTGCTTTGGCCTGGGCAGCAAAGCATTTGCGGCAGTATATGTTCAATCATACCACTTGGTTGATCTCCAAAATGGATCCAATCAAGTATATTTTTGAAAAGCCTGCTCTTACTGGAAGAATTGCCCGCTGGCAGATGTTGTTATCTGAATATGATATCGAATACCGCACTCAAAAGGCTATTAAAAGTAGTGTGTTAGAAATTACCTTGCTCACCAGCCGGTGGAGGATCATCAGTCTGCAGAGTATGAATTCCCCGATGAGGATGTGATATTCCTGAAAGTGAAAGATTATGATGAACCATTGCCTGAGGAGGGCCCTAACCCTGAATCTCGTTGGAGTATGATATTTGATGGAGCTGTGAATGCTTATGGTAAAGGAATTGGTGTTGTGATTGTTACTCCTCATGGATCACATATTCCTTTTACCACAAGGTTAACATTTGATTGCACTAATAATATGGCAGAATATGAGGCTTGCATCATAGGTCTTAAGGAAGCTATTGATCTCAGAATCAAAATTCTAGATGTGTATGGCGATTCAGCTTTGGTAATAAATCAAATTAAAGGAGAATGGGATACTCGTCACCCTGGCTTGATCCCTTACAAAGATTATGCTAGAAGATTACTACCCTTCTTCAATAAAGTTAAATTCCATCACATTCCTAGAGATGAAAATCAAATGGAGGATGTTCTGGAAACTCTGGCTTCCATGTACCAAGTGAATACTTGGAATGATATACCCCAAATTACAATTTGATGAATAGATAAGGCCCGCTCATGTGTTTCTGACAGAGGAGGTAGAAGATGAGAAACCTTGGTATTATGATATCAAGCATTTTCTTCAGACTCAGGAATACCCGATTGGTGCATCGAAGAAAGATAGAAAGACACTGAGAAGATTGGCAGGCAGTTTCTTCCTCAGTGAAAATGTGTTATACAAGAGAAATTATGACATGGTCCTGCTCAGATGCGTGGATAGACACGAAGCGGACATATTGATGCATGAGATTCATGAAGGTTCATTTGGCAATCACGCTAATGCCAGATTTGCAAAGATAAGATCCATGTGCCTCCGACGCTTCTCAATGTGATTTCCTCCCCATGGCCTTTCTCTATGTGGGGTATTGACATAATCGAGATGATAGAACCCAAAGCTTCGAATGGACACCGTTTCATCTTGGTAGCAATTGACTACTTTACCAAATGGGTAGAGGCTGCTTCATATGCCAATGTTACCAAATAGGTGGTCGTGCGTTTCATCAAAAACAATATTATATGCCGGTATGGTGTGCCGAGCAGAATCATCACTGACAATGGCTCAAATTTGAACAACAAGATGATGACAGAATTGTGCGAAGAATTCAAGATTTTCCATCACAATTCATCTCCATACAGGCCAAAGATGAATGGGGCTGTTGAAGCTACCAATAAGAATATCAAGAGAATTATCCAGAAAATGGTTGTCACTTATAAGGATTGGCATGAAATGCTCCCTTTTGCTCTGCATGGATATCGAACATTTGTTCGCACTTCAACAGGAGCAACCTCGTTCTCAAAAGTGTATGGAATAGAATTTGTACTCCCTGTCGAGGTAGAGATTCCCTCGTTGCGTGTGATAATGGAAACCAAGTTGACAGAGGCTGAATGGGTCCAGAACAGGTTTGACCAATTGAATTTGATTGAAGAGAAGA
Source organism: Vicia faba (assembly GCA_948472305.1). Taxonomy (NCBI): domain Eukaryota; kingdom Viridiplantae; phylum Streptophyta; class Magnoliopsida; order Fabales; family Fabaceae; genus Vicia; species Vicia faba. The sequence continues at coordinate 256,982,835 of OX451738.1, read as the reverse complement.
GGATGACAACTTTATGTCATGGGCAGTTATATCAGAAAAGAATGAAGAAAGAATTTGATAAAAAGGTCAAACCTCATGAATTCAGAGAAGGCAACCTCGTGCTCAGGAAGATCATGTCTTTCAACACAAATTCTAGGGGCAAGTGGACTCCCAATTTTGAAGGCACGTATGTTGTCAAGAAAGCCTTCTCTGGTGGTGCATTAATTCTTGAAACTATGGATGGCGAGGAGTTCCCACGTCCCATGAATGCTGACGCAGTCAAGAAATACTTCGCCTAAAGAAATAAAAGAACAACTCGCTAAGTTGAAAACCCGAAAGGGCGGTCTAGGCAAAAATTAGAGACATAAACAGAATAAATTTCCCGCTAAGTTGAAAACCCGCAGGGGCAGCTTAGGAAAAAGTTAGGGATTTTCTTGGCAAGTAACTACGTCAGACAAGACTTGATCGTTGAAGCAACAATCTTCTCGGATCATCACCATACTTCAACAAAAGCTACTGCTCAGGATTTCAAAAGTTGTTAGGGGGAATAATGGTCATTGTATCTCAATGCATCTTTTCCATTATGTATTACCATTTCCCAAACTTTGTAATCATCCATGGAGTCTCTCCATTCGCAGACTACCATTATATTAATGAAATTCGAGCTTTTGCCCAATTCTTTGTGTTCTTATTTTTATTTAGCTTGCAAAGACTCCATTTATTACTGATAATAACTGTTCAAGCAAAAAGATTAAAAAAGAAAAATTGACTTTAAAAAAAAAAGAGACCTTTACAATTCAATTTACTTTGGGATTTGTGATGAAACAATGACAACAAGAATGGTGATCCCAAGAATGAACAAACTCCGGTTGTTTTAAGAAGATGTACTCCCTTCATGAATGTTTTCTCAGGTCATTTTGCTGGTATGTGCGCAATCTTTGTGTGTTTCTCAGATAGTTAAAGAAGATATCAGTGGGTGCAAGGTACAGTATTGGGTTTGTGATTCCGTTATCCCCAGTCAAGTCTTGGTTCGTTTTTGATTTTGGGTTTGCATGGTCAGAAGCCTTTGTCCCAGATTCCCCGGTGAAGTCTTCCCTCGTATGATGAAAGGTTTTATTCCCTTGGTGTGCTGAGATGTCTCTCTTTTTGCAGTATTGGCACTAGTGTTGACTTCTTGATTTCCCGAGAAGGTTATCCCAGGGCATCTCTTGTTGGAATGAGTGTTCGTGATGAAAATTTTCAATCTTTAGTTTTTTCTCCAGGGAGGTAGGCTTGAATCCCCCAGTGAGGTTTGGTTGTGTCGGTATCAGTCTACTTTATTTGAGGCTGGTCTTGCAATCTCCAGTGGGCATGTTGCTTTTGGAAAACTATTTCTCCGATGAAGCCGGAAGAAGGATGTTCTATCCCGGTATCTGTTTGATTTGGCTACATCCGGATTATGTTTCTCCTCAGTGAAGTTAAGACAGGCAATAGGTTTGGTTTCTGCAGTTGGTTTTACCTTTCTTGGAATGATATTTCTAGTTGAAGTTTAGCCCAATGTTGCCAGTACCTGAGGAGGTTTTGTTTGTTTGTACTGATTATGTATCCTTTTACCAGCATATGCACGATAACACTCATACATTCATACATACATCATACATGGCTAAAAACCATCGTCCATTGACATTGTGTTCTGACCTTCCTGCAGCGCTCTTTGCTTAGTTGAATTTGGTGTTCCCTCTTGAGTTTATTTCTCAAAGGATGTATCTTCATTGGCTGACTTGCTCCAATTTGTCTCTGATTTGGAACTGTGGTTGCATGACAATATTATTTACTTTGGATTTCTGAGAACTTTGAGTTTTGGTTTGTGCATTTATTTTGCACGGGAAGACTTTATTTCCTCAGCAGGAATATCGTGGCATTTCCCCGGGAAGTCATATTTCTATCTCCAGAAAGTCATTTCTTTTTTCAATTCCCCGTGGAAATGAGTAACAAGTCTCGTTATTTGAGACAGCTTATGTTTGATCTTTCCCAGACATATTTCCTTGGTTAAAGAAGAAGTTGAGACCCGTTCTAGGTAAAATGCCAGAATTTTGGGATAACTCGATGATATGTTTTCTCTTTCTACCTCCAGTGAATGTTGGTAGGACATCGGCAGTGAACGTCGGTGTTTATTATCTTTTTGCTATCTTCAGTGAACGTTGATAGTTCATCGTCAGTGAACGGTGGTGATATGATATATTTTCTCTTTCTACCTTCAGTGAACGTTGGTAGGACATCAGCAGTGAACGTCAATGTTTATTATCTTTTTGCTATCTTTAGTGAACGTTGATAGTTCATCGTTAGTGAACGGCGGTGATATGATATATTTTCTCTTTCTACCTTCAGTGAATGTTGGTAGGACATCGGCAGTGAACGTCGGTGTTTATTATATTTTTTCTATCTTCAGTGAACGTTGATAGTTCATCGTCAGTGAACGGTGGTGATATGATATATTTTCTCTTTCTACCTTCACTGAACATTGGTAGGACATCGGCAGTGAACGTCGATGCTTGTTATCTTCCTCTTTGATTATGTTCTTGTGGTTCACCAAGGATTTATTTTCCTGGTGGGGTTGCTCCTTTGTTTCTTCATTTTTGTTGCATCCCCAATGTTACTTTGTGCCTCTTTGGTTCTGTTCATATGCATTCATATGCATAAGAATTTTCATGGCATCTTAGGGCCAAAAATAGGGTTTGTTTTGTATTTAAGTATCTTCGATCACGTCGACACGAAGATTTTTAACCTTCGTATCTCCGGATAGAAGAAACTTAAATAAGGGCAGTTGTTGTACGCTAATTTTTGCCCCTAAGATTCCTGCATCATACCATATTGTTTCAATCACAACAAGATCACATTAGGGCTTTTGGTTCTTCTCCCTATCTTTAGCCTTGCTCTTTTGAGGAGTTACCAAGCACCTTGACTTGTTTTCTTTTGTGATCATGGATATTTTGCTTTGATTTTCTCTCTAATTAATAAAATACAATATTGGTTTGTCTTACTTGTTAATAATGTAGGTAAAGACAATGAAGTTTAGCAAGTTTCTTCATGGGTTCATGAGTTTATTTCCATGCCCTAGTCAACATAGCTTGAGAAATTCAAACTTCACTATTGGAGTGATTTTGGAAGAAATGGAATGACAAGGCTCATTTTGGTTCAACATATTTCAAAGTTATCAAAATTGATTCAAAAGTACAAAGGGTTAAGGGAAGAAGTTGTCATGATTGGACAAGGTCTTGTTCCTTTTGGTCACAGGAGTATATTTCTCTCTAATTTCAAGATATGGAAGTGGTTTTGGTGGCCATGAGTCCTCATCATCATCCTCAACAATTTCTATTCACAAAGGAAGAATATTGGCACAAAAAGTTTGTTCAAACTTGGCAAAGTTCCTCAAAGCATTCTTTTGATCTAGAGGCTAGGGTTTTGGACTTCAAAGGAGCATATCTTGCTCATCTTTTGGTATTTTTGAGTGATTCCAAAAACATCCTTCTCTTCAAATAGTTACCAAGAAATCACTTTAAAAGTTCCAAGGAGTTTTCATGTGGAAGGAACTTGGTGAAGAAGAAATATTATAAGTCACCCAGATGAATCCCCAATTTTCCATATGTGACTTCAAATGGTCATAACTTGGTCAATTTTTATCACATTGAGCCAATTATTTTTCATGATGATCTTAAGGATTGCACTTTCATGCCTTCTTTTATGTGCAAAGTAAGAAAATGGATGGAAGTTTCCTTAAGAATGCAAAAGATTATAGGTCATTTCATGATTTTTGGCCAACTTGAACAAGTCATAACTTGCTCAATTTTTGGAGATTTTGAGTGGTTCAAATTGCAAAATGTCACTCAAGAGATCTACTTCATTCCATCCTTTTTGGTCAAGAACAAATTCTAAGTCTAAGGCCATGTTTAGATACAAAATATTATAGGTCATTTTTAAAGAAGAATTTGAAATATTTCTAAGTATGGAAAGTCAACTCTTTTTCTTCAACTTTGACTCCATGTAGCTTTCATCTCAAGCATCCATTTGATTCCATTCTTTTTCCATTGCAAAGCTTGTAACCTCATCTTTCCAAAGCATCAAGAATTATGCCCTAAGACCCCTTGAGGTGGAAATGCCATGGATTTGAATTGGGTAGTTTGAAACTGAATTTTTCACAAAGTCAGGATTTTGAAATCTTTGTTTTGGCTTCTAATCACAAGATTTCTATGCGTTTTTGTTTCTAATCATGTTTAGCAACTTGCCAGAAGTGATTAGCATCATGAAACGCACTATTTGGTTGAGTTTTGATCAAGTTTTAGTCACACTTTCTTCGTGATGCAGACCCACGCGAATTCCCTCCAAAACGCATCATTTGCTATTCCTTTTTATCCCTTTTGCTTTCCTATAAATAGAGATTCATCCCCCATTCAATTTCCCAAGCTTAGATAGCCAGAATCACACTGCCAAACTTGCTTCACAACCCAGAATTCAGCAACTTCGAAATCTATTCTCAAGCCTTTTTCAATCCATTTTTTCCTCAATTCACCTTCCTTGATATTCCCTAAAGCTAACCATATAATTACATTCAAGAATCGTGCCCTATACTGCTCCATAGATGTCCAGTTTCAGAGCTCTGCAACTCAAATTTAATAGGTAGATTCCTTCATCAATTCTTCAAAACTCTGATATCATTGTGTTGCTCTCATTGCCCTGGTTCTAGTCGCAACATTTACATTTCACTGGGAGCACGTTTTGACCATGAATTTTCAAATCCCTTTTCAAAACTTTCCTTCCAAATTGCTTGAGCTATAGTTTATATAAATTTGGCGCGAGGTGTGGTTATTTTCGTCTTGAAGAGACGAAGCGATTGACATAGGTTTGAGCTTTTGATTTTACAGTTTGAGAGACCTGCAAATCACGTTGGTTGGAGGTTGAAGATGACATACGTGTCATCTTCCAACCAATGATGGCGTGCCATTTGTGTTTTTCAAAAATCTGATTTATTATTGATTTTGTACATTATTCATTAATGACCATGATATGCACAACGCGCCAGATCCCTTGGATTTGATTACTAACGTGTTTTGACTCTCATCCAATGGTCCACATCTTTTACTTTTATTTTCTTTTTTCTGATTTTTATATTTTAATTGTTTTAAATTTAAAAAAATCATAGAAAATTCATTTTTAATCCAAAAAATCTGAAAACATTATGAAAAATATTTTTGATTATTCTCTTTCTGATTTTTATTTTTTCACAATTTAATTTTGTGTTTTGATATTTTTTTATAAATTTTACACTTATTTGATTTGTTTAAAATGTTTAAAAATACTTTTATACATTTTTAAATTCTGAAAAAATTATGAAATGATCCAATGATATTGTGACAAATATTGGTGACCTTATTTTATTTTTGTTTCTGACTTTACTATTTTTTACTATTTTTGTTTATTTTACCCATTCATTTTAATTTTTAAAAATAGTTTCTGACTTTTAAAAATTACCAAAAATGTTGTAAAATTACTTGGCCTATTTTCTGATTTTTCTATGGTCTTATTTTTCATTTCTTGATTAATTTGAACATAATTGATATTTTACTCATTATTTTCCATTTTTTTAAAACATTTTTAAAATCTTTTAATGTATATATTAAATACATTATTATTTTGTGATTATTTTCTGGCTGTCTTGGATTGATTTTTTGATCATGAATTTATTAACATCATTAGATCCATGGTGTTGAGTTTAACTCCACAAAAATGGATGAATGATTTTAATAATAGTTTGATTAAATTTTTAATTCAAAAGTGGTTTATTCATCTTTTTCCCTAATCCTCTTCATCTCATCCCCTTCACATTGCACTAAATGTTGTTGGAGCATGATCTCTATATCATGTCTCAAAACAAATGGTGCATAGATTGCTATTGACCGACCTCAAAATAGGTGTGAATTCTATATAAGTCCACTTACGATTGCTTAACATAGCACTAAATTTTGTCCCAATTCGAATAAATGATCATTCGTGGCCCAAACTTATGATTGCAAGCCCAAGTATGTTAATTTGATCTCTTTGCTCCAATAACCTTGAGATTCATTGTGTGGAGGCCTTGGTTCTACCAATCCTCTAATGGATCTACAACACCTTTGGTCAACGCGGATCACTTAAACATTGTTGATCATTAAATGGTACTTATGAGAATTCCAAATGGATGATATACTTGACAAAAAGCAAATGCAACTTGTTGTGTGGAGGCTTTGGTTCTACAAATCCTCTAATGAGTTCCAAATGCATGTTTCAAGATGGTCATCCAACTAACCACTAATTATTGACTTGTTTATCTTATGCTTTTATTCTTTTTATGCTTTATGTACTATTTATTTTATTTTTTTAGAATTTTTATTTCATGTCATTTTCATCTTTGCTCATTTGAGCATTTATTTTCTTCTTATTTTTACTTTGCTCACTTGAGCTTTTCTTTTCTTTTCTTAAGATACTTAATAATCAACATAAACCTTAAAAAACTCTTAATGGTACTTGGACTATTTGGTTACTATCCTTGGCATTATGGAGCATGAGACTATTTCTTGGACTTAGGATTAGAAATCTTGGCCTATTTTGGAGACCTTGTGACCTTATCTGATTATTTTGTCTAGAGTTCTTGAGGTTTACCTCAATACATTGGGTTGTTTGTTTGTTTTTGTGTGCAGGTTATTGTGATTACATCCTTTGTTTGTAAGCTGGAATTCATCCGTATACAGCTGTTACTCTGCCCAATTTTTGTGAAGACTTAACACATTTGAAAAGGTCTAGTATCTTTGCTTGCTTGGTTTTAATCCAAAGAATGAGAATTCTATCTTGGCTCATAATGTCAAGTTTTGGCTTCTTGTTGGTTAAATGATCCTTATTCTTTGCTTTTACCTTATGCTTTAGGATAGCCTCTTCTACTCCTCCCATCTTCTTTAATTTCAAAAATCTTCTCCCTCCTTTTCAAACTCTTCTTGTTTCTAAACTTGAAACACTTTCATAATAAACTTGGACTTAGGTCCATGCATTTTCAAAACATTTTCATCAATAAACTTCAATCAATTTAATAATACTTTGACACTTTTTGTGAGAAGACTAAAAGTCAATCAATCTCATTTCAAACCATTTTGCCACTTTGGCTTTTATCTTTAAACTTTTCTCAAAAGGTTAGACTCTTGTCAATTCTTGTAGTGATGCAAACAACTATACTTCTACAATATGTAGTGAAGTGAGATATTTTCCACTTGGGTGTTGAGTGAGGCATTATTGATTTTAAAATCAAAGCCATTTATCCTCCATTTTGAGATGATGCAAATTCTCCTTTCTCATGATTGTGGGTAGTAAGTATATTTTCCACACGGACAATGACGATGACTTTTTATCTCATAAAATTAACCAACACACTTGTGTTTCAAATTTTTAAAAGAGGAACTACGTGTCCCCTGATCCCCTATTGCACGAAAGGTGGTACCTAGGCACTAAAGGTTCGCAACCGCGGCGGGTGCAAAAATCATTAAAAAAAATATATTTCTCTTCTCACCTCCACCATCCATTTTATATAAAACACGTTTTATAGCCAAAATATACAGATTTTACAAAGAGGTTCTTGTGGAGTACCGTAGATGTTTAGGGTGCTAATACCTTCCCTTTGTATAACCAACCCCCTTACCTTGAATCTTTCCCCCTCTTTTTGGGTTACTCTCTCTTTTCCCATTCCTTTGGAAACAATAAAGCGCGGTGGCGATTTTTATTTTTGATTTGTATAAAGTCTAGTCAATCCAATGGCTGAGCCTTGAACATTTCTACCGCTACAATAGGGGGTGTCCCTGATTTGATCGTGTAATGACTTTGAATTTCTAATTTCATCAATTCCATAGTTTTTATTATTCAATTCAATTGTACAATGTTTTTCATGCTTTCTTTATTGGACAAATAAGGATTGTTTTACGATTAACAATTGGCTGGACCGCAGTTGTTAAGGTTTTTGTATGATTACACTATAATAGATATCATCTAGGACTAGGGATATCCTATAGTTATCGTGTGAATCTTGATAAATAAGGGCTTGGTTTCATCATAATTCTCTAAGAACCTAGGTATTAGAATGAATGACCAAAGGTTTTCCCACTAAGGATTTAGGAGAAAATAACCTAAAGATCTTGTAAATGAATGTTATGAACTTGTTGAAGAAATCAGGATTCAAGGTTATTATAGGGCAAACAAACACCTTACCCTAGCATGTTCTTCATATTTGTGAAAAAGACAAATTTTACATTCTGCTTATTTTAATTATTGTCAAGGTTATATTTAAAACCAAACACAAAGTTAAGTTTTTGTTTAATTGACCAACAATTCAACTCGATATTTCTACGCAGTCCTCCAGATCGACATCTGGGGAATTTCTCCATTATTACTGCATACGCAAAATAATAAACTTGTTATTTTACTGATCAAGTTTTTGGCGCCGTTGTCGGGAAACACCAATATATAGAGTTTAATTGTAGTTCAATTGAAATTTTGTTGCTCTACAACTAAAATTTTATTTTTCTGTTATTTTTATAATTTTACTAATTTTTGTCTAATCTGTTTATGCGAGGTAAGGCCTCACCTGAATTTCCTTTTGACGCAGAGATAGAAAGAACTTTTCACGCTAAGCATAGAAGAGCTTGACAAGCTAGACTGGCATCCGATGAAGAAAAAAGTTTAGTTCATTTAGATTCAGAATCTGAACCCGAAACTATGGGTAAAATTCCACCAGCACCTGAGAGACTCTTTGGTGACTATGGCATAACAAATGCACGGGCTGGTAGACTGACAATTGTGAACCAACCAGTGAATGTACCAAACTTTCAGCTACATCCCAGCATGATCAGTCAACTTGAGAGGAGATCCTTCTCTGGAAGGGTGAATGAAGATGCTAACATGCATTTACAAAGGTTTCTGACAATGAGCACCACCTTGACGATAGATAGGAATAATGATGAAGAGAAAAAGTTGTGGATGTTTCCGTTCACTTTAGATGATGAGGTTGAAGATTGGTTTTATTCCCTTTCGGCTGGTAGCATTACTTCTTGGGAAGAGATGTAAAAGGAATTCCTGAATGAGTACTTTCTAGCATCAGTATTCATAAGAAAAATATATGAGATCCTCAATTTCAAGAACGAAGAGGGTGAGTCACTAGGGGATGCCTATAAAAGATTCAAAAGACTCCTAATGGCTTGTCCTTCTCATAATTTGGACTAGATTGAGTAGACGAAAATGTTTGTGAATGGTCTTAGAATTAAGACGAAGCAGTTGATTGACACAGCAGTCGGTGGCTTATCAAAATTTTCAACAACCACTTGTATTAAGGAAATAATTAAAGCCATTGCTGCAAAAAAGCATTTGGAGCTATATGACAGAGTTACAAGCAAACCAAATGGAGTAATTGATTTGAAGTTAGAAACCAACAAAAAGATCAAAATCAAATAAACAATTGTTGTAGAGTTGGAGAAAAAGCTAAAGGTAATGAATATAGGTACTCAACAGGTGGTTCAAGTCCAATAGGCACAAAATGTTGTATGTTAAATTTGTAATGGACCACACAGTACTGTACATTGTTTTGCAACTCCCCATTAAATTGAGGATATAAAGTTCTTGAAGTGGAATGATCTCTATTCAAATACTTATAACTTTGGATGGAAAAACCATCCAAACTTTGCCTGGAGAGATCGAAAAGGGAATGCTCAGCAACATGGTCAGAGCCAATATCAAAACCAATATCAGCAGCAACAACAATAACAAGTTCCTAAGAAAGTAGATTGGGAATTGGCCATTTAAAAGATGGCAGCTCACAATATTCAGTTCCAAAAAGAGACAAGAAATAATCAGAAGAACACTTCTGCTTTAATTAAAAATCTCGAGGTTCAGATGGGTAAAATAGCATAACAACTGGAAAATGCTTAAGCAACAGGCTCTCTTTCGAGTGCCACAGTTACAAATCCGAGAGATAACCACACTGCGGATGCAATTGTGACCCGAAGCGATAAGTTAGCTGGAAATGTTAAAAGAGAGGTAAGAGAAGAGGAAAGTTTGTTAGAAGTGGATTGAGAAATTAGATATGATTCGAAACAAGCTGAGGAAGTTTTTATACATTCAGTGGTTGAGAAGGAAAAACAGAAAGATCCAAAGCTAAAAATAGTACTTCCTTACTCTACAAGAGCAAGGAAGAAGGATCTCGATGAGAAAAAATTTGATAAATTCTTAGAATTGTTCAAGAAGTTTGAAATTAATATTCCTTTTGTTGAAGTGTTGGAACAAATTCCTATTTATGCCAAATTCATGAAAAACATCATATCCAAGAAGCGTTCCATCGATACTGAGCCGGTAATGCTAACTGAAACATGTAGTGATATTTTGCAGGGTTTAAAAATTCCAATGAAGAAGAAATATAGAGGTGTGGTTACTATTCCTTGCACCATCGGGGATAGGTCATTCAAAAACGCACTTATTGATTTAGGGATAGTGTAAGCCTGATGCCACTTTCAATTTATAAAAAGCTTGAACCCAGTGAAGTGCAAGACACTCTTGTGACACTCCAGTTTACAAATTATTCAATGAAAAAACCTTATTGTATTGCAACTGATGTTCTTGTGAAGATTGACACGTTTGTGTTCCCTTTTGACTTTGTGGTTCTAGAAATGCCCGAAGATGAGGAAATCTCGCTAATTTTGGGAAGACCTTTTATAGAGACAAGAAGATGCATGATATATATTAAGGAAGGCACCATGACCCTCAAAGTCTATGATGAAAAGATGAAAATTAATGTTAGGGACACCATGAAATTCAAAGATGAGGAAGGTACAAGTAAAAATATTGAAGTGTTGGACTCATTGTTCATTCAGTCAGTTCAGAGCAAGATTCTCAAATTACCGTTGGAAAGAGTTCTTAACTTGTCAATTTCTGAAAACAATGAGGAAATAGATGAGAAAGAGTCAGAAGTGCTAGAAATGTTTGAAGCACAACCTCCATGGAATAGATAGAAACCACACCAGTGGGAAGATTTACGACCATAACAATCTTCTGAAGAGAAGAAAGAAGTAAAAAAGGGGGACAAAGTTGAAATAGTTTCCTGAAAATCTCAAATATATATTTCTTGACACTGAAGAGAAAGGTCCAGCTATCATCAACTCTAGCCTAAAAGAACTTCAAGAAGACCAGCTCATCATAGTACTCAAGAAATACAAGGGTGCTATTGGATGGGCCATTACAGACTTGAAATGTATTAGTCCCACAGTTTGCATGCACAAGATATTAATGGAAGATGATCAGAAATAGATTGTCCAGCCACAAATAAGACTTAACCATGCCATGAAAGAAGTAGTCCACAAAGAAGTTGTGAAGTTGTTGGATGCAAGTCTTATTTACCCTATATCTGATAGTTCATGGGTGAGTCTTGTTCATGTGGTACCAAAAAGGAGAGGAAGAATTATCATCAAGAATGAGAAGAATGAGTTGATTCCTACAAGATCTGTTATAAGTTAGAGAGTGTGCATTGACTACTGAAGGTTGAACACCCAAACAAGAAAATGTCACTTTCCTTTTCCATTGATTGACCAAATGTTGGAAAGGTTAGTTGGTCATGACTACTATTGTTTCCTTGATGGGAACTCGGGGTACAATCAGATTGTAGTGGCCCTAAAAGATCAAGAGAAGACCGCATTCACATTCCCTTATGGTATTTTTACCTATAGGAGAATTCCGTTTTGGTAGTGCAACAACCCTGCTACTTTTTAGAGATGTATGACATCCATACTCGCTGACATGCTTTAAAAGCACATGGAAGTGTTTATGGATGATATTTCGGTTTTCGGGTCTTCTTTTGATAATTGTTTGACTAACTTGTCTCGTGTGCTAGAAAGATGTCAGCAAACTAATTTGATTGTAAATTGGGAGAAGTGTCATTTCATGGTGCGTGAAGGTACAATTTTGGGGCATAAAATTTCCCATAATGGAATTGAAGTTTACAAGGAAAAAGTGGAGGTTGTTGTACCCCAAAATTTGCCCTCCCATTTTCTCCAAGACATTCTCATGGGGTCCCCAATTTGCTCAAAAGTACTTAAGAGTTGACTGGTCAAAGACCTTCTCCTAAGCAAGGGTCTTCAACTAGGGTTTGGTGCTTCTCAAAGAATATTGGTTTGCAAGGGTCTCAAATGACTTTAATGGTTCATCATAGTCCTTAATGATGCTTATGTCAAGTTTCAAGTCTTGCATCACAAGTTTGCTCAGTCAATTGCTCAGATGATTAAAAATCAACTGTATTGAGTAAAAAGTCAATTGTGGTCAACATAAAGTCAAATTTCAATAATTTTTGTCAACATCAACATTTTTAGGTGATATTCATCATTTGATCAAGAGTTGAGCTTGATTCCTGAAGGAAATCCCTCAAATCCTCAAAGGTCAAAAAATGACCAAATTAGGGTTTTTACTGAAGATGACTGATCATTGACTTTTGACCTAGTACATGACCTAATGGATTAAAGCATGATCTCAAGGGCTCAAATACAATATCTTAACCTAATTACATGGATCAAGACATTTCCAAAGAAACAAGTGATTGATGGTTGAAGAATTGAATCAATTAATGAAAAGTCAACAGTCACACAAAAGTCAAACTTTGACTTTTTGGTCAACATTGGAATTCAAAAATCAAGAATCATCAAAACATTAAAAACTATCAAACTTGATCATCAAGAATCAAGAAAGTCAACAAAAGTCAAAATTGAAGATTTTCAAACACTTAGAAAAATTTAAGTGTTTTATGCTTAAAAAACCCTAACTTCACAAGCAAGTTTCCTCAAGATACAAGTTGATTCAAGGAAAACTTTCAACATGAAAGTTGTAGGGATTAATGAATTCTACAACTAAGTTAATATGGGGTGATCCTCAAAAAGTGCTTAATTTAAGAGATATGAGCCCATGAAGTTGTGATATTTTTTATCCAACACTTAGAAAAAATTTGAACAACTTTTGATCAGTTTTTTATCCCAACTTCTTGGCCAATTTCCACCAAGTTCCCATTTTATTTAGCCAAAGTGGTCAACATGAAAGTTGTAGACAATGTTTCAAGCTTTCCAAAATGTCCAAAAACACAAATTTATCATGCTTGAGCTAGAAGTTTCGAAGCATGAAGTTGGGCATCCATTCTTAAAATATAAGTCATTCTTGTGATGAACTCATAACCAAATCTTCATGCCATGCCTTGTAATCTCCCTTTGCAGGCCTCTAAACTTGTAAATCTATCTCTAATCATAAGACTACACAGACTCTTAAGCCATGATCCAAGTGTTTAAACCTTTATCCAATCCATTTTTCTTTAAGGGAAGAAAGCTAACACTTCAATTTTAGAAAACCATGCTTTATGCAAACTCCACTCTCCTTGAGCCTCTCAATTGTTTCTTCCGCAAGAAGAAACCATCTACAACCTGTAAAGCACCCCTAAAATCAGGCCATTGTCACATTGGAACTATGGAATGGCCATGTACCTTCACTTACAATCCAACCAAGCCATAACCTCATAAGTTGTAAATCTGATCATCCCTTTCCCTCAAACCTTTTCTCTATAAATAAAGAGGTCATTAGCAAGCCATAACACGATTTCAAAAGCTCTCAAACTCAGAATCACTTAGAAAACTCCATTGTTGCACATTTGAAGCTTCCAACACCCAACTTCAAATCCACTCGCGTGTTTTCCTCTTTTATCTCTTAAACACCTTAGATACATCAGATAGAAGTTGTCCAAACACCTGAACAACTTCTGTAATCACTCTGTCATCATCCACCATTTTTAAAATCCAACTTTGCAACTTGACTTGAGTAGACCGATTTAGATACTCTCAAGGCAAAGTAAGAGTTGCAACATACTCACCAAAGTCCCAGGAAGCTAAAACAAGCATCACATTACTTCTGGATGTCGTGTAGAGGACATTGGATTTTGCTTCAAGAGGTAAGTTTTCTTGAAATTTAAAACCCCTCATACACACATCATTTGCTTTCAATTTCAAAAGATAAAATGTATATATGATTGTCCTGAAACTAACCATGTCCTTAGTTTTCATTAATATTGTCTGTGTGGTTTGAATTTTGGAATTGAGTTTTCTGAAATATTAGGTTTTCAATTTGGTACCAAATAAAATTCGCGCTCATCTTTAACCTACAGCTTTCATAATTTATATGGTTGCATTCATAATTAAATTTCAAGCATGTTTGGTTTTGGAAGTTTTCAAAAAAGTTGAGAAATGAAGATTTTAGAAATCATCAATGGTGTTGTTGTTATGCTGTGCGTGCGAGGAAGAAGAAGGTAGAATTTCAAATTTGAAAAATGAGTTTGTAATATATTTTTTGGGTGTTGTTTCATAACCGGATGAAACAGCCACCCCAGTGGTAAAACAAGCGCGCTATGACCATAGGGTTCGAGCCCCAGTGGTACCCTTTTATTTTTCACATATTTATTCTTTCAGATCCAGTGCAAACAAGTCCAAGGCGCACATAGTATATCTCATGTTACAACCATCAGATCTCATCAAGCCAGATCTGGATGCCTCAAACGCGCATTCCACCTTGAACCATCAAAGACTGGCCACACTGAATCAAACAAGCGTTTGGGCTCTTCTGTTTTGTGCCTAACATTTTTGCATTCTAACACGCCCCCCCCCCCCCCCCCCCCCCCATTTCACTTATATTGCAGGCCCATTTTACTTTTTTTTATTTTTATTTTAAATAACATTTTCTTTTTTAATCAATTTTATTTTAATAAACAAAAATCATAAAATCATAAAAAATTTAGATTTAGGTTTAGGTTTTTAATTAATTAACTTCATTTTTTATAATCAAAATTAATTTAATTTGATCACTTTATTTTATTTTATTAAATTGTAAAATAAATAGAATTAGGTTTTTATTATTATTTTACACTATAAAATATTTTCTTCTAAATAAAACATTAAAATTATTTTCTAACAATTAATTTATTTTTTTAAAATTAAAATTAATTTAGACTTAGGTTTTTTTAGCTTTCTTTTTTTAATTAAATTAATTAACTTTTTTTCATTCATTATTTTTAATTTAGCTTCTTTAGTTCTTTACTAAACTTTTTTTAATCAAATAATTAGGTTAATCATCAAACTTTTTCTATCAAAAAAATTACAAAACAATTTTCTTTCTCTTTTCTTTATTTTACAAATCTTCGCGTACTTTATTTCCCAATTATTGTAAATGTTCAATGGTCTGTAATAGCTTTAATTAGGGTTTACTTATTTTCATCCCCATTCATAAATTTGTACCCCCACTCCTGAAGCTTTGTAATAGCGTAGGACATTTAATTTTCGCAATTTATTATTTTCCTTATTATTGCTAGCTTAATTAGAGTTTGTATGGCAAGACTAAAAGAAAACATTAGAAAACCTAATTCCAAGACAAAAATAAATGAAACCAAACACTTCTCACATGCACACCTCTAGGGTGACCCTCACTTGTTGCTTCGGATAAAAAACAGTCATGTCCCTCGAACGTGGGATGTTTTAGCAAAGAACCTCAGTTAAAAGATCGTAGTCCCCCGATGACCCTTCGATGCTGCCTTCAGTAAACGATCTTAGTCCCTTACGACAATTGCTAAAGCATCCTACAAGTTGCCTTCTATGACTGCACAATGACCCATGATTGTCCCTCACATCCAATGATAGGGCTTCCTACTAACTAATGGTAGGATAACACTATCCAAAGGAGGAGGAAAAGAACAAAGACTTTTAAGTAGGTAGATCGCTCATACTCTCATACTCACAAACTAAGACAACTTTCACACCTCATACTCTAAAAATAACTACTTTCAAAATGCTTTATAAACACTCTTGAGGACTGATACATAAAGCAAATTGCCTTACATTGGCATTTTCAAAAAATCTTTTCACAAAACAAACACTTTCTCCCAAATATTTTCAAAACAAACATTTTGTGTACATTCTCAACGATACGAGAATCATTATAAAATTGCCACACTTAGGCATTTTCAAAATATTTTCAAACATACCCAAACACAAAGAGTTTCAAAAGTGAGCTAGAAATTAAAAGCCCGTAGATAACTACAGATGAAAAGGGTGCTAATACCTTCCCTTTTCATAACCTACCCCCTCCCCCCCAACCCAAAAATTCTCAAAGGTATTTCCTTTTCTTTTCACCCTTTCCTTTATTGGATAAAAGGAAAGTCGGTGGCGACTCTTGCTATCTGCAACATTTGCGATAAAATGCAAAACCAAAAGTCAGTTCTCCCACCGTATTACAGAGGTGATAGCAAATTTACCACCACCTCTGAATGAGAAAGGTATAAGAAGTTTCTTGGGACATGCGGGTTAATTACTGCAGGTTCATAAGGGGTTTTTCAAAGATTACCAAGTCGTTGACTAGCTTTCTTGTGAAGGATACACCCTTTATTTTTGACAAAAAGTGAGGTGAGGTATTTGAAACTTTGAAGAGTAAGTTGGTTTCTGCTCCTATAGTAATTTCGCTCGACTGGTCTTTTCCTTTTAAGACCATGTGTGATGCAAGTGATATAGCAGTAAGGGCAATGCTAGGACATAGAATAGAAAAGCTCATGCACATGATCTATTATGCAACCACTGAAAAAGAGTTTCTAGCGATGGTGTATGCTTTCGAGAAATTCAGGTCATACCTGTTAGGATCTAAGGTGATTGTTTATACTGACCATGCTGCTTTGAAGTATCTTTTTTTCTAAATAGGAATCAAAACCAAGGTTGCTGAGATGGATTCTGTTAGAACAAAGTTTGAATCTACTACCCCAAGTTATAGTTTTGATGATAACAAAATGCTAGATTAAATAAACTGTATAATTCATATGAGACATATATGCTACCTAAAAAATTATATTGTACATTTACAGAAATTTTATGGATACCAGCATAAGAACATCAATATCAGCATCAGAAGATGAAACATCAATATCAGCATCAGAAGAAGAAATATCATATGCCAGCATCAGAAGATCAAAGCATGTGCTTACGCTGAAGCTTGATGAACAGATCTGCGCGTAACATACTTTAAACTCTGATCAAGCCCAAAACAATATCATCAGCAGCTAGAAGCGTCAGAATAAGCCAAAACCAGCAACACGCTTAAGTGACAACGGTACTATGCATTCAAGACACTTTATTACTAACGACTGTATTCCAAGACAAGATCTTCTCAATATGGAAAGAACATAATGGACATTGAAATGGCATAATTGACTATAACGTATCTTTTCCAAATGCTATATAAACAAGTCAGTGAGAAAAAAATTGGCTAATGCTCTACAACTCTTTACACGTCAAAAGCTAAACATCTTCATCCTCACTCATACAAATTGCTATATCTCTAAAATTGCTTACTCCATAGTTATAGCATCCTAGTTTCACATAAGCTTTATTCTGTGTATTATCACTGGTGTGATATAGAGTTTTTGTAGAAAACATTCAACACACATAGTTTTCATTTATCTGTAAGAAAGAATTTCCTTGAGAAACCGGTCTGTGGTTTAGACTCAAGAAGGCTTTAGCAGTTGTTAAAGCAGTTGTAATATTCAGTTGAATATAGTGGATTAAGACCTCGTTGGAGAGAGGAGAAATCACCTTGACGGGTGGACTGGAGTAGTTTGAGATCAAACGAACCAGGATAAAATATCGTGTTGTCTGCATTTAATTTTCAAGGTTTACAATTCAACCCCCCTTCTTGTGTTTTTCACTTCTTCAATTGGCATCAGAGCGCTTGGTTCTGAGCTAAAACACTTAACCGTGTCTGTACAAGATCCAGCGTCAAAAAAACACAATGGCAAGAACATATCAACACATCAGCAATGACAACAATGAAGATAGAGACAGATTCAGCGGAAAACCTCCAGTCTTTGATGGAGAGAATTTTGATTACTGGAAAGACAGAATTGAAAGCTTCTTTCTGGCACATGATGTTGATCTGTGGGACATGGTGACAGATGGATACACGCACCCAGTGAATGCTAGTGGTTAGAACATTGACAGGAAGGTAATGTCTGATTAACAAAAGCGTGACTTCAAAAATCACCACAAGGCCAGAACTATTCTTCTCAGCGCCATCTCTTACGCTGAATATGAAAAGATATCTGTTAGAGACACTGCAAAGAGTATGTTTGACTCTCTCAGAATGACGCATGAAGGCAACATTCAGGTCAAAGAAACTAAAGCTCTTGCGCTCATTCAGAAGTATGAGGCATTCAAAATGGAAGAAAGTGAATCAATTGAAACGATGTTCTCAAGATTCCAAATTCTGGTGGCTGGTCTCAAAGTTCTGGACAAAGGGTATTCTACTGCTGATCATGTCAAAAAGATCATTAGAAGCTTGCCTAAACAGTGGAGGTCAATGGTTACAGCGCTGAAGCTAGCTAAAGATCTCAACAAAATCTCTCTGGAGGAACTTATCAGCTCCCTCAGAAGTCACGAGATTGAGCTAGAAGCTGATGAACCTCAGAAGCAAGGTAAGCCTTTAGCTTTAAAGTCTAACAGAAAATCTGACTCCAAATCTTTGTAGGCTGTTGAAGAAACCTCTGATGGGTCCTCATCAGAAGAAGACGAACTTTCTCTCCTCTCCAGAAGAGTGAACCAACTATGGAAGCAGAGGCAAAGAAAGTTCAGGAATACCAGAAGATCCGATCAGAATGAGTCCTCCTCCAGATACAGAAGATCAGACTCCTCCTCTGGATTCAGACGATCTGAAGCCTCCTCAGGAAGCAGAAAGCCAAACACCAAGGATATCATCTGCTATGAATGTAATGAGCAAGGACACTACAAGAGTGACTGTCCAAAGCTTCAGAGGGAAAAGGCCAAAAAGAAGTTTGGAAGGGAAAAGAAGAAGAGTCTCATGGCTACATGGGATGACTCTGACTCATCTGAAGCTGACTCAGAATCAGATGATGAGAGAGCAAACATAGCTCTCATGGCTAACATATCATAAGACAGTGAAGCTTCTGAATCAGACTCTAAATCAGACACCGAAGAGGTATTCCCTGACTTTGCAATTAATTTTACTAAGGCTGAACTTGCTGAAAGCCTTAACGAAATTCTGGAAAGATATCAGCAGATCAGAGTTAAATTCAGAAACCTGAAAAGGAATATTGATTTTGACTCTGATAAAACTGAGAGTCTTAAATTGGAAAATTCTGAGTTGAAAAATAAAATTTCAAAATTAGAAAATCTTTTACAAAACTCTCAGAAGGAAACAATTTCTGAAACTCCCAGCAGCGCTGATGAGATCATCAAGGAGTATGATCACAGCTTTTAGAAGTTCCTGGTTAAAAGCATAGATAGAAGCAAAATGGCTTCAATGATCTATGGAGTTAGCAGAAATGGAAGAAAGGGAATAGGATACCAAGGTAAGGTACCCACACCAAAGAATGCCATGGATTTAATTATTAAACGCACTCCTCTGAATTCACACTTTGTGTATGGTCACACACATGATATTAAATATACTAGTAGTAAGTATTCTGTGAAACCAAAATTCAACCAGAGTTTTGGTAAAGCTAACAAATTAGGACCCAAGAAAATATGGGTACCTAAGGATAAAATAATACATGTTGCAGATATCTTTAGCAGCAAATCAGAAACACCAGTCATGGTACCTGGACTCTGGCTGCTCACGACACATGACAGGAAGAAGGCATATGTTCCAAAGCCTGGAACTTAAGCCTGGAGGCCACGTAGGCTTTGGAGGCAATCAGAGGGGAAAGATCATTGGCTCTGGAACAGTAGGTAATGGAAATCTTCCCTCTATAAACAATGTTCTATTAGTAGATGGATTAATGCATAATTTGTTATCCATAAGTCAATTAAGTGATAACGGTTATGATATAATCTTTAATCAAAAATCATGTAAAGCTGTTAGTCAGAAAGATGGGACTATCCTATTTAATGGAAAGAGGAAAAACAACATTTATAAAATCAAACTTTCTGAACTAAAAAGTCAGAATGTAAAGTGTGTTATGTCTGTTAACGACGAGCAATGGATCTGGCACAAAAGATTGGGGCATGTTAGTATGAGAAGAATATCTCAGATTAACAAACTCAATCTGGTCAGAGGACTTCCTAATCTGAAGTTCAATTCAGATGCTCTGTGTGAAGCATGTCAGAAAGGCAAGTTTGCAAAACCTGCTTCCAAATCTAAAAACGTTGTTTCCACCTCTAAGCCATTAGAACTTCTGCACATTGACTTATTTGGACCAGTTAAAACTGCTTCAGTCAGTGGCAAGAAGTACGGGTTAGTAATCGTAGATGACTATAGCAGATGGACATGGGTAAAGTTCTTAAGACACAAGGACGAGTCACACTCTGTGTTTGTCACCTTCTGTAACCAAGTTCAGAATGAAAAGGATCTTAGAATCGTTAAAGTCAGAAGTGATCATGGTGGAGAATTTGAAACAAAGATTTTGAGTCATTCTTTAATGACAGAGGCATTCTGCATGATTTCTATTGTCCTAGAACTCCCCAACAAAATGGAGTTGTAGAACAAACGAACAGAACATTGCAAGAAATGGCCAGAACCATGATCAATGAGACAAACGTTGCTAAGATCTTCTGGGCAGAGGAAATAAACACAACGTGCTACATTCAGAATAGAATCTCCATAAGACCTATTCTGGAAAAGACTCCATATGAATTGTGGAAGAACAGAAAGCCCAACATTTCATATTTTCATCCATTTGGATGTACTTGTTTTATGTTAAATACAAAAAACTACTTGAACAAGTTTGACTCTAAAGCACAGAAGTGTATTATGTTAGGATACTATGAACGCTCAAGAGGGTACAGAGTATACAATACAGAAACACAGATTGTGGAAGAATCAATCAGTGTTTGTTTTGATGATAAGCTTGACTCTGAAAAGTCAAAGCAGAATGAAGTCTTTGCAGGTATGGAAGTTGAATTCACAGGTTCTGAAGACAAGTCATCAGAAGCTCTCAACAAAGACACTCCTTCAACATCAGAAAGGAGCACTGCAAGCAATCCAACAACAGCTGCTAATCAACCTCAGAAAAGACTACCCAGAAGCAGCATGGATCACCCAGAAGAAACAATCTTAGGAAGAAAGGAAGATCCAATCAAAACAAGAGCCAGCTTCAGAAACTCTGAAGAATACCTCATGGGACTTGTGTCTCTGATTGAACCTTCTTCAATTGATGAAGCACTTCTGGACAACGACTGGATTCTAGAAATGCAAGAAGAGTTGAATCAATTCACCAGAAATGACGTGTGGGATCTAGTTCCTAGACCAAAAGGATTCAACGTCATTGGAACAAAATGGGTGTTCATAAACAAACTGAACAAACAAGGTGAAGTCATCAGAAACAAGGCACGACTAGTAGCACAAAGTTATAATCAGCAAGAGGGAATAGACTATACAGAAACCTTTGCTCCAGTCGCCAGGTTAGAATCTATCAGACTTTTGATTTCTTTTGCTGTTAATAAAAGCATCACTCTATATCAGATGGATGTCAAGAGTGCATTCTTAAATGGCTATATAGAAGAAGAGGTTTATGTGCACCAACCCCCTGGTTTTGAAAGTACAAAAAATCCAGAGTATGTTTTCAAACTAAAGAAGTCACTGTATGGTCTGAAACAAGCTCCCAGAGCTTGGTATGAAAGACTAAGTAACTTTCTGTTAGAAAAGGAATTCACCAGAGGGAAAGTGGACACAACCTTATTCTGTAAGACAGTTAAGAATGACATCTTAGTGTGTCAGATTTATGTTGATGATATTATATTTGGATCTACTAATCCTTCTCTTGGAAGAAAATTTGCTAAGTGTATGCAGGCAGAATTTGAGATGAGCCTCATGGGGGAACTGAAATTCATTCTGGGAATTCAGATCAATCAAACTCCAGAGGGAACTTACATTCATCAGAGCAAATATGTCAGAGAACTTCTGAAGAAATTTGACCTCTCAGAATGTAAGTCATCAAAGATTCCAATGCATCCCACGTGCATTCTGGAAAGAGAAGAGGTAAGCAAAAAGGTAGAACAGAAGGTCTACAGAGGTATGATTGGTTCTCTTCTTTATCTGACGGCTTCAAGGCCTGATATTTTATTCAGTGTATGCATTTGTGCAAGATTCCAATCAGATCCTAGAGAATCTCACTTAACAGCTGTTAAGCGAATTTTCAAGTATCTGAAAGGTACTACTAATCTGGGTTTATTTTATAGAAAATCTAGTGATTATAGCTTAGTAGGTTACTGTGATGTTGACTTTGCTGGAGACAGAGTAGAGCGTAAAAGTACTTCTGGAAGCTGCCAGTTTCTGGGAGAAAATCTGATCTCTTGGTCCAGCAAAAGGCAATCCACAATTGCGCTATCAACAACAGAAGCTGAGTACATAGCAGCAGCTGGATACAGCACACAAATGCTCTAGATGAAAGGTCAGCTTGAAGACTTCCAGATATTTGAGAGTAACATTCCTATACTCTGTGACAACACTTATGCCATTTGCTTAAGTAAAAATCCTATTTTGCATTCTAGGGCTAAGCATATAGAAATAAAACATCATTTCATTAGGTACTATATTCAGAAAGGCATTTTAAACTTAAAATTTATTGATACAGACCATCAATGGGCTGATATTTTCACAAAACCACTTTCTGAAGATAGGTTTAACTTCATTCTGAAACATCTCAGCATGAAGCTCTGCCCAGAGTGAAAATGTTTTAACTATATATATTAACCTTCAGAATGTGTCTTATTTTACTGTGAACTTCTGATCAATCTTCCTTCAGAATGTTAGACATGCAGATTGTATCAGAGTCTATCCATAAAGATCTGAGTGTTTCATTTCAAGGATAGATGTGTTGTTCACCAAATCAAACAGGTGTCATCCAGTCATCAGCTAATTTCTGAAGCAGAACACGCGTGCACGCTTCTGAGAAGGCAAAACGCTGTTTGGATGTATTGAGAAACATGTCATGGGTAACCGTTCCAAATATCTTTCTAAATCCCCCAAAATCAGCCAACATTAAATGCTAGTAATCATGATTTAATTCTCTCTCTTAAAACGTTTATATTTTCAAAACACTTTTTGAAACCTATTTAAATGCCTTAAACATCATTCATTCATTTTTACCGTCCCTTACAAATCTTCAAACATTTTTCTGTGATTCCTTTTTACTGTGTGTTCATCTTCTTCTCCTCAAAGAAACCATTTTCAAACCTTGTCTCTCAAACCCTTGTGTAAACATGGCATCTTCTAGCATTCCATCTGCAGGTTCCCAGCAAGATGCTTCTTCTAAACAGTATCAGATTCCCTTCAGAACGCTCCTCACTCCGGTCAAGAACTTGGAAGTTCTGTCAGAATTGATAGTTGATTTCAACAGCTTGAAGGAAAATGGCTTTGATTTGACTGAAGAAATTAAGGCACAAGGCTGGGAGAGGTACTTTGATAGGTTGGTGGGTCCAACGTTCCCAATTCTAGTTAAAGAATTC
Source organism: Vicia faba (assembly GCA_948472305.1). Lineage (NCBI taxonomy): Eukaryota > Viridiplantae > Streptophyta > Magnoliopsida > Fabales > Fabaceae > Vicia > Vicia faba. The sequence goes on along the minus strand of OX451738.1, from coordinate 256,959,304 downwards.
TGGATTCATGCGTCTGCCTCAACTCATCAGGTTACTTCGTATATCATGGGAAAGAAGATAGTGATTACTGAGGATCACATTGCAAGGCTGATTGGATACAATGGTGGTGGTATCCGCTGTATTGACATGGCAGATAGATGTGCAAACTCTGCCCTAATTGCAAGAGAGATTTTCACACATGGGGTTCCCAGCAGCAAAATAAGAGATTTGAAGGATCAGCACAGAATCTGGGCAAAGATCATTCTGGGCTGCTTCAACCACAGGAAGCCTACAATCTCTCCTGACTATATAAACATAGATCAACAATTTCTGATTTATTTTATTGCAAAGAAGTCCAAGATCAACCTTGCTCACCTTTTGTTCAATCATCTGAAGACAAGCGTCAAGGAAACGAGAGAGGAAGAAAGGACTAAAAGGGATTGGATACCCTTCGGCAGATTAATATCAGATATTATAACGGAGAATAGGCTGATTGAACACCTGACAGAAGCACAAGAAATAAGCTCTCGAGAACCTTATGTTGGCAAGCAGCTGAATGCCAAGAATCTGAAGAAGATGAAGCTGATAGAGAATATAAGGAAGGAGCCCAGCGTCACTCCTCATGCTGAAATCACCAGCAGAAGAGTCCCTCTGGATGACTTTCCTATGTTCTCTGAGATTGACTCTAAACCAGTCATTGTTCTCAGATACTTGGATGCGTGTAAAGCTGATGGCACAGATCCTGATCTGAACATCAAAGATCTGCACCAGCAAGCACCAGAGGTCACTTTGAAGAAGACTAAGAAGACAAAGGTTGCATCAGAAGGACCGTCTCAGCCGACCCCAAATAAGAGAGGTAATTTATCTTCTGTTAATGTTTTAAAATCATCTGCTGTTCCAACATTTATTCCAACCCCAACTTCATTTGAAATCCCAATTCCAACCATTGATGATACTGAACCTGAGTTTGACCCTTCTGAGTCATTAACCCTCAGAAGATCCCGTGCCAAACCTACAACCTCAACAGAACCAGAACTTGAAAAAGTTATTTCAGAAATTGATCAACACTCTTCCGCTCCCAATACAGAAAATCCAAACCCTCAAGCAGAATCTTCTCACTCACTTCAACCAGAAACTACACTCTCACCACAACCAGAAATTCCACAACCTCCATCTCCACAACCAGAAATTCCACAACCTCCATCTCCACAACCAGAACTTAATCCACCCTCACCTCAACACTCTGAGTCTCAACACTCTGAGGCTCAAACCCCTGAACCTCAATCATCTGAATCCTCTGAACCACAACCCGTGGCCATTCAACTGCCTTGTGGTACAACTGTAAACATACCTCAACTACCATCCTCACCAGAAACTACTCCATGTAACACTCCACACAGTCCAATAATCATTTCTGACTCTCCTACTCCCTCACCCAAACAAAATCCAGATGACCACAATAAGACCTTCATTGATCTAACAGTCCTTGACCGCCTTGCTGCCCTTAAAAATAAAACCGCCATTCCCAAACCCAAACAACCAGATGTTGGTTCTAGCATCTTGAATTTTGAAACAGACATGCAGAATTGGATTGCTTCTCTAAAGCAGGCTTGTCTGGGAGTGATTGATCCTGCTGCTTCAGACCAACTCTGGACACGATTCAGAGGTTGGGTACGCGCTGAAACCTTTAAGCTGCAAGACCTAAACTATGAACAGGCTCAACAGAACTTCAGCAAGCTGCTGAAAGAAGTTGAAGGTCCAGTCATGAGTCAGCTGCTGAAGGAGGAAGTGCTTCTTCTAGACAGTGAGCCATGGTCTGAAAAACGTCCAGCTTCAACAGTTCAACCAGCAGAAGATCAGACGATTCCAGCTGAAGATTTCAGTCAAGAAGAAGATGTTTCAGAAAGCTATCAGAAGCATCCTGATTCTGACGTCTCTCAAGCTGCATTGGACAGGCAGACTCTTGAAGAGCTGAAGCAAAATGATATCCGTCTGCAGAAAAGAATGGATGAGAATGTTCAATGGATGAAGGAAAGGATGGATGTTCAAGATAGTAAGATTGATTCAGTAGCCAGCATGGTGCATCAGCAGAAGGAAACCGCTGATCAGATTAAGAACATGCTAGAAGCTCTGTTCACACGCCTTCCACCCCAACCTTAGTTTTTGTTTCTTAATGTTTTCATTGTTTTCTTTACATATTTTCTGTACTATCTTCTAAGCTTTGAACTAAATACAATAGTTTTCTGCACTAATCGTTTTAACTTCAATTACTTGCACTTTTTGCTTGCTGACAAAAAGGGGGAGAAAAAGAATGATATTTATCAATAACGGATTACTGAGACAAAAGTCTCAAACATTCTAACACTATGATATACTTGAATGTTTCTTTGTTCTGCATAAGCTTACAGGTACAAGAATTTAAATATCTCTGATACACTGAAGCTCTGCTCCAGAAAGATCTGATGCTCAAAGAAAGTTCAAGAAAGATCTGATGCTAAAGGACTCATGGAATTAAAAGGGAAGTAATAAACTCAGGGGGAGTTTTTCTGATCATAACTCTGATAGTTTTTTCCTTATCTTCCTAAGATCTGATACCTTTTTATTCCTCCTTATCTTTGATACCTACCTGTCTATCTCTAATACAATCTATTATTTGGTTATCTCTGATATTTTTCCTTAAATTTCAATTGAAAATATTCGGTTTTTGTCATCATCAAAAAGGGGGAGATTGTTAGAACAAAGTTTGAATCTACTACCCCAAGTTATAGTTTTGATGATAACAAAATGCTAGATTAAATAAATTGTATAATTCATATGAGACATATATGCTACCTAAAAAATTATATTGTACATTTACAGAAACTCTAATGGATACCAGCATAAGAACATCAATATCAGCATCAGAAGATGAAACATCAATATCAGCATCAGAAGAAGAAATATCATATGCCAGCATCAGAAGATCAAAGCATGTGCTTACGCTGAAGCTTGATGAACAGATCTGCGCGTAACATACTTTAAACTCTGATCAAGCCCAAAACAATATCATCAGCAGCTAGAAGCGTCAAAATAAGCCAAAACCAGCAACACGCTTAAGTGACAACGGTACTATGCATTCAAGACACTTTATTACCAACGACTGTATTCCAAGACAAGATCTTCTCAATATGGAAAGAACATAATGGACATTGAAATGGCATAATTTACTACAACGTATCTTTTCCAAATGCTATATAAACAAGTCAGTGAGAAAAAAATTGGCTAATGCTCTACAACTCTTTACACGTCAAAAGCTAAACATCTTCATCCTCACTCATACAAATTGCTATATCTCTAAAATTGCTTACTCCATAGTTATAGAATCCTAGTTTCACATAAGCTTTATTCTGTGTATTATCACTGGTGTGATATAGAGTTTTTGTAGAAAACATTCAACACACATAGTTTTCATTTATCTGCAAGAAAGAATTTCCTTGAGAAACCGGTCTGTGGTTTAGACTCAAGAAGGCTTTAGCAGTTGTTAAAGCAATTGTAATATTCAGTTGGATATAGTGGATTAAGACCTCGTTAGAGAGAGGCGAAATCACCTTGACGGGTGGACTGGAGTAGTTTGAGATCAAACGAACCAGGATAAAAATATCGTGTTGTCTGCATTTAATTTTCAAGGTTTACAATTCAACCCCCCCTTCTTGTGTTTTTCACTTCTTCAGATTCTACTGCTGCAAGAGTTTAATTTGGAAATATGGGACAAAAACGGATGTGAAAATATTGTTGCTGATCACTTATCCTGGATGTCCCCGATAGAAGAAACAGAGGAAAAACACCCCATAAAGGATGAGTTTGTGGATGAATTAATCCTAGATATTATTAGTGTTCTGTGGTTCATATACTATGTGAATTATTTGGTAAATGGAATAATACCTGACAATTTTGATTCTAACAAGAAGAAAAAGTTTTTGCATGATTGCAGGTTTTATTTGTGGGATGAACCATTTCTGTGCAAAAAAAGAAATAGACGGGTTGGTTTGAAGATGTATCCCAGAGGAAGAACAGGGGGACATCCTTAAAGCATGTCATGACTCAGACTATGGAGGACACTTTAGTGGAGATGGAACAGAAGCAAAAGTCCTCCAGTCTGGTTTATATTGGCCGACAATGTTTAAGGATGCTCAAGGCATGGTGAAAGAATGTGACAAGTGTCAGAGGATAGGTAACATTTCAAAGAGGAATCAAATTCCTCAAAATTATATGTTAGTGGTATAATTTTTTGATGTGAGGGGGATATACTTCATGGGACCGTTTTCACCTTCATTTGGAAACAATTACATCTTGGTTGCGGTTGATTATGTGTCAAGTCCCCTGACACGGCCGCCCGTGTCAGTTGACACGGCCTGTGTCAGCCTGCCTGAAGCCTGCACAGAAAAAAAGGAGAAAATTGAAAACTCAGGGGCCTAACACGGCTTCCCGTTTCAGGTGAGACGACCTGCGTCAGCCTCCCTGAAGGATGTGTGTTTGAAAAAAAAGACAGAAGCCTAACCTAGCCGGCCGTGTGGGCTGACACAGCCCGTGTTTGGCGTGCAAAGGAAACTTTGAAATTTATTTATTTTCTTTCTTATGGACCTCACCTTTCATTAAAACACTTTTCTCATCCCTCTCACTCACTATTCTGATTCCCCTTATTATTTTGTCATCTCCTACCTCTCTCTCTCTCTCTCCCAACAAAACCTAAAACTCCATTGAACACCCCATAAAAAGCTCTTAACTTTATCCCTCTATCCACTCCAATTCAAAAAACCCCTTCACGGAAATTTCACCATTCTTCGTTCTCTACAAGAATCTGGGGTTCTTTTTCGCTAATTTCACGGTTCAATTATTTTGTTGTTCCTCTCTTTTCTTGCCCTCGGAGAGGGTTGTCAAAGGGAAATAGCAAGTGGGTGATTCTTCACAGCCACAAAAGCGGGGAAACCACACTCCAAATACGCATGATATTGTTTTCGATATCCCCGAGCACGAGCAAAGGTATTCCATTCTTGTGAAGTGTAAGCTTATGCCGACCAGGTATATCTGTGATAAGAATTTGAATAATTTAGGCTTAAAGTTCTAGATTCACTGTATGTTTCATAATTTGGGTATGCTGGAATTTATGCAACTGGAAGCGCCAACATATGGCCACATTACTCTTGAGTTTCAGAGTACGATTGAGTTCAAACTAGAAAACAGGAGGACTGACTCTGCTAGAGAATATTATGGTGATCTCACTTCTCGCTTGTTTAATAATGATCATGCGTTTTCAGTTGATGAGTTAAAGGAAATCCTCCATCTCCCACTAGTTAGCCCCATAACTGTTCCAGATACTTTTGTCCTGAAATACTTTTGGACAACAATTACAAGAAAGACTGATTATATGGCAAAAGGGGAAAAGGAATCTGGTATTCAAAACCTATATTTCAGGTATGCCTAAAAGGGCCTAGCATATACCTTGTTTGACGGGGTGATAATATTAGGGTAGCAACACAAAGGGAGTTATTCTTCTTATATTGTATGGCCCAGAAGGAGCAGGTTAATGTGGCCGACTTTGCGGCAGATTATTTGGGGCGGGTTGGGCGCGCTGACTATGGCGGTATTTTTGTAGAGGGGATAATTACCCAGATAGCTGACCATTTTGGTTATGGTAGGATTTTTTTTTAGGAACCCACTGTGGGAGGTAAGAGTAAAATTGAATTGGCTTCCCTTATTTAGCAAGGTATTATTTGTGTGTCTCGATATTTTTACAGTGTGATGATTCATGGTAGATTCATCATTGCTTTGCCTAACCCTGATAAAGTTAGCATTTCTAATTGTGCTAACTGGTTGTATGTAAGTGTTAACCCTGAATAAGAGGGTGGCCATTTTGATGACTTTGATGCAGGTGAGCATGCAAGTGAGAATGAAGTAGAGGAAGCTGTCGCACAGACGTAGTTTGTACCACCACCCACGCACTACGCTCCTCAAGGATCCATATCTCTTTCTATGGATCAAAATCAATGGGCTTGGGTACAATCAGAGCTTGGCCATCTGAGGACCTAGCAAACTTGACAAGGGGATGAGCAGACTAGGCAAGGGAACATAGTGAGTGAGATGCACGAGATGATGCAACAAATGATGTTGCAATTTCCACCTCCTCCTCAGTAGGTTATTGTAAGTACCCCTCTCTATCTTGTTCTAAAACATTGAGGCTAATGTTTAGTTCAAGTGTGTATGTGTGTGTGTGTGGGGGGGGGGGGGGGTTATTTGCTTTTGTTAGTTAATTTTTAATTCCTTTTTCATTTTTATTGTTTGTTTTGGTTATCATTTGTGTGTTAGTGTGTTGTATAGTGCAAGATCATGGAGTTGTTATCTAGATAAGTGATGAACATCGGTGATAGTGGACGGGGAGATCACTCCACGTACTGTGCTTGGTGTGAAGGACCCCCGAAAATTGATACCGCCGAATGATTGATCAGACGCAACCATTAAGAGCTAGCCGACAAAGGTATCTTGTGTACCCCAAGCTAAGTGGAAAGTTGCATCACACTGAGAAGAATTATGGAATATATCATTTTTACCCGACATGGTGAGAGCATAAAAAGTAAAACACATATTTGTCATCATGAGAACTTAGTCAGGTATGTCTTTATAACTCTGAGTTTGTGTACATTATATTTCAATATCACTACATAATGACACACACTGAGGCATGTTTTTTGTTTTTACCCCTAAGCCTTTCTAGCCATCCTGTGTGTATGCTTATCCCTTGTTAACCCAGTTGAGCCTGTTTCCCCATTTGTTTATTTTATCACCACATTTGTTTAACACATAGCCAAAGTATTTCCACTAACTTTCTCAGTTAAGTGTTGTTTATCTCAGAGCTGTAAAAGTTTTAAGTTTGGGGTTGGGACACCGATAATAAACTAGGTAAGTGCACAAAAAAAGAGAATTGAAAAATAGAAAAATAAAATATTTGAGTTGAAATTGAGAATTCAAACTGAAAAGGTGTATGAGATTCCCATGTGAATGATAATGCAAAAAGAAACACAATGAAAAAGATGACAACACTGATCTGAGCCCAAAAACCCTTTGTTTTTCCCATTTTTTTGTGTATCCCACCATACCCTAAGCCCCGTTACAACCCAAAGACCTCAAAAAGTGTGTGGAATATGTAGGTGAAATGATTTTAGAGTTTATTAAAACATAAGAGTTGATATTGCATACTTTGAATTGTGAGTGAAATCACTTTAACCCTGAGAGACTTGGTGAGAGTGTGATATAAGCTGATAGGTGAAGTAGTACTTTGATGTGGAAGTGGGGTGGAACACTTGATTCAGGGAAGCAGTGAAATTTGGAAGGAAAGAAAAAGCAAGGTCTAAAAGATCTCGGCGGTATTGTGGTAAGTTGATATTTTGGGGGTGTTCGATTCTATTGGTCCTAAACATTGCTTGAGGACAAGCAAAAATATAAGTTTAGGGTTGTGATCGGTCACAATTTTTACTATGTTTTTTTCACTTGTCCAATGATAATCCAGGTATTCTGCATCATTTTGTTTCTTATTTCATTATCTTTTGAGTCGATTTAATGTTTCTTAAGTCTTTTCAATATTTTATGGTTTTTAGTTTTATTTCGAGTATTTTGCATGTTATGCTTTGGTTGGTTGTTGTGACTATTCTAGGTTCAGGTGAAAGATCCAAGGTACTCGGTGCGAGTAAGTCAAGAAATCAAAAGTCTCATGGAAATGAAATGCAGTATCAAGAGGCCTGACACAGGCCGTGTCAGGTGGGAAGCGTGGAGGAAAAAGCAAACTCAGGGGGCTGACACGGCCATCTGTGTCACCTGACATGGGCTGTGTCAGCATATTTAAATGGTTATTTCTTATGGAGCTATAGGAGAGCCAACACGGCCACCTGTGTTAGCTGACACAGTCTGTGTTGGCCAAGACGCTGATTTTTCATGTTTTGTGATTTTTCTCCTAGTGTGACTCGAAAGGGAATTTTTGACATTTCAAACCGCAACCAAGGATTTTTCACTATTTGATACAGTTTCCACGACAAAGAAAGGTACTTTTTGCATACAAAGAATTCAGACGATTGAAGAGAGAAACACATGAGATTATTGAAGAACGAAGATCTTTCATGAGCCGACGCAATTGAAGATCAACATTCCTCAATTATTTGTAATGTCTATCTTTAATGTATTTGAAATTATTTTGAACAATATGAGTAGCTAAACCCCTTATTGCTAGGGGGTGTTGATAAGTGCGTAATTGTAGTTATTTTGTATATACTTTTTGTTGCACTTATCGACTCTTTGATGTTAATATCCTTGAATAATTCCCCGCTTTTGTATAATTATGTATAAATTGTATTTAATCGAGTTTTGTGTATTTGTGTACCTTTTGATAGTTTTACATTCAATTTATAAGTATTGATGTGTATTTGGAGCATGAGCAATAAGTGTCGAAGACACGAATTCAAACGCGCGATTTTGAGCAACTCATCAACGAAGAAGGCTCAATATAAACGAATAAAAAATCATCAATTTGGTTGATATTTTGTCATTTTTAGATAGAGCATTGAATAATCTTTGCAACGCTTCCGACCAGGCGCGGATCGAAGTTACAGTTTAAAAGTTAAGGCCGAAACAGTGCAGAATGTTGTGCTGGTTTTTCAAATTTTTGTCATCTGTCGTCGGGCGATGCTAGGAGAGCTATAGCATGGGGAAAATGTTGTTTTGGTCGCTGGGCGATGCTGGACAATTAGAAATGTGTATTTAGGTGTAAAAACACATTTTTTTTGGTATGGTTTTGGGTATTTTTGATCCCAACTTCATCAACCTTCATTTTTGGATAGGATTAGCTTAGAAAACAACATTAAAGCTTGCATACAGATGATCCGGGGTGGATTGCTCATCCACCGGAACTGATAAACCGGTAGATTTGTGGTTCATTTCTCTTCCTCTTTGTGTATTTTTTATGTGTTAAGATTGTACATGTATTTACTCTGAAGTTATGTATATTTATCGCCCATGGCGTTATATTAAACTTGCTTTACAAATCTTTGTCGATTATTATCTTAGATTTTTGCTATGTGCTAGGGATTTGAGTTGTTATAGACATATACTGCTTAGATTCTTATCTAGGATGATTATCTGTTAGTTTCTGAATTCTAGAGATATATTTAGAGCTGACATCTACTTGGGTATCAGAGCTTAATGCGCCTGTGTAGTTGTGTTATGCTGAGAGATTGTCAGTGCGATTACATAGTTGTCTTCTGTGTTGTTGAGGAGGTAGAGAGATCATTTCCTTGGTGATATAGTCGGTCTCTCAATTTGGGTTAGAAATGACTTAGGTTGTGAGTGATACGTAGTGACATTGATAATTATTGTTAGGTTGAATTTAATTGGTCGATAGATTTAAGTCTGTGATGAGTAGATTATATGCAGGCTTGATATATTCTTCCTTAGTTTTTACTTTTGTTTACATTTATTTTATGTTGATAACATTTTCTTTACAAACCCATTTATCCCTAAACTCATTAACGAGAGATTTGTCGAATGTAAATTCAATAACCAATCTCTGTGGACACGATAAATTCTCGAATAAATATTTCCAAAACTTTTGTTGCTTGCCGCTATACCGCTACAAAAAAATGGCGTCGTTGTCGGGGATTGGTTATATTGTCTTTGCATTGCGATAATTCTTTTATTTTTGAGTTTTGTAATTAATTTATATGTTATATACAAATTTCATATTAACTTATATATGATATTTGTGTATATATGTGTTTTCACGTATTATTGTAAATTGTCTCGTTTTTGTAACGTTTGTTGTGTGATTGTTAGGACACTTTCTTTAGGTTTGCGCTGTGTGAAAATACCATGGCATGATGAGAGAAGGTTACTAGCTCGCACAGTAAAGGCGCCCAGCTTACGACGTAAAATAAGCATGTTTGTTTGTATTTGTTTATGTGTGTGGTGATTTGTGCTTTAACAAGTTGAAACAAGGAAATATTCTGAATTTTAAATCTTCACTTTCCAACTTGCTAATTCATTTTCACCCGGTTTTCATATCGTTATTTGTATTTGTTTTGTTATGTCAATTTATGTTTTCCGAAAGCTTGTCGTGTTTAGCTTGAGGAGTTTTTTTCGTTGTATATAATGTAAATTTTGTACATTGAAATTTTGTAGGAGTATTAATTTTCTAATTCTTTTGTTGTTGTTTGGACTCAATTTTGGTTCGATAGCTTGAAGTCGCTTTTGGTGATTTTCCAAGTTTGCGTGTTTTAACTTGTGAATGCATGGTAATGATTTTGCTAAAGTTTTATACACATTCGAGATATGTGTTTATCACTTTCTATACCTTAGCATATTCATGATACTTAGACTTTTTATAATTTTTAAGCCATTCATTCTTTTGTACACTTGTTCATTTGTGAATCACTTTAGTTCCTACCCTTTTTTGTGAGGTAGATTTCCATTGTTCACATATGTTGGAGACCACAATGTTTGTTTTAACTAGATTTTATTATGTTTAATATTTTATTTATGTTGATTTTATGAATGCAAGAAAGTGATCAAGACAATTTTTGTTTCATTTTGAGAACAACCACCCCTTAGCCAAATAGTCAATTCACCTTGTGAGTGTGTGATCATTTCTAACCCTTTGAGCTTTTTGTCGATATCCTTATTGTTTTTGCTAAATTCTTGTCTATGAGTGTTTAGTTTCCCTTTTTGCATGGATGTTGATTCTTTGTTTTCTTGAACCCTTAACTATGATTTGTAGTTGAATTTTTACCTTGCCTTAGAAAGTAGGGAGTATTCACATTATGATGATGGTTGGATTTAAGTTGGGGAGAAAAATGGTTGTGTATTTATTGGTTGATTTCTATAAGGTTGAAAAGTAAAAGAAAAGGAAGAAGATGTGAAAAAAGAAAAGATATAAAAAGAAAGAAAAAATTGAAAAAGTTTTGAAAAATAAAAACAAAAAGAGTTTGAATAATGTTGTGTTATTAAGTGATATGCTTTGGTGTGAAATTTGTGATTCGGAAGAAGTTTAATTAGAATTTTGTGTTTGAATCTTTGGTGAATTGATCACTCCCTTAGGTTTAGGAAAGTTTTTTTCTTACGATTAGATTTAAGAATTATCCCTTGTTTGTTAACCAAGCCACATTACAACCTTGAAATTCCCTTGAGATTCTTGCTTTTATATTTTCAATGTAAATTTTTGGATGAATGTATTTGCAAGATTGTTGGATGAGTGAAAATACCCCATTTTTGTGTATTTTTCATCTACTGATGATTGTGTTTGCTAGGTGTGATTCATTTGTGAACTAGTCTTGTTTTAGAATGTTTGGCATAATTTTTGTATTTAGCATTTGTCTCATGTTTATGTTATTGTTGTAGTTTAGTGGTAAGTAAATTTCTTTGTGTGTACCATTTTTCATTTGAGCCATTGCATTTATTTTCCGTTTTCAAAACCTATTGATTCATGGTTATTTGATTTATCATTCTTTTTTCTTTGGGTTATTAGACTTTGTTTGAGGATAAAGAATGTATCAAGATGGGGAGAGTTTGATAAGTGCAAAATTGTAGTTATTTTGTATATACTTTTTGTTGCACTTATCGACTCTTTATTGTTAATATCCTTGAATAATTCCTCGTTTTCTATATAATTATGTATAAATTGTATTTAATTGAGTTTTTGTGTATTTATGCACCATTTGATAGTTTTCCATTCATTTTATAGGTATTGATGTGTATTTGGAGCATGAGCAATAAGTCGAAGACACGGCTTCAAGCGCGCGATTTTGAGCAACTCATCAACAAAGAAGGCTCAAAATAAAAGAATAAAAATCATCAATTTGGTTTATATTTTTTCATTGTTAGATAGAGAGTTGAATAAGCTTTCTAACGCTTCTGACCGAGTGCGGATCGGAGTTACGGTTCAAAAGTTAAGACCGAAACAGTGAAGAATGTTGTGCTGGTTTTCAACTTACTGTCATCTGTCGCCGCGCGACGCTAGGCGAGCTATAGAATGGTAAAAATGATTTTTGGTTTCCGGGAGACGCTTTTTGGTCGTTGGGCGATGCTGGACAGTCAGAAATGCGTATTTAGGTGTAAAAACACATTTTTTGGGTAAGGTTTTGGGTATTTTTGATCCCAACTCCATCAACCTTCATTTTTGGATAGGATTAGCTTAGAAAACAACATTGAAGCTTGCATACGGATAATCCAGGGTGGATTGCTCATCAATCGAGACTGACAAACCGGTAGATTTGTGGTTCATTTCTCTTCCTCTTTATGTATTCTTTATGTGTTGAGTTTGTACATGTATTTACTATGAACTTATGTATATTTGTCGCCCATGGCGTTATATGAAACTTGCTTTACAAATCTTTGTCGATTATTATCTTAGATTTTTGCTCTGTGCTAGGGATTTGAGTTGTTATAGACATATACTGCTTAAATTCTTATCTAGAATGATTATCTATTAGTTTCTGAACTCTAGAGATACATTTAGAGCTGACATCTACTTGGGTATCAGAGCTTAATGCCTCTGTGTGGTTGTGTTGTGCTGAGAAATCGTCATTGTGATTACATAATTGTCTTATGTGTTGTTGAGGAGGTAGAGAGATCATTTCCTTGGTGATACAGTCGGCCTCTCAATTTGGGTTAGAAATGACTTAGGTTGTGAGTGATACGTAGTGACATTGATGAGTATTATTAGGTTGAATATAACTGGTCGGTAGATTTAAGTTCGTGATGAGTAGACTATATTTAGGCTTGATATGTTCTCCCTTGGTTTTTACTTTTGTTTACATTTATTTTCTGTTGATAACATTTTCTTTATAAATCCATTTATCCCCAAACTCATTAACGAGAGATTTGTCGAACGACAATTCAATAACCAATCTCTATGGACGCGATAAATTACTTGATAAATATTTCCAAAACTTTTTTTGCTTGCCGCTACACCGCTCCAATAGGTGTCCCTGATTTGATCTTATAATGACTTTGAATTTCTAATTTTATTAATTCTATGGTTTTTATTGTTCAATTCAATTGTAAAAGGTTTTTCAAGCTTTCTTTATCGGACAAATAAGGATTATTTTACGATTAACAATTGGCTGGACCACAGTTATTAAGGTTTTTGTACAATTAAGCTATAGTAGATATCACCTAGGACTAGGGATATCCTATAGTTAACAGGTGAATCTTGATAAATAAAGGCTTGGTTTCATCATAATTCTATAAGGACCTAGTGTTGTACCCCAAAATTTTCCCTCCCATTTTACTCAAGACATGCTCGTTGAGGTTCTCAACTGCTCAAGGATGGCCAAGAATTGACCAGAAAAATTTTCCTCCCAAGCAATGAACCTCTAATTAGGGTTTCACTTTTCACGAATATGTGTGAGCTCCAAAGGTCTCAAATGTTTTCCATTTTCCTAATATGTCTTCAATATTGTCCATGACAAAGTTCATTCCTTACAAGTTTGCTCATTCAATTGCTCAAATACTTGAAAATTAACAATGCTAGGTCAAAAGTCAACTGTGGCCAATGTACAATCAAACTTCAAATTTTTTGGTCAACATCAACATTTTGAAGTGATATCCATTATTTGATCAAGTTTTGATCATGATTCCTCAAGGAATGCTCTCAATTTATCAAAAGTCAAGAATTGCTAAATTAGGGTTTCTATAGGAAAAGTCAACTGAACTTTGACCATGCATAACTTTCACCTACTTCATCCATTTTGCCCCAACTAAAGCTCATTTTGAATAGAATCCAATTCACTACAACTTCTCTTTTGTCCTCAAGTTCAAGAATTGCACCATTTGAAAGATACAAGCTCATACATTACACGTCATTTTCAGAGAATCAACAAAAGACACTTTTTGTCAAAACCATTTACATCAAGATAAATTCTTCAAATGAAAAATTGGTAAAAAGAGGGATTGAATTAGACAACTTGGTATTTCCAAAAAGTCCAAGATCATCATTATGAGATAAAAATTGAGTAAGTTATGGTTTGCCCAAGTTGGGAAAATTTGTGAAAATTTAAAGATGGTGCATTGAGCAAATTTGAACTTTTGAGTCAATGGTCTAACTTTTTGAGGTCCAAACATCCTCACGACCTTATAGGGGACCTCTAATCTCATTTTTTTGCACGGCCTTATAATTTTTATCTATTTTTTTCATATTTATTTTGATTTATTTCAAATAAATATAAAATAAATTGTACAAAATAAATATAAATGGGCCTTGACCTTTGGGCTAATGTTTTGGTCTGCCTAGAAGCCCAAGAACTCGTGCACAAATGTCCAGGTGCATGCAAGCATGGAAAGAGCAAGTTTTTCAAGTTTTGGAAAGGTTTTAATTTGTTTGATTTTGATATGAAAGCATGGTTTATGGCATTGATTCTTGCCATGTTTTCTGATCCTCTCCATCTCCTCTATTTATACAAGCCATTTGCAAGTATTACAGAAAAAAAAAGCATCTCAAAAGACCACACGAAAAATCACAAAAAAAAAGTAATAAAGTTCTCAAACTCCAAAAACACATTTCCGATCCCTTTTGATCCAATTCAAAGGCTCCATCAACATCCCAGGATTCCAAGGAGTACATACCAACCTTCATTCAAGTGATTCCATGCCTAGAAGTACCAAACGGAAACAACTCATTTTTGCTAAAATTTTCAAATTCGTATCTCTGATTTTGTGATATATTAGTGCTTTTTAATGCTTGTTCCGTGCTCAGGATGACCCATAGAACAGGTTCAACATAAGACATGTAAGAATAGGAGCCAGGATAAGATCGTGCCATTTCTAGGGCACGATCTGAGTTCTTCGTCGTATCTCATGATCCAGGGGTTTTCAGCGCAAACAAACCTCAAATTCGAACTCAAGGGGAAATTTCGCATGGGATGGGATCTTTTGGTTTTTCCTAAATCATCGTTTGTTGAATTTTTGTAGATTTTTGATACCGGAGAAGACGACCGGAGTTTGACTCTGGCGTCCCTCCGGTCGATTGCCTGGTATCCCCTTATTGGGTATGTGATACGGTGGGAGAACTGACTATGGTTTTGCGTTTGTTTTCGCAAATGTTTCGGTTGAGCAAGAGTCGCCACCGACTTTTTATTTTATCCTAAGGAAAGGTTTAAAAAGCACAGCAAAAACCTTTGAGATTTTTCTTGGGTTCGGGGAGTAGATTATAGAAAGGGAAGGTATTAGCACCCTTTCTATCCATGGTTATCCATGGGCTCTTAGGTACTTGCTTAGATCAACTTGCCTTGGTTTTCAATTGTTTGAAATGGTGCTCGGTGTATGGTTTTGAAAATGTCTTGAAAAGATGCCTTGTATAGGCTACCCTTGTAACAATTCTTTACTCGAATGTTTTACAAAAGGTGTTTTGTCTTTTGAAAAGATGTTTCAAGGTTTTTTTTGAAAGTTTGTTTTGAAAGTGTTTGTGAGGTGTGGTTTGAAATTAGGCAAGTGTTTTCTTTGCAAATTGACAAGTACCTAAGAGTTATCTACCCTAAAGTTCTCAAAGATTTTTGTTATGTTTTAAACCTTTTGACAATTTTGTTCCACCATTGCATTTGGTGGACAATCTTGTATTAGGAGGTGAAAGGGACGGGCGCGGGTCATCGTTTTAGACCATAATTGCAATAGTGTTAAATGTCTTTGGGCAATTTTTCTTTGAAAGGGACTTGATCATTTTAGGCAACTTTTCGAAAGCGTCATCGAGAGACTATGATCATTTGATTGTTTGTTTTACTCAAAGGAACCTAACATGCAATATGGCCCAATTATTTGAAGGCAACAAAGTGGAATACCCTAGGGGTGCAAGTGTGATATGTGTTGTCCATATTTCATGCTTATTTGTCTTGTATTAGGTCAAACTACTTTTGTTCGTTTTATTTGCATACAAACCCTAACTCTAGCATAGTATATTTAGAAAGCGATAAAGTGCGAAAATTAAATTCCTACACTATTACAACACAATATGGGATAGGGGGTACAAATATTTCAAATGGGGGGATATTTAGACAAAGAAATTAAACCTAGCTATTACATCATTTTTTTGGAACATTTACAAATAATTAATTGCACAAATTAAATGGACAATAAAATAAAGATGCAATAATGCAAAAAAGAAGTTTTTATATGTATGAGAAAAAAGTATTATTTATGTCAAATAAATAAAAATAAAAAGGTATTATTTTTGGAGTTTTTGTATTTTAAGGGTAAAACCCTAATTTTTATTAACTAAATCTATTAACTATTTAATATGTGTAATATTTAATAATTATATACAAAAATAAAATAAAATGAATTATATTCATAAAAAAAAGTATTTTCCATATCAAATATTAATAAAAATAAAAATGTATGTATTTTAGTATTTTTGCCCTAAGTATATTAATATATATATATATATATATATATATATATATATATATATATATATATATATATATATATATATATATATATATATATATATATATATATATATATATATATATATATATATATATATATATATATATATATATATATATATATATATATATATATATATGTACAAATGCTCCTATAAACAAAATAAATGTTTAAAAAATAGAAAAATGGTATAAAAAATGTTTTTTATGTTTTTAATATCATTAGGAAAAATAAATAAACCAAAATGAAAAAAGAAAAATCAAAAAATCAATAAAACACACAAATTGGGCTCAGGGGTAGTGAAATCAGAAATAGGGTGTGAAAAGCAATAACACAAAAGCCCAGCCCATGAAACTCCTTCTTCAACCTTCAGCCAAAAATGTTCACAAAAAACGCGCGCCTGTGACCAAGTTCAAACATCCTGATTCCTTGCTCTTTTGCACAAACTTCCAACATAAGAAATGTTAAGCATTGAATCACGATTCTAAATATATAAAAAACTCATCCTAACTCTCAGAAATGAGAGAGAATTTTGACATTCCCAAATCCTGACCTAAGTTTTCTGCCATTTTCAAACCTTAAATTCTCATAGCTCAGGCAAAATAAATGAAAAGTAAAAGCATGTACAGGTTCAGGGGCATGAGTAGAACATTTCTTATTCACAAACCTAGAGTTAATGATGCCTATACTAAGAGTTAGAAGTTCACCAAAATACCTGTTCAGTTGAAGTTCTATCGGGCAATGGGGAAGCTTTCAGTGCAAGGTGATGGTTGGTATAGCTTCCTTGAGGTGTGGTGATGCTGTTTCAATGTTTACTTTGCCTTGAGACACCTTGAATCGAGCTGTGGAACTTCAACTGCAAAATGAGAAAGTGAAAATGGTGGAACTTGTTAGAGGAATTACAGGTCGTGTTTTAGGTTTTGGTTAGCTTGTATTGATGATAGGGAATGAGTTTGAACAGGTTTGGGCAAGAGAGCATGAGAGGAATGAGAGATGGCACTCAAACTGCAGGCCCTGCCCTATTTTTGCAGTTTCAGAGTGATTATGGCAATGGAGAGATACTGGAGGTCTTAGGGTCGTGTGTTAGCTCAGTTGAAGTGTTTTGAATGTGTTTCCAAAGTTTGCTTAAGGGTTTCTAAGCTGATATCAAAGTTGTTGTACAAAATGCAATGTTACTTACACTTTAAGCAACAAATGCCCAAGTTGTGTTCTAGGCAGGTAGAGGCCCCCTAATGTGCTGCATAATCTCTCCTTGATCAGAGTGTTTTGCTCATAATCTTGTGCCAATTAGATCTCATCTGTACTTGTTGGATTTTCAATTGGACATAAAGCTACCTTTTGCAAAAATGGAAGAAATGCTTTATCTATTTTGGGATTAATCCTTTAGGCAATGCTTGAACATACAAAACATGGTCTTGGCACAAAGGATTGACATTAAATTTATGAGTGTTGGATGGTTTAAGGACCTGTAATCAAGATATGCAAGCTGAGATTGAAAATGCCTAGTGTTATGAACATGTAAATTGACCAATTCAAGAGTGAGTTTTTGCCAAATTGTGAAATTCGATTCTCTCAAGTTATGGGGTTGTTTGATGAGTTCTTGGACATTTTGGAAAGCTTGGAATGTGTACTACAATCCATCTTTGAAATGAAAATTGAAATTCCAAGTGGAAGTGTATGGAAAATGGCCTTGAATTTGGGTAGAAAACCTTGTCAAAATAGGTTAAAATTTCACTAAGTTAAGAATGGTTTAGTACCCTTATTCAAAACATTGTAACTTGAGATACAAGCCTCATTTGGGAAAATTTTGTGAATCAAAGTTGTAGATTATGAAACAAGCTACAACTTTCATGTTTTGACTTTTGTTTGAATCCAAATAGATCTTGGTGAGAAAGTGGGGCAAAGTTGCGAAAAAATTAGGGTTTTTCATAACTTAGAAAAATTCTAAGTTATGAAAAATTCTCATTTCTAACCCTAATTTGTAATTTGTGATTTCTTGGTGAACAAGTTTCATGATTTGGCATGTTTTGATGAAAAGTGAATCTTGACTCTTGATTTTGACCAAAAAGTCAAAGTTTGACTTTTCAGTATACAGTCAAAATTGATCAATTAACTGGGAAATTCAACTGTCAATCTTGTGTACTTGGGATCTTTTGAGTTTGTTGAGCATGTCAAGATAATTCCATGGGGTCCTTGAGTCCATATGTGAGCTTGGTTTGCCATTGGTTGGGTCAAACAGTCAAAAATTGCCTTTGTGCAGTCAAAACCCTAAAAATGACCATTTTACCCTTTTGGTGATCTGATCAAATTTCTTGTGGAATTGTGATCCAAACTTGATCAAATGGTTCATATGAGTTCATAATGTTGATGTGGGTCAATTTTCATGAGATTTGACTGTCAATTGGCCACAGTTGACTTTTTCCCCAATATAGTTTATTTCTATGTCAACTATCCAATTGACTGGGCAAAACTTGGAATAAAGGCTTGAAACTTGATGAGGATAAACTTGGGAGTCCAATATGAAGCAAGAAAGTCATCTTAGGCATTTTGGGTTAAAACATCTTTGTGCAAACACAAACCCTAATTTGGGTCAGCAGTGCAAGGAGAAGTCTTGAGCAGATGAAACCTTAACTGGATCCTGATCTTCAAGGGCTTTGTGATGAGAAATCAATGAGAAATGGGAGGGCAAATTTTGGGGTACAACAGTTGCCCCTGTTCAATCTTCTTGAATCCGAAGAGTTAGATTGGCAAGTTTGCCTTTCGTGACTCGAGGGTAAAAGGAGATTGGACACTAGAGTGCCCGGAAATTTGCACTTGTCAAAGCAATGGATGCGGGAATGGGCTTAGAGATGCCATTTGGAGATGGGCTTAGAGATGCCATCTTGAGGGGTGACAGAAACTTGTCGGGGATGGGCTTAAAGATGCCATCTGGAATGAGTATCAGGAAGGCGTCCATGCTTTGGACCATCTTCGAACTGGGGGTCTGAATAAGCAATAGATTGACATCCGTTGTTAGGAGGAATCCGTAAACTGTTTTCAAAGGTTGCATCTGAACAAGTGATAGATTAACATCCGTTGTTGGGAAGAATCCATAGACTGTTTTCAGAAGTCTGGAGAAGAAACTGAACAAGCGATAGGTTAACATCCGTTACTTGGAGGACCCGTAAACTGTTTTCAGAAGTCTTGGAGTTGAATAAGCAATAGAGCAGCATCCGTTGTTGGGAAGCGTCCGTAAACTGTTTTCAAAGGTGAGAAGAGTCTGAACAAGCGATAGGTTAACATCCGTTACTTGGAGAACCCGTGAACTGTTTTCAGAAGTCTTGGAGTTGAATAAGCAATAGAGCAGCATTCGTTGTTGGGAAGCGTCCGTAAACTGTTTTCAAAGGTTGCATCTGAACAAGTGATAGATTAACATCCGTTGTTGGGAAGAATCCATAGACTGTTTTCAGAAGTCTGGAGAAGAAACTGAACAAGCGATAGGTTAACATCCGTTACTTGGAGAACCCGTAAACTATTTTCAGGAATCTTGAAATTTGAGGAGGAACCGGTGTAGGGTTGCCTGATGATGAGTCCGTGTAAAACTGCATCTGAAACTGTTAATGATAGCCTTTTATTCTTATCCTGAAAAGGACAAAATGTTAGCTAAACACAAAATTATGTTGCATGAAATGTATGATGCAATATATGTTATATCAATGTTTATGATATGAATGTAATGAATGCGCATGTAAGCTGATGAGCTGTCTTGCTGGGGATAGATGAATCCTGGACGACTGAAGATAAAAGCATCTTGACTGCTACCGGGAAGAATAATTCCTTGGATGTTGCTGGGGAATAAGGCTTGGGTTGTATACCAAACCTCTGGGGAATTCCTGATGACTTCTACTGGGGAGTTCCAAGTTAATAGACTCATGCTGGAGATGCAAGACTGTGAATCTTCCGTTTGGAGGGAAGCATCTATGGCGACCTTACTGGGGAACTCAAGATTTTCCTTCTTAAAACTCTGTAGGGAGAAGGTTCATTAGCCTGGCTTCGCTGGGGATTCTGAAACTTAAACTCTGAGGGGAATTGAATTCCTGAGGATCCTCTGGTTGGGGGATTGTAAAGATAAGTTACTGCTGGGGAACTTTGATGAACTCCGCTGGGGATAGGAAGAATTTTGGCGAGTGTGACCTTCCGTGGTTGTCAGCTGAGGATAACCCAGTTATAAGCCCTTGTGAGGAATAACTTTGAATAAAACTCGGGAGAGACGTCTGTACTCTGCAGGGGATAAGCTTCCAGAATCTACTGGGGATAAGCTTTAAGACTTGCTGGAGGATATGGATTCCAAATCTCCTGGGGGTTTCCTTTGAAAGGGTATCAAGATATCCATCCGCACTTTTGACCTATCAGTAATCCTCCTTCTTGATTCGTAAGGAAATGATTATGTTTAAATGCATATGCCTATTTAAAAAAACATTGGACGTTTCTCAAAATAAAACGAACAGTGCAAGAGAAAAGAAAAGGAAATGACACAAATTTCTGGGAAAAGTATTTGTATTGATTTTCTATGAGTTTATTTGTACAAAGGAGACAATCATCCTAGTAAGAGGATTTTGTCGTAAATATTGAAAGATTTATACAAAATAAGGATGGCTATGTGAAATAATTCCATGGGATTCCATTCCGCTATAGCTTTCACAACTCTGAATATATGTCCATTCAATGCTTCGTTTGCCGATGACTGGATTGATCAGAAACCTGGAACTGGTAGATGAAGAGATTGTCTTTGAAGTGATCCGACGAGACATAGTCATACGCTTTAATTCCCTAACTTTTGCCTGAATCGCCCTTTCGGGTTTTCGATCCACCGGGAAACCCCTTTTTGCCCAAGCCGCCCTTTCGGGTTTTCAACTTGCCGGGTGTACAGATTTTTTTTGTTTTTATCCCTAATTTTTGCCTGAACCGCCCTTTCGGGTTTTTCGATCCACCGGGATGCCCATTTTTTCCTAAGCCGCCCTTTCGGGTTTTCGACTTGTCGGGTTATTTTATGCGTAGTATCTTTTGACTATGTCTGCGTTCGCAGGGTGCAGCAAATCGTCGCCGTCCATGGTGGTCAGAATCATTGCACCACCAGAAAATATGCTCTTGATCATAAATGGTCCTTCGTATGTAGGAGTCCATTTGCCCATGGGATCACTTTGCGGCAAGATAATCCGCTTGACTACGAGATCTCCGACTTGATACACTTGACGTCTGACTTTCTTATTGAAGGCCTTGATCATCCGCTTCTGATACGTCTGACCATGGCATATAGCAGCAAGTCGCTTTTCGTCGATCAGATTGAGTTGGTCAAGTCGGGTCTGCATCTAATCATCTTCATTCAAACCTGCATCCTTCATAATCCTTAGAGAAGGAATCTGGACTTGCATAGGCAAGACAGCTTCCATGCCATATACCAATGAAAATGGGGTTGCCCCGGTTGAAGTACGTACCGTCGTACGGTATCCATGCAGAGCAAACGGTAACATCTCATGCCAGTCTTTCTAAGTGACTGTCATTTTCTGAATGATCTTCTTAATGTTTTTGTTCGCAGCTTCAACAGCACCGTTCATCTTCGGCCGATAGGGAGATGAATTGTGATGATAAATCTTGAACTGTTCGCACAATGCAGTGATCATCGTGTTATTCAGATTCGTACCGTTGTCTGTGATGATCCTGTCTGGAACACCATATCGACATATGAGATTTTGCTTGATAAAGCGGGCAACCACATTTTTAGTAACAGAGGCGAAGGAAGCTGCTTCGACCCATTTGGTGAAATAGTCAATGGCAACCAGGATGAAGCGATGTCCATTGGAAGCCGTGGGCTTGATCTCTCCAATCATATCAATGCCCCACATTGCAAAGGGCCAAGGAGCAGTCAGGATGTTGAGAGGAACCGGAGGGATATGAACTTTGTCAGCGTAGACCTGACATTTGTGGCAAGTACGGGAATGTTGATGGCAGTCAGCTTCCATGGTAGACCAGTAATAGCCTGCCCTTAGGATCTTCTTAGCCATTGTATGCCCGCTCAAGTGAGTGCCAAATGTGTCGCTGTGTATATCGGTCATGATCAACTCTGCTTCAGCTTGGTCTACGCATCGGAGTAATACACAATCATGGCTTCGTTTGTAAAGGATGTCGTTGCTCAGGAAGAACTTAGCAGCGAATTTCCTTAAGAACTTCTTGTCATTTACGGAAGCTCCTTCAGGATAATCTCTGGTCTCGAGATACCTTTTGATTTCATGGAACCAAGGTTGTTCCACTACTTCTTCGGTATTAATCTCGTGACAATGCGCAGGTTCATCCATTCGCTCGATGGTGATTTGGGGAGCCTCGTTATCCCAGTTGAGTTTAAACATGGAGGACATTGTGGCTAGAGCATCTGCTAGCTGATTCTCTTCTCGCGGGAAATGCTCGAAGGTAATTTGCTCGAAATGAGGCAACAATGTCAGGACATGTTCTTTGTATGGGATAAGATTAGGATGTTTGGTATCCCATTCTCCTTTGATTTGACTGATAACCAAAGCCGAGTCCCCAAATACGATCAAAGATTTGATCCCCAAGTCTATAGCAGCCTTGAGACCAAAGATGCAAGCTTCATATTCAGCCATGTTGTTTGTGCAGCTGAAGCAAAGTCGGGTCGTGAAAGGAGTGTGACAAACTTTCGGAGAAATGAGTACTGCGCCGATACCATTTCCAAGTGCATTTGAAGCACCATCAAAGTACAGGGTCTATCGGGATCCCTTTTCGGGTCCGTCATACGGTCCGTTACCTTCAATGTTGTCCAAATTCATGATGTCCTCGTCCGGGAAATCAAATCTCATGGGTTGATAATCTTCGATAGCCTGATGAGCCAGATGGTCAGCTAGCACACTCCCTTTTATAGCTTTTTGGGTGGTGTACTGGATGTCATACTCAGTTAAGATCATTTGCCATCTAGCTATCCTTCCAGATAAAGCGGGCTTTTCGAAGATATACTTGATAGGATCCATTTTGGAAATCAACAAGGTAGTATGAGTCAACATATACTGTCTTAGTCGGCGAGCAGCCCATACCAAAGCACAGCAAGTTTTCTCGAGCAGTGAGTAGCGAGTCTCACAGTCGGTAAACTTTTTGCTAAGGTAATAAATAGCATGCTCTTTTCGACCAGACTCGTCATGCTGGCCCAAAACACACCCTATTGAGTTATCCAAGACGGTCAAATACATGATCAATGGTCTTCCTTCGACGGGTGGCATCAGAATAGGAGGTTCTAGCAAATACTCCTTGATTCTATCAAAAGAGGTTTGACAATCGTCGTTCCACTCGACTACCTGATCTTTTTTCAAGAGTTTGAAAATTGGCTCACAGGTAGAAGTTAGATGCGAGATGAATCTGGCAATATAGTTCAAGCGCCCCAAGAATCCTCTAACCTCCTTTTCAGTACGGGGAGCAGGCATCTCTTGTATTGCTTTTACTTTTTCCGGATCGACTTCAATGCCTTTGTTGCTTACAATGAATCCCAGGAGTTTACCAGACCTAACTCCAAAAGTGCATTTACTTGGATTCAGCCTGAGCTTGTATTCTTTCAACCTGGCAAACAGCTTCTCTAGATGTTCAAGGTGCTCCTCCTGTGTTTGTGACCGAGCTATCATATCGTTTACGTAAACTTCAATCTCATGATGTATCATATCATGAAATAAAGCTACCATGGCGCGTTGATAAGTTGCCCCTGCGTTCTTCAGCCCGAACGGCATCACCTTGTAACAGAAAGTGCCCCATTGTGTGACAAAAGTTGTTTTCTCCATATCCTCGGGGGCCATTTTGATTTGATTGTAGCCCGAGAATCCATCCATGAAGGAAAACACTTTATGCTGAGCTATATTGTCGATCAAGATGTCAATATGAGGTAGTGGGAAATCATCTTTGGGGCTGGGCCCTATTCAAATCCCGGTAGTCCACACACATCCTGACTTTGCCATCTTTCTTAGGTAGTGGCACAATGTTAGCGACCCATTGAGGATAGGTCGTAACGGCCAGGAAGCCAGCATCGAATTGCTTCATTACTTCAGCTTTGATCTTTTCGGACATGTCAGGCCTCATTCGGCGAACTTTTTGCTTGATCGGTGGACAGTCTTCTCTTGTGGGGAGACGGTGAACCACGATGTTTGTGTCTAAACCTGACATGTCTTCATAAGACCAAGCGAAGATTTCAACATACTCATTCAACAATTGTATCAGGCGTTCCTTGACACTCGGTTCCAGATTGGCACCCACTGGCACCTCCTTCCGGTTTTCCTCGGTCCCCAAGTTGACAATTTCCAATGACTCTTCATGCGGTAGGATGGCCCTTTCCTCTTGTTGTAGAAGTCTGGCTAGTACCCCTGGTACTTCACAACCTTCGTCATCTTCATACTCGGCTTGATTGACCAGATCTTCAGAGTTATTGAAAGATACAGCAGAATAGTCACCCATGGAATCCGGAGTGGATGGGTACCTGCATTGGTGAGTGTGGGTGTGTGTAAGGGATAGCCATCCTTAAACAAAAAATGCAAAAGGAAAGGAAATGAACACAAGCAGTTTATCAAATGAAAAACGTCCAATGAATCATTAAACATGGCATATGGATATGAAAAATAATCAAAACCCTTACAAATGGACCTACATGCCCCGGGCAAGGCATGAGGTGAAAAGATAGTGTACGGATTGTTTGAAAGTAAATATTACAGACCAAATAAGAAATGTTTAACAGATAAATTACTGATGAATAAAAGTGATGGGGACAAAGTCTTTTGCCTCCCAGTTGCTCAATCCTCCTTTGACAGTTGGATAAATCCACTCTTCAATGTTGCTCTCCTTGTCTTCATCCTCCAAGGCGTTGATTCTGTAGGGAGAAATTTTGACTGGCGCTCTTTCAATCTTCGAACGGCGCATAGCTTTCTGGCCTGCAGCTGTGAACCCTAATCCAAATTTGTCAGTCTTATGTGGAATATCAGGTAACTGCCCCCATGCTGAATTTTTCCCTTCCTTTATTGCGGCCCTTGCGTCCTCCAGAGATGCCATCCTGGCCATCTGCCTCGGTGTCTCAGCTGCCAACTTTGCTACTGCTATTTCAGGAAGGACTTCTTCGAAATGTTGAAACGGTGTCTCAATGAACTCTCCTTCAACCTCCACATACCGGAAAGAATTTAAGGTGCTAATCATGTACTCTTCTTCGCCATGGACAGTAATGATCTTTCCCTTGACAGGATACTTCAACATCTGATGCAAGGAGGAGGTGACTGCCCCAGCATGGTGTATCCAAGGCCTACCCAGCAAACAAGAGTATGACGGACGGATGTCCATCACATAGAAAGTGGATTTAAACACCTCAGTGCCTATCTTGATGGGAATTTCAACCTCTCCATGGACCATTCTCTTCGAACCATCGAAATCTTTGACAACAATATCACTCGGCTTCAATTCCAATCCTTCACAATCTAGTCGGTCCAAGGCCTTCTTAGGAAAAACATTCAGCGATGAACCAGTATCAACCAAGACATGTGCGAGAGTGGTTCCTCGGCACTCGACCGAAATGTGCAAAGCATCATTGTGGTTTCTACCTTTAGGAGTTAGGTCGGCATCAGAAAAACCTAATCCATTGTCCGCAGTAAGGCTAGCCACGCAATTCTGAAACTGATCTGCAGAGGTTTCCTGGGGCACATGGGCTGCCTTCAGGAATTTTATCAGGGCTTTAGCATGCGCTTTCGAGCAAAGTAGTAGTGTCAGCATGGAAATCTTGGAGGGGGTTTGCCCCAGCTGTTCTACCACATCGTAATCGCTTCTCTTGATTATCCTCAAAATCTCATCCATTTCCTTCTTGGAGGTTTCCGGGATAACCAAGGGTTGAGCCCTCGTCCTGACGGGCTCATCTTGGATTCCCTTACCTTTATCAGCAGTGGTAGGAGGGACAGTACTAGGAACAACAACATCTTCAATCAAAGGAGTTCTAGCAGAAAGTTTTATTGGTGCAGGGATGACCTTATCAGCTGACGAGGGTCCAAAGATTGCTCTTGGAGGGGCAATCTCTGGAGAAAATATTCTTCCGCTCCTGGTGATTTTGCTAGTGCCTGCAATGTTACTAATGCTGGCTTCTTCATCATCCGAACTTTCTTCAATTATTTCGATTTGTTTGATACCATGGTAGTAGACGTCACCGCCATAGTTCCATGGTATGGACTTCTCAGAAACATAGGGGACAGGCCCTGGCATTGTTATCTTCAAAAGAACAGATTTCGCAGCTGGTGTAATCTTAACAGGCTTTTTGACGGCCTTGGAAAGATTGGCGTGAATGGTTATGATTGAAACATCTTCAGTATGAACTGGAACAGCAGAAACTTTTTCAAACAAAATTTGTCGACTATCCATAAGGCCTTGGATGCCTTTCTTCAATAACGGACAATCAAACGGCAGAGAGTAACAACAATAGCAGTCTTCTTTACATCTCGGGAATATCCCGACCCTTAACAAATTCAACTTGATGGTTAGCAGTGGAGTAGTCAGATCACTGACATCAGCAACATACAAATCTTCTTCAATGGCATTGACATTTCGGCCGTGCTTCGGCATGGGTGCAGATATCACATTAGGCTTCTCTGGAGCATCAAACTCCACCTCCTTCGCCTCTATCAGGTCTTGGATTTTATGCTTGAGTGCCCAACAATCATTGGTGTCGTGTCCAACACTGTCTGAATGGTAGGCGCATTTAGCATTAGCATGATAATGTGGAGAGGTCGTATTCACATTCTTTGGTGCCTCCTTGATTGTGGCAAGATTCAACTTCAACAGATGGGGAAGCACTTGTGCTGGAGTCATATTAATGCGGGTGAACTGTCGTTGTGGCCGTTCCACCCGTTGTTGATTTGTTCTGGACTGGTTATAACGAGGCTGCTCACTTGGAGTGTTTTGAATCATTACGGCCCCCACAGTTGGCCGACGCTCTGTCTTCCCTGCTCTTCTCTGAGAATATACCACAGCTGTTTCCTTCTTAAAAGGCTTCTTCTCAACATTTGCAGCGACACCCTTCTGAATCTTTTCTGACTTGATGCCAGCTTCTATTCTCTCGCCTGTTAAGATCAAATCGGTAAACCCCGCGGAAGAGTTACCAATTAGATGATTGAAAAATGGCCCAAATAGGGTCCCAAGAAACATATCAACAAGTTCGCGGTCGGTTAAAGGAGGCTGCACCCTGCCAGCCAAATCCCTCCATTTTTGTGCATATTCTTTGAATCCTTCGCCGGTTCCTAACGACATACCCTGAAGTTGGGTACGAGTAGGAGCAAGGTCAGAATTATACTGGTATTGTTTGTAGAAAGCGGTGGCCAAATCTTCCCAATTTTTGACACTGGTTCCTTCTAGCTGATAAAACCACTCCAACTGAGCTCCCGAAAGGCTGTCTTGAAAGAAATGAATCCAGAGGTTTTTATCTGCCGTATAGGGTTGAATCTTTCTCACGTAGGACCTGAGATGCATTTTTGGACAGGACAGCCCATCATACCTTACAAACACTGGCACTTTGAATTTTGGGGGAATCACGATCCCGGCGACCAAACCCAAGTCTTCAAAATCCAAACCCGGTACTCTTTGTAATTCCATGGCGGCCAATCTGTCTTCTAGCCCTTTGTATTTATCATCAGCTGGAGGGTATTGCTGATCAGAATAATCTTCATCTTCTTCGACCTCTTCTTCTTCCGCATCAGACTCAGAAGGTACCGCAGCTCCTCCTCCTTTGCTGGTTCCTTCGTCATAAGTAGGAGGAAATTCAAGCACTCTCCGAGCCTCTCCGTCAAATCTTCTACCCAAAGTAGCCACCCCGAGTCTCTTTTAATTCTTCTTCACTGGGTCCTTGTTCCCCAATTGAGTTTTGATATCCTCCTGACCCTTAGCCAAGGTCATCAGGAGTTGCTGGAACTGTGCATTTTGAGCTTGCAGGTCTTTGACTGTTTGCTCGAGATCCATCCTACTGAAATAAACAGCAGACAGATAAGGAAACCTGGAGTGAGACCTGCTTATGCACATGATGAATGGTATGCTTATGTATGCAATGCATTCAAGGATTCAGAACATTCAAAATTGTTTCGGACAAAGAAGAACGCACGTCATATTAATAAGAAGAAATTTGTTAGTACATAAATGCCCCATGGGCCAAATATTACAAAATAACTTCTCAAGGCAAAAAGACATTGCGCATCCTCTTTGGTGCGATGTAGGTGTTGAGGGCCTCTTGCTCATGGAGTCGGCGGGTAAGCTCTAGAACCTTCTTCTCACTGGCGTAGAAGCTAGCTTCAAAAGTATTCCGTTCCTCCTTGAGCTGAATCCAACTTTTCTGCATTTCCTCCCACGATGTAGGCATGTCTGGATGTAGGATGGTGTAGGGAACCTCTCCTTCATTGACGGGCTCTTTAATCACTGGGAGTACATGAGGATAAGGCATCATTAGACTTTGGGCGCGGGCTCGTACCCACTTGAGATAGGGCTCAAGAGGGATGGAGTTCTTGTGTCCCAGTGTCTTGCTATCAACCTTGTTGAGTTTTCCCCAAGCTCTGATGAATCTTTGGCGAAGTCCTTGCGCATCATTGTCGAAGTCAAACACTAGGTTAGGAATCAACATGTCATGAGGGCCATCCCTCTGTGCATATCCAAATTGCCTCAAAGCTAGGTAAGGGTTGTAGGTGATACCTCCTCTGATTCCAAGTAAGGGAACATTAGGAAATTCTCCGCAACGATCGAAGATGATGACATTTTCTCTGGACCGAGAACACCAATGTACATCAGAGTGAGTAAGAGTCATAAATCGTTGGGACCACCTTGAACCTTGGTCATTCTTCAAGACAGATTGTGGAAGGTGCGAAATAAACCACCTTGCAAGGAGAGGAGTACAGCACATGAGAACACCCCTCTTTCTCATTGCTCGTGTGTAAAATGAGTGAAGGATGTCCCCAAGCAATGTTGGTATTGGATTCCTGGATAAGAAGATTTTGACGGTGTTGACATCTACCAATTGGTCAGGATTTGGGAACAAGACCAACCCATAGATAAGGAGTGTCACAATCTCCTCAAAGGCTTGTAGATCCAATGAGTTCCAATATTCTTGTGCCTTCTCAAACAAGAATTTTTCTAAGAATCCTTTGACGCCGCTTCTGGTTTCCCAATGCCCCTTGATGTCGGATGGTTGTAGATGTAATGCTCGAGCAACATCTTCCGGCTTTGGTTCCTTTTCTGTACCGTTGAATGGTAGTTGATTAAGGATAGGAATTCTCAGGAGTTGAGAAAACTCCTCCAAAGTGGGTACCAACTGATAATCAGGGAAAGTGAAACAGTGGTGAAGAGGGTCAAAGAATTGGAATAGCACTTTCATCATGTCTTCTTCAATGTTGGTGTTGACTAGGCTGAGCAGTCTACCATGTCTTTCACTGAAGGATGAATTTTCCAGAATTCTTGAGGTGAGCTCCTTGAGTTGAGGAGAGATTCTCACAAGGTTGACTTGAATGGTGTTTCTGCGAGGAATTTCCATGACCTACAAAACAGGAACAAAGATGAAGATCCAAAACCCTTGAAATGGTTAGTGAATGCATATGATGTTTTATGATGTTCATGATGTTTATGATGTATGCACAAAACATATGTACAAGCAAATCACACCAATCCCTAGTTTCAGGCTTGCATGGGGTTTCATAGGTAAGTACCCTCTTGAGTGTAGTTGGCTCAAAAACCTGTCCTATAAATAGTAACCGGGTTCTAAGGAGCTCAATATCACGGGATTGTTTTCATTGTTCATTGTTTTGGTTTAGCCATTTAACTAGCGACCAAAATATTCCAAGAAAACAACCCTCAATGAGTGTAGTATCGAGTATCTACCAACTTCGGACTGCACCAAAGCCGGTCATCTCACTACCCCTAATAAAAGGCCAAGATGGTCAAGTAAGGTTCCAGGTCATTAGTGCTTAGTGACATCACTCAGCGGCCCCGTACTCTCCTTGATTGAACTCAAGGGTTACCGGTACTCACAAATATGTCGCACTAATATAGCTATTGCTTCGACCGTGTCAGTATACCCCGCACAGTTTCCACAACGTATTGCTATCTATGAATGTTTCCCAAAATCCGGGTGTAGGATTGCAAACCCAAACAATAGAGCCAAGATATAAAGCAATCAATTCAAACAATTAGTCATGCAAGAGGGTGATCTAAGCCCTAAGGTTACTCCACTTTTAAAATTATTTCCCCAGCAGAGTCGCCAGTTCTATGATACGGTGGGAGAACTGACTATGGTTTTGCGTTTGTTTTCGCAAATGTTTCGGTTGAGCAAGAGTCGCCACCCGACTTTTTATTTTATCCTAAGGAAAGGTTTAAAAAGCACAGCAAAAACCTTTGAGATTTTTCTTGGGTTCGGGGAGTAGATTATAGAAAGGGAAGGTATTAGCACCCTTTCTATCCATGTTTATCCATGGGCTCTTAGGTACTTGCTTAGATCAACTTGCCTTGGTTTTCAATTGTTTGAAATGGTGCTCGGTGTATGGTTTTGAAAATGTCTTGAAAAGATGCCTTGTATAGGCTACCCTTGTAACAATTCTTTACTCGAATGTTTTACAAAAGGTGTTTTGTCTTTTAAAAAGATGTTTCAAGGTTTTTTTTGAAAGTTTGTTTTGAAAGTGTTTGTGAGGTGTGGTTTGAAATTAGGCAAGTGTTTTCTTTGCAAATTGACAAGTACCTAAGAGTTATCTACCCTAAAGTTCTCAAAGATTTTTGTTATGTTTTAAACCTTTTGACAATTTTGTTCCACCATTGCATTTGGTGGACAATCTTGTATTAGGAGGTGAAAGGGACGGGCGCGGGTCATCGTTTTAGACCATAATTGCAATAGTGTTAAATGTCTTTGGGCAATTTTTCTTTGAAAGGGACTTGATCATTTTAGGCAACTTTTCGAAAGCGTCATCGAGAGACTATGATCATTTGATTGTTTGTTTTACCCAAAGGAACCTAACATGCAATATGGCCCAATTATTTGAAGGCAACAAAGTGGAATACCCTAGGGGTGCAAGTGTGATATGTGTTGTCCATATTTCATGCTTATTTGTCTTGTATTAGGTCAAACTACTTTTGTTCGTTTTATTTGCATACAAACCCTAACTCTAGCATAGTATATTTAGAAAGCGATAAAGTGCGAAAATTAAATTCCTACACTATTACAACACAATATGGGATAGGGGGTACAAATATTTCAAATGGGGGGATATTTAGACAAAGAAATTAAACCTAGCTATTACATCATTTTTTTGGAACATTTACAAATAATTAATTGCACAAATTAAATGGACAATAAAATAAAGATGCAATAATGCAAAAAGAAGTTTTTATATGTATGAGAAAAAAGTATTATTTATGTCAAATAAATAAAAATAAAAAGGTATTATTTTTGGAGTTTTTGTATTTTAAGGGTAAAACCCTAATTTTTATTAACTAAATCTATTAACTATTTAATATGTGTAATATTTAATAATTATATACAAAAATAAAATAAAATGAATTATATTCATAAAAAAAAGTATTTTCCATAACAAATATTAATAAAAATGAAAATGTATGTATTTTAGTATTTTTGCCCTAAGTATATTAATATATATATATATATATATATATATATATATATATATATATATATATATATATATATATATATATATATATATATATATATATATATATATATATATATATATATATATATATATATATATATATATATATATATATATATATATATATATATATATATATATATATATATATATATATATATATATATATATATATATATATATATATATATATATATATATATATATATATATATATATATATATATATATATATATATATATATATATATTGTATAAAATATTTTCAAAAGGGAAAATGTAATAAAATCAGAAAAGAAAGTATATTTGCATTGTTTTTCCTATTTATTCTAAATAATATATATATATATATATATAATATATATATATATATATATATATATATATATATATATATATATAATATAAAGATATATATATATATTATATATATATATATATATATATATATATATAGTATATATATATATATATATATATATATATATATATATATATATTATATATATATATATAATATTATATATATTATATATATATATATATATATATATATATATATATATATATAATATATATATATATATAAATATATATATATATATATATATATATATATATATATATATATATATTATATATATATATATATATATATATATATATATATAATATATATATATATATATATATATATATATATATATATATATATATATATATATATATATATATATATATATATATATATATATATATATATTTATGTACAAATGCTCCTATAAACAAAATAAATGTTTAAAAAATAGAAAAATGGTATAAAAAATGTTTTTTATGTTTTTAATATCATTAGGAAAAATAAATAAACCAAAATGAAAAAAGAAAAATAAAAAAACCAATAAAACACACAAATTGGGCTCAGGGGGTGTGAAATCAGAAATAGGGTGTGAAAAGCAATAACACAAAAGCCCAGCCCATGAAACTCCTTCTTCAACCTTCAGCCAAAAATGTTCACAAAAAACGCGCGCCTGTGACCAAGTTCAAACATCCTGATTCCTTGCTCTTTTGCACAAACTTCCAACATAAGAAATGTTAAGCATTGAATCACGATTCTAAATATATAAAAAACTCATCCTAACTCTTAGAAATGAGAGAGAATTTTGACATTCCCAAATCCTGACCTAAGTTTTCTGCCATTTTCAAACCTTAAATTCTCATAGCTCAGGCAAAATAAATGAAAAGTAAAAGCATGTACAGGTTCAGGGGCATGAGTAGAACATTTCTTATTCACAAACCTAGAGTTAATGATGCCTATACTAAGAGTTAGAAGTTCACCCAAAATACCTGTTCAGTTGAAGTTCTATCTGGCAATGGGGAAGCTTTCAGTGCAAGGTGATGGTTGGTATAGCTTCCTTGATGTGTGGTGATGTTGTTTCAATGTTTACTTTGCCTTGAGACACCTTGAATCGAGCTGTGGAACTTCAACTGCAAAATGAGAAAGTGAAAATGGTGGAACTTGTTAGAGGAATTACAGGTCGTGTTTTAGGTTTTGGTTAGCTTGTATTGATCATAGGGAATGAGTTTGAACAGGTTTGGTCAAGAGAGCATGAGAGGAATGAGAGATGGCACTCAAACTGCAGGCCCTGCCCTATTTTTGCAGTTTCAGAGTGATTATGGCAATGGAGAGATACTGGAGGTCTTAGGGTCGTGTGTTAGCTCAGTTGAAGTGTTTTGAATGTGTTTCCAAAGTTTGCTTAAGGGTTTCTAAGTTGATATCAAAGTTGTTGTACAAAATGCAATGTTACTTACACTTTAAGCAACAAATGCCCAAGTTGTGTTCTAGGCAGGTAGAGGCCCCCTAATGTGCTGCATAATCTCTCCTTGATCAGAGTGTTTTGCTCATAATCTTGTGCCAATTAGATCTCATCTGTACTTGTTGGATTTTCAATTGGACATAAATCTACCTTTTGCAAAAATGGAAGAAATGCTTTATCTATTTTGGGATTAATCCTTTAGGCAATGCTTGAACATACAAAACATGGTCTTGGCACAAAGGATTGGCATTAAATTTATGAGTGTTGGATGGTTTAAGGACCTGTAATCAAGATATGCAAGCTGAGATTGAAAATGCCTAGTGTTATGAACATGTAAATTGACCAATTCAAGAGTGAGTTTTTGCCAAATTGTGAAATTCGATTCTCTCAAGTTATGGGGTTGTTTGATGAGTTCTTGGACATTTTGGAAAGCTTGGAATGTGTATTACAATCCATCTTTGAAATGAAAATTGAAATTCCAAGTGGAAGTGTATGGAAAATGGCCTTGAAGTTGGGTAGAAAACCTTGTCAAAATAGGTTAAAATTTCACTAAGTTAAGAATGGTTTAGTACCCTTATTCAAAAAATTGTAACTTGAGATACAAGCCTCATTTGGGAAAATTTTGTGAATAAAAGTTGTAGATTATGCAACAAGCTACAACTTTCATGTTTTGACTTTTGTTTGAATCCAAATAGATCTTGGTGAGAAAGTGGGGCAAAGTTGGGAAAAAATTAGGGTTTTTCATAACTTAGAAAAATTCTAAGTTATGAAAAATTCTCATTTCTAACCCTAATTTGCAATTTGTGATTTCTTGGTGAACAAGTTTCATGATTTGGCATGTTTTGATGAAAAATGAATCTTGACTCTTGATTTTGACCAAAAAGTCAAAGTTTGACTTTTCAGTATACAGTCAAAATTGATCAATTGACTGGGAAATTCAACTGTCAATCTTGTGTACTTGGGATCTTTTGAGTTTGTTAAGCATGTCAAGATAATTCCATGGGGTCCTTGAGTCCATATGTGAGCTTGGTTTGCCATTGGTTGGGTCAAACAGTCAAAAATTGCCTTTGTGCAGTCAAAACCCTAAAAATGACCATTTTGCCCTTTTGGTGATCTGATCAAATTTCTTGTGGAATTGTGATCCAAACTTGATCAAATGGTTCATATGAGTTCATAATGTTGATGTGGGTCAATTTTCATGAGATTTGACTGTCAATTGGCCACAGTTGACTTTTTCCCCAATGTAGTTGATTTCTAGGTCAACTGTCCAATTGACTGGGCAAAACTTGGAATCAAGGCTTGAAACTTGATGAGGATAAACTTGGGAGTCCAATATGAAGCAAGAAAGTCATCTTAGGCATTTTGGGTCAAAACATCTTTGTGCAAACACAAACCCTAATTTGGGTCAGCAATGCAAGGAGAAGTCTTGAGCAGATGAAACCTTAACTGGATCCTGATCTTCAAGGGCTTTGTGATGAGAAATCAATGAGAAATGGGAGGGCAAATTTTGGGGTACAACATTTGCCCATGTTCAATCTTCTTGAATCCGAAGAGTTAGATTGGCAAGCTTGCCTTTCGTGACTCGAGGGTAAAAGGAGATTGGACACTAGAGTGCCCGGAAATTTGCACTTGTCAAAGCAATGGATGCGGGAATGGGCTTAGAGATGCCATTTGGATATGGGCTTAGAGATGCCATCTTGAGGGGTGACAGAAACTTGTCGGGGATGGGCTTAAAGATTCCATCTGGAATGAGTATCAGGAAGGCGTCCATGCTTTGGACCATCTTCGAACTGGGGGTCTGAATAAGCAATAGATTGACATCCGTTGTTGGGAGGAATCCGTAAACTGTTTTCAAAGGTTGCATCTGAACAAGTGATAGATTAACATCCGTTGTTGGGAAGAATCCATAGACTGTTTTCAGAAGTCTGGAGAAGAAACTGAACAAGCGATAGGTTAACATCCGTTACTTGGAGGACCCGTAAACTGTTTTCAGAAGTCTTGGAGTTGAATAAGCAATAGAGCAACATCCGTTGTTGGGAAGCGTCCGTAAACTGTTTTCAAAGGTGAGAAGAGTCTGAACAAGCGATAGGTTAACATCCGTTACTTGGAGAACCCGTGAACTGTTTTCAGAAGTCTTGGAGTTGAATAAGCAATAGAGCAGCATTCGTTGTTGGGAAGCGTCCGTAAACTGTTTTCAAAGGTTGCATCTGAACAAGTGATAGATTAACATCCGTTGTTGGGAAGAATCCATAGACTGTTTTCAGAAGTCTGGAGAAGAAACTGAACAAGCGATAGGTTAACATCCGTTACTTGGAGAACCCATAAACTATTTTCAGGAATCTTGAAATTTGAGGAGGAACCGGTGTAGGGTTGCCTGATGATGAGTCCGTGTAAAACTGCATCTGAAACTGTTAATGATAGCCTTTTATTCTTATCCTGAAAAGGACAAAATGTTAGCTAAACACAAAATTATGTTGCATGAAATGTATGATGCAATATATGTTATATCAATGTTTATGATATGAATGTAATGAATGCGCATGTAAGCTGATGAGTTGTCTTGCTGGGGATAGATGAATCCTGGACGACAGAAGATAAAAGCATCTTGACTGCTACCGGGAAGAATAATTCCTTGGCTTTTGCTGGGGAATAAGGAGCTTGGGTTGTATACCAAACCTCTGGGGAATTCCTGATGACTTCTACTGGGGAGTTCCAAGTTAATAGACTTATGTTGGAGATGCAAGACTGTGAATCTTCCGTTTGGAGGGAAGCATCTCTGGCGACCTTACTGGGGAACTCAAGATTTTCCTTCTTAAAACTCTGTAGGGAGAAGGTTCATTAGCCTGGCTTCGCTGGGGATTCTGAAACTTAAACTTTGAGGGGAATTGAATTCCTGAGGATCCTCTGGCTGGGGGATTGTAAAGATAAGTTACTGCTGGGGAACTTTGATGAACTCCGCTGGGGATAGGAAGAATTTTGGCGAGTGCGACCTTCCGTGGTTGTCAGCTGAGGATAACCCAGTTATAAGCCCTTGTGAGGAATAACTTTGAATAAAACTCGGGAGAGACGTCCGTACTCTGCAGGGGATAAGCTTCCAGAATCTACTGGGGATAAGCTTCAAGACTTGCTGGAGGATATGGATTCCAAATCTCCTGGGGGTTTCCTTTGAAATGGTATCAAGATATCCATCCGCACTTTTGACCTATCAGTAATCCTCCTTCTTGATTCGTAAGGAAATGATTATGTTTAAATGCATATGCCTATTTAACAAAACATTGGACGTTTCTCAAAATAAAACGAACAGTGCAAGAGAAAAGAAAAGGAAATGACACAAATTTCTGGGAAAAGTATTTTTATTGATTTTCTATGAGTTTATTTGTACAAAGAAGACAATCATCCTAGTAAGAGGATTTTGTCGTAAATATTGAAAGATTTATACAAAATAAGGATGGCTATGTGAAATAATTCCATGGGATTCCATTCCGCTATAGCTTTCACAACTCTGAATATCTGTCCATTCAATGCTTCGTTTGCCGATGACTGGATTGATCAGAAACCTGGAACTGGTAGATGAAGAGATTGTCTTTGAAGTGATCCGACGAGACATAGTCATACGCTTTAATTCCCTAACTTTTGCCTGAATCGCCCTTTCGGGTT
Organism: Vicia faba; assembly: GCA_948472305.1. Lineage (NCBI taxonomy): Eukaryota > Viridiplantae > Streptophyta > Magnoliopsida > Fabales > Fabaceae > Vicia > Vicia faba. The sequence continues at coordinate 256,921,719 of OX451738.1, read as the reverse complement.
TTCGATCCACCGGGAAACCCCTTTTTGCCCAAGCCGCCCTTTCGGGTTTTCAACTTGCCGAGTGTACAGATTTTTTTTGTTTTTATCCCTAATTTTTTCCTGAACCGCCCTTTCGGGTTTTTCGATCCACAGGGATGCCCATTTTTGCCCAAGCCGCCCTTTCGGGTTTTCGACTTGTCGGGTTATTTTATGCGTAGTATCTTTTGACTATGTTTGCGTTCGCAGGGTGCGGAAAATCGTCGTCGTCCATGGTGGTCAGAATCATTGCACCACCAGAAAATATGCTCTTGATCACAAATGGTCCTTCATATGTAGGAGTCCATTTTCCCCTGGGATCACTTTGCGGCAAGATAATCCGCTTGACTACGAGATCTCCGACTTGATACACTTGACGTCTGACTTTCTTATTGAAGGCCTTGATCATCCGCTTCTGATACGTCTGACCATGGCATATAGCAGCAAGTCGCTTTTCGTCGATCAGATTGAGTTGGTCAAGTCGGGTCTGCATCCAATCATCTTCATTCAAACCTGCATCCTTCATAATCCTTAGAGAAGGAATCTGGACTTCCATAGGCAAGACAGCTTCCATGCCATATAACAATGAAAATGGGGTTGCCCCGGTTGAAGTACGTACCGTCGTACGGTATCCATGCAGAGCAAACGGTAACATCTTATGCCAGTCTTTGTAAGTGACTGTCATTTTCTGAATGATCTTCTTAATGTTTTTGTTCGCAGCTTCAACAACACCGTTCATCTTCGGCCGATATGGAGATGAATTGTGATGATAAATCTTGAACTGTTCGCACAATGCAGTGATCATCGTGTTATTCAGATTCGTACCGTTGTCTGTGATGATCCTGTCTGGAACACCATATCGACATATGAGATTTTGCTTGATAAAGCGGGCAACCACATTTTTAGTAACAGAGGCGAAGGAAGCTGCTTCGACCCATTTGGTGAAATAGTCAATGGCAACCAGGATGAAGCGATGTCCATTGGAAGCCGTGGGATTGATCTCTCCAATCATATCAATGCCCCACATTGCAAAGGGCCAAGGAGCAGTCAGGACGTTGAGAGGAACCGGAGGGATATGAACTTTGTCAGCGTAGACCTGACATTTGTGGCAAGTACGGGAATGTTGATGGCAGTCAGCTTCCATGGTAAACCAGTAATAGCCTGCCCTTAGGATCTTCTTAGCCATTGTATGCCCGCTCAAGTGAGTGCCAAATGTGTCGTTGTGTATATCGGTCATGATCAACTCTGCTTCAGCTTGGTCTACGCATCGGAGTAATACACAATCATGGCTTCGTTTGTAAAGGATGTCGTTGCTCAGGAAGAACTTAGCAGCGAATTTCCTTAAGAACTTCTTGTCATTTACGGAAGCTCCTTCAGGATAATCTCTGGTCTCGAGATACCTTTTGATTTCATGGAACCAAGATTGTTCCACTACTTCTTCGGTATTAATCTCGTGACAATGCGCAGGTTCATCCATTCGCTCGATGGTGATTTGGGGAGCCTCGTTATCCCAGTTGAGTTTAAACATAGAGGACATTGTGGCTAGAGCATCTGCTAGCTGATTCTCTTCTCGCGGGAAATGCTCGAAGGTAATTTGCTCGAAATGAGGCAACAATGTCAGGACATGTTCTTTGTATGGGATAAGATTAGGATGTTTGGTATCTCATTCTCCTTTGATTTGACTGATAACCAAAGCCGAGTCCCCAAATACGATCAAAGATTTGATCCCCAAGTCTATAGCAGCCTTAAGACCAAAGATGCAAGCTTCATATTCAGCCATGTTGTTTGTGCAGCTGAAGCAAAGTCGGGCCGTGAAAGGAGTGTGACAACCTTCCGGAGAAATGAGTACTGCGCCGATACCATTTCCAAGTGCATTTGAAGCACCATCAAAGTACAGGGTCCATCGGGATCCCTTTTCGGGTCCGTCATACGGTCCGTTACCTTCAATGTTGTCCAAATTCATGATGTCCTCGTCCGGGAAATCAAATCTCATGGGTTGATAATCTTCGATAGCCTGATGAGCCAGATGGTCAGCTAGCACACTCCCTTTTATAGCTTTTTGGGTGGTGTACTGGATGTCATACTCAGTTAAGATCATTTTCCATCTAGCTATCCTTCCAGATAAAGTGGGCTTTTCGAAGATATACTTGATAGGATCCATTTTGGAAATCAACAAGGTAGTATTAGTCAACATATACTGTCTTAGTCGGCGAGCAGCCCATACCAAAGCGCATCAAGTTTTCTCGAGCAGTGAGTAGCGAGTCTCACAGTCGGTAAACTTTTTGCTAAGGTAATAAATAGCATGCTCTTTTCGACCAGACTCGTCATGCTGGCCCAAAACACACCCCATTGAGTTATCCAAGACGGTCAAATACATGATCAATGGTCTTCCTTCGACGGGTGGCATCAGAATAGGAGGTTCTAGCAAATACTCCTTGATTCTATCAAAAGCGGTTTGACAATCGTCGTTCCACTCGACTACCTGATCTTTTTTCAAGAGTTTGAAAATTGGCTCACAGGTAGAAGTCAGATGCGAGATGAATCTGGCAATATAGTTCAAGCGCCCCAAGAATCCTCTAACCTCCTTTTCAGTACGGGGAGCAGGCATCTCTTGTATTACTTTTACTTTTGCCGGATCGACTTCAATGCCTTTGTTGCTTACAATGAATCCCAGGAGTTTACCAGACCTAACTCCAAAAGTGCATTTACTTGGATTCAGCCTGAGCTTGTATTCTTTCAACCTGGCAAACAGCTTCTCTAGATGTTCAAGGTGCTCCTCCTCTGTTTGTGACCGAGCTATCATATCGTCTACGTAAACTTCAATCTCATGATGTATCATATCATGAAATAAAGCTACCATGGCGCGTTGATAAGTTGCCCCTGCGTTCTTCAGCCCGAACGGCATCACCTTGTAACAGAAAGTGCCACATTGTGTGACAAAAGTTGTTTTCTCCATATCCTCGGGGGCCATTTTGATTTGATTGTAGCCCGAGAATCCATCCATGAAGGAAAACACTTTATGCTGAGCTGTATTGTCGATCAAGATGTCAATATGAGGTAGTGGGAAATCATCTTTTGGGCTGGCCCTATTCAAATCCCGGTAGTCCACACACATCCTGACTTTGCCATCTTTCTTAGGTACTGGCACAATGTTAGCGACCCATTGAGGATAGGTCGTAACGGCCAGGAAGCCAGCATCGAATTGCTTCATTACTTCAGCTTTGATCTTTTCGGACATGTCAGGCCTCATTCGGCGAACTTTTTGCTTGATCGGTGGACAGTCTTCTCTTGTGGGGAGACGGTGAACCACGATGTCTGTGTCTAAACCCGGCATGTCTTCATAAGACCAAGCGAAGATTTCAACATACTCATTCAACAACTATATCAGGCGTTCCTTGACACTCGGTTCCAGATTGGCACCCACTGGCACCTCCTTCCGGTTTTCCTCGGTCCCCAAGTTGACAATTTCCAATGACTCTTCATGCGGTAGGATGACCCTTTCCTCTTGTTGTAGAAGTCTGGCTAGTTCCCCTGGTACTTCACAACCTTCGTCATCTTCATACTCGGCTTGATTGACCAGATCTTCAGAGTTATTAAAAGATACAGCAGAATAGTCACCCATGGAATCCGGAGTGGATGGGTACCTGCATTGGTGAGTGTGGGTGTGTGTAAGGGATAGCCATCCTTAAACAAAAAATGCAAAAGGAAAGGAAATGAACACAAGCAGTTTATCAAATGAAAAACGTCCAATGAATCATTAAACATGGCATATGGATATGAAAAATAATCAAAACCCTTACAAATGGACCTACATGCCCCGGGCAAGGCATGAGGTGAAAAGATAGTGTACGGATTGTTTGAAAGTAAATATTACAGACCAAATAAGAAATGTTTAACAGATAAATTACTGATGAATAAAAGTGATGGGGACAAAGTCTTTTGCCTCCCAGTTGCTCAATCCTCCTTTGACAGTTGGATAAATCCACTCTTCAATGTTGCTCTCCTTATCTTCATCCTCCAAGGCGTTGATTCCGTAGGGAGAAATTTTGACTGGCGCTCTTTCAATCTTCGAACGGCGCATAGCTTTCTGGCCTGCGGCTGTGAACCCTAATCCAAATTTGTCAGTCTTATGTGGAATATCAGGTAACTTCCCCCATGCTGAATTTTTCCCTTCCTTTATTGCGGCCCTTGCGTCCTCCAGAGATGCCATCCTGGCCATCTGCCTCGGTGTCTCAGCTGCCAACTTTGCTACTGCTATTTCAAGAAGGACTTCTTCGAAATGTTGAAACGGTGTCTCAATGAACTCTCCTTCAACCTCCACATACCGGAAAGAATTTAAGTGGCTAATCATGTACTCTTCTTCGCCATGGACAGTAATGATCTTTCCCTTGACAGGATACTTCAACATCTGATGCAAGGAGGAGGTGACTTCCCCAGCATGGTGTATCCAAGGCCTACCCAGCAAACAAGAGTATGACGGACGGATGTCCATCACATAGAAAGTGGATTTAAACACCTCAGTGCCTATCTTGATGGGAATTTCAACCTCTCCATGGACCATTCTCTTCGAACCATCGAAAGCTCTGACAACAATATCACTCGGCTTCAATTCCAATCCTTCACAATCTAGTCGGTCCAAGGCCTTCTTAGGCAAAACATTCAGCGATGAACCAGTATCAACTAAGACATGTGCGAGAGTGGTTCCTCGGCACTCGACCGAAATGTGCAAAGCATCATTGTGGTTTCTACCTTTAGGAGTTAGGTCGGCATCAGAAAAACCTAATACATTGTCCGCAGTAAGGCTAGCCACGCAATTCTGAAACTGATCTGCAGAGGTTTCCTGAGGCACATGGGCTGCCTTCAGGAATTTTATCAGGGCTTTAGCGTGCGCTTCCGAGCAAAGTAGTAGTGCCAGCATGGAAATCTTAGAGGGGGTTTGCCCCAGCTGTTCTACCACATCCTAATCGCTTCTCTTGATTATCCTCAAAATCTCATCCATTTCCTTCTTGGAGGTTTCCGGGATAACCAAGGGTTGAGCCCTCGTCCTGACGGGCTCATCTTGGATTCCCTTACCTTTGTCAGCAGTGGTAGGAGGGACAGTACTAGGAACAACAACATCTTCAATCAAAGGAGTTCTAGCAGAAAGTTTTATTGGTGCAGGGATGACCTTATCAGCTGACGAGGGTCCAAAGATTTCTCTTGGAGGGGCAATCTCTGGAGAAAATATTCTTCCGCTCCTGGTGATTTTGCTAGTGCCTGCAATGTTACTAATGCTGGCTTCTTCATCATCCGAACTTTCTTCAATTATTTCGATTTGTTTGATACCATGGTAGTAGATGTCACCGCCATAGTTCCATGGTATGGACTTCTCAAAAACATAGGGGACAGGCCCTGGTATTGTTATCTTCAAAGGAACAGATTTCGCAGCTGGTGTAATCTTAACAGGCTTTTTGACGGCCTTGGAAAGATTAGCGTGAATGGTTATGATTGAAACATCTTCAGTATGAACTGGAACAGCAGAAACTTTTTCAAACAAAATTTGTCGACTATCCATAAGGCCTTGGATGCCTTTCTTCAATAACGGACAATCAAACGGCAGAGAGTAACAACAATAGCAGTCTTCTTTACATCCCGGGAATATCCCGGCCCTTAACAAATTCAACTTGATGGTTAGCAGTGGAGTAGTCAGATCACTGACATCAGCAACATACAAATCTTCTTCAATGGCATTGACATTCCGGCTGTGCTTCGACATGGGTGCATATATCACATTAGGCTTCTCTGGAGCATCAAACTCCACCTCCTTCGCCTCTATCAGGTCTTGGATTTTATGCTTGAGTGCCCAACAATCATTGGTGTCGTGTCCAACACTGTCTGAATGGTAGGCGCATTTAGCATTAGCATGATAATGTGGAGAAGACGTATTCACATTCTTTGGTGCCTCCTTGATGGTGGCAAGATTCAACTTCAACAGATGGGGAAGCACTTGCGCTGGAGTCATATTAATGCGGGTGAACTGCCGTTGTGGCCGTTCCACCCGTTGTTGATTTGGTCTGGACTGGTTATAACGAGGCTGCTCACTTGGAGTGTTTTGAATCATTACGGCCCCCACAGTTGGTCGAAGCTCCGTCTTCCCTGCTCTTCTCTGAGAATATACCACAGTTGTTTCCTTCTTAAAAGCCTTCTTCTCAACATTTGCAGCGACACCCTTCTGAATCTTTCCTGACTTGATGCCATCTTCTATTCTCTCGCCTGTTAAGATCAAATCGGTAAACCCCGCGGAAGAGTTACCAATTAGATGATTGAAAAATGGCCCAGATAGGGTCCCAAGAAACATATCAACAAGTTCGCGGTCGATTAAAGGAGGCTGCACCCTGCCAGCCAAATCCCTCCATTTTTGTGCATATTCTTTGAATCCTTCGCCGGTTCCTAACGACATACCCTGAAGTTGGGTACGAGTAGGAGCAAGGTCAGAATTATACTGGTATTGTTTGTAGAAAGCGGTGGCCAAATCTTCCCAATTTTTGACACTGGTTCCTTCTAGCTTATAAAACCACTCCAACTGAGCTCCCGAAAGGCTGTCTTGAAAGAAATGAATCCAGAGGATTTTATCTGCCGTATAGGGTTGAATCTTTCTCACGTAGGACCTGAGATGCATTTTTGGACAGGACAGCCCATCATACCTTACAAACACTGACACTTTGAATTTTGGGGGAATCACGATCCCGGCGACCAAACCCAAGTCTTCAAAATCCAATATGAAGCAAGAAAGTCATCTTAGGCATTTTGGGTCAAAACATCTTTGTGCAAACACAAACCCTAATTTGGGTCAGCAGTGCAAGGAGAAGTCTTGAGCAGATGAAACCTTAACTGGATCCTGATCTTCAAGGGCTTTGTGATGAGAAATCAATGAGAAATGGGAGGGCAAATTTTGGGGTACAACAGGGTAATTCAAATCAGCGCGTGTTTGTTTCTGTTTAATAATATATTTGAATTTGTTTTATATATAATATCATGCGTTTGTTATAATACACGAATGGAACAGCAGCTCAAATGGCAAGGCAGCGCATGTAAAGGGAAAATACCTGGGTTCGAGTCCTAGGTCCAGCATTTTTCAGTTTCCTAACATGTTCATGCAGATTCTATACTCCCAATAGTAAGGAGCTCATCATGCGCCATCAAGTTTATACCATCAGATGTACATCTGATCCGAACCAACACATTCAAGCGCAGATCTACCATGTGCCATCAAGACTTGTCCTCACTGGATCCAGGCAGATGTTGGGCTCCTTTCATTTGGGCCAAGCGAATTCAAATCTCACACCCCACATTTGCTGATTGTGTCAAGCCCATTTTCTTTTTTTTCTCTTTATTTATTTGTTTTATTTTTTTTTCTTTTTAATAATTTTTCCATAATAATTTAAAAATTATAAAAATAATAATAATAGGCTTAGGACTTTTCTAATTAATTTTAATTTTGTAAATTAATTAAATTAATTATTCTGACTTTATTTTATCAATTTAAAATCAATTAGAATTAGATTTATTTCATTCAATATTTTCTTAATAAAAATACAAAAATATTATAATTAGGCTTAATTTCATTTAATAATTATCTTTTTTTTAATTAAATTTATATTTAAGGTAGTTTAATTATTTTCTTAATAAAAAATAAACAAAAAAAGATTTTCTTATTTTACTTAGAAAATTTTTAGGGTTTTAGACGTCTCTTTCCATTTCGCACGCTTTGTTTATTTTAGCACTTTTTTATACTAATGTATCTGCTGATGGAATGTAATAGAATTAACTAGGGCTCTTTACTGATTTTCTTTATTTTCCTCCCAAATTTTTGGGCATGTATATATCCCCCTCCCTGAAGCCTTGTAATAGTGTAGCTTTAATTCTCGCACTTTAAATTTCTGCAATATTTAAACTGTTTAGATGTATGATAATAGGATTGTATGACCAGATCCATAAAATTAAACGTTAGCAAACTTAACACAAGACTAAAATAACTAAACATAACACACCTTGCACATATACACCTCTAAGGTACTCCCACTTTGGTTGCCTTCGGAAAATAAAACAGTCATGTCCCACGAAAATATGGACGCTTTAGCAAAAGACCCTCAAATCAAAAGATCATAGTCCCTCGATGACCCTACAGTGTTGCCTTTCGGTAAATGATCTAGTCCCTTAAAAAATTGATAAAGCGTCTCTATATGTTGCCTTTATGACTGTACGTCCCTTTGAATGTCCCTCAAACATCCAACGATAGGGCTACCTACTCATTAATAGTAGGATAGCTCTATCTAAAGGATAGGAGGAAAAGAACAAACCTTTCGAGTATAAGTAGATAGTTCTTAGATGCTTGATCAAAATAAACTTTTACACTTACACAAGACATTTCAAAAACACTTTCAAAAAACGCTTTATCAACACTCTTGAGGACTGATACAAGAGTTATCATAAAGCGAATCTCCGCACTAAGGCATTTTCAAAAAATACTTTTTAAAACACAGAAAAGCACAAGGTATTTTTCAAATGAGCTAAGAATCTAAGAGCCCATAGAAAACTATGGATAGAAATGGTGCTAACACCTTCCCTTTCCATAATCTACCCCCCTTACTCTGAAAATTCTCGAAAAGGTCTTTTTATGTTCTTTTCACCCTTTCCTTAGTTGGATAAAAGAAAAGTTGATGGTGACTCTTGCTTACCGGAACATTTGCGAATAAAAACGTAAAACTAGTATAAACAGACGGTTCTGCCACCGTATCACACCTAGGTATTAGGATGAATGACCAATGGTTTTCCACTAAGGACTTACGAGAATACAACCTAAAGATATGGTAATTGAATGTTATGAACTTGTTGAAGAAATCAGGATTCAAGGTTATTATATGGAAAATCAAACACCTTACCCTCACATGTTCCTCATATTTGTGAAAAAGCCAAATTTTACATTCTGCTTATTTTAATTATTGTCAAGGTTATATTCCAAACCAAACCAAACACAAAGTTAAGTTTTTGTTTAATTGACCAACAATTCAACTCGATATTTCTTCCCAGTCCTCGAGATCGACATTCGAGGAATTTCTTCATTATTATTGCATAGGAAAAATAGTACACTTGTTATTTTACCGATCATGTTGCAAAGGTTTTTGTATAGTTGATTCCTTCTTGTTGATTATAACCTTGTGCAACCAGTCGAGCCTTGTTTCTTACCACTTCTACTTTTTCATTTTGATTTCTTTTGAAGACCCACTTTGTTCCAATAACATGAGTACTTTTGATTCTGGGCACAAGATCTCACACGTCATTTCAGGATAATTAATTAAGTTCTTCTTCCATTGCGAGAATCCATTATGTTCCCAGAAGCGCTTCATCAACAAATGTATGTTCTATGAGGGATATCAAACCCAGTCTCGTCACCTAGAATCAATTCTTCAGAATATGAAGATCTTTTTCTGTGCTTCCTCAAAGGAGTATGAATTTCGACATATTCTAGTTGAACATCATCAAAATCCTTCTTCTCGAGTTCTTTTGCAACAACTCATTCACCTTCAGAGCTTGTATAAGTGATTTCCAAATCTTTAAACTTATCAACTAGCTTTGACTTTTCAGGATCAAGCTTATCATCAAATCTAACATTAATTGATTCTTCAATAATCTGTGTTTCTGTGTTATACACTCTATAGCATTTTAAGCATTCAAAATATCCTAACATTAGACACTTCTATGCTTTAGAATCAAACTTGTTACATTTTCCCTTAGTGTTCAGAATAAAACAATCACATCCAAAAGGATGAAAATATGAAATGTTATGTTTTTTGTTCTTACATGGTTAATATGGAGTCTTATTCAGAACTAGTATAATAGAAGTCATGTTATGAATATAACAAGCTGTGTTAACTTCCTCAACCCAAAATTGCTTTGCCATGTTGTCATACCCTAATTTTTACCTCTAAGATCCCACTTATCATATCATTTCAGTTTATCAAGATAACAAACTTGGTAATTTCCTAACCCTTTCGTCTTTGGGGTTTGTTGTGTAGGTGATCTCATAAGTGGTTTTTGTATCATTTTTATTAGAAGTTTTACTTTGTTACTTTATCGTTTTTATTCACTTTTCCTTAATTTTTTCTATGATTTAAGCTTTGGTACTGTGTTTCTATTGTTTTCAGGCCTTAACAAACATACTAGAAGTAAAGAAGATCAAATCGGATGAATTATGAAGAAGATGCAGAAGTCGGAAATCACCAATACTAAAACCAGAGCTCTATTACGGGTGCCCGTAATACACGTTACGGCCTGTAATGAAGCCCCGGCTTGGAGGATCTTGATTTCACGTCCCAGCACAAAAACTCATGGCATGTAGGGTTCCCATAATACATGTTACAGCCCGTAATAGGAGTGCAACTGATGCCTCCCCTATGTGCAGCCAATGAAGAGAATTATGGTCGATTACGAGTGTCCTTAACACATGTTATGACCCATAGTAGATGAGCGAAGCCCGTTATTTATTTCCTTTTTGGCTCAATTATGCTGATTTTGGAGTTCTGGCACTTGAAGATTTGATTTGATTTGCACTTAATGACCAATATCTTTTTATTTAGGGTTGTTTTATCTATTTAAGCAACATAACATTGTAAGGATTGCAACAAGGTTTTTTATCGTAGAATTATTTTAGCATTTTTTATGAGTTTTGAAGAAGTCTCCATTGGAGCATCGGGTCAGAGACTCTTATTATATTCAGCACTTTATTTTTTTCATCAGGTTATTTTTCTACTGCTTTCTTTACAATTGATTAATCATGTTTTTTATTCTCTTTAAATCGTTTGTTTATTTTATCACCATGAGTGAGTAGTTTTATAAGGATGAAGGGTCATGAGACCTAACATTTAACTATCCATGTAATTAATTTACCGGTTATGAGAATTTGAGCGTGTTTATTTTATAAACCTGAGTCTTTATAGTTTACCCTTGTTACGAAAGTAAAAGAGTTCTCAGGTATTGATAATGATCTGAAATGACTTGTATCAATAATCGATAATAGGTTTTTAAACAATCAAGTCTGATGATGTGCAAGTACTCGAACAAGGTTGAGAAAGGTTTCATCTTTTATAGCTATTCAAAAGTAACGATCTTTGATAAATAACTCTGCACGAGCGAAAGTCGATGAGCGTCTTGTTTATCAAAGATAAGATATCACGCTGGCGAAAACAGGTGTTTTCTATATTTATCTATTTTCTATAAATCTCATAAGAATTCTCATAGCAAAGATAATTTAAATACATGGAGTTGTTAGAGTAAGAAATCATGACCCTACGTCCTGTTTGTTTTTATAAATTTTCAAGTTATTTACAAATAAGGTGTTCTCAAAAAAATGCTTTTGAAAATAAGTTATTTTCACTTAAGTGATTTTTCACTTAAGCTTGTTTCTCCCAACTATTCGATCGCTCTAGATTTACAACAATGCAGTAGAAATCGGTACTTAACCATTGATCATTGTGGATTTGATAACTTTTTACTACTCTGACATAGTCGTGCGCTTGTGATAGTGTCAAGTTTTTGGCGCCGTTGTCGGGGAACAATAATGTTAATATTGAAATTCTATTTTATCACCGTAGAGACTAGAGTTTTTATTTTTTTTATTTTTTTTTTGTTTATGCAAAGAACGGGTCCTGCAGGCAATCTGGTCGAGCCTATTGATGAGATCGAGTGTTTCCTGCAAGAAAGACTCCAAGCTCGAAGAAGATTAATAATGGTTGCACCTGTTGTTGATACGAAACCATTGAAGGATTATGCAGTTCCTACAGAAGAGGAACCACACTACAGTATTGTGCATCCACCTATTAAAGCGAATAATTTCAAACTGAAACCCTCATTGATAGGAATGGTCCAGCAGAATCAATTTTCAAGCTTGCCTTCATAAAATCCGAATATGCATTTGTCTATCTTTATGGACAATTATGGCATAGTTAAAGAAAATTGAAATAATCATAATGTTATCCGTCTGAGGTTTTTTCCCTTATCTCCGAGGGATCGAGCAAGGGCATGTCTCCAATCCTTTCCCTCCAATTCTATTACTTCCCTGACCTAGTTGAAAGCGGATTTACTTGCCCGATATTTTCCTCCAAGCAAGACAGCCCAAGTTAGGGGCGAGATAAATAACTTCAAACAAGATGAGGGAGAATCCTTATTTGATGCATGGGAATGCTTTAAAGATATGTTAAGGATTTTCCCATTTCATGGGCTTGAGAAGTGGATGATAATTCATACTTTCTACAATGGTTTCCTTTATTCAACAAGAATGACCTTGGATGCAGCTTCTGACGGAGCCCTGATGAATAGCCCTCAAGATGCAAATTATAATCTCATAGAAGAAATGGCAAAGAACCATCATTCTTGGGGAAGCACACGACAGGTGGCCACAAAAGCAACCACTAAAGCCGAAGGAATTCATGAAGTAGGTGTTTTTGACCACATGAATGCAAAAGTCGATGCACTTTCTAAAAAAATTGATAAATTAAGCGTTACACCAGTCACTTCCACTTTTGTTGCTGTTGTTGCCCCTGCCCGTTCGAACTGGGAAATATGTAGAGTGAATGTTCATATTGATAAAGATTTCTAGATGAATTTGGCGATAGGATCTAATCAAGAAAGTGATAATTATTTGAACAATCAGAGGAATAACCCCTATTCAAACTGTTCTGGATTGGCCCGACATCTTGATTGGGCCCAGTCCAAGACATCTCCCTTGGTACGACCGTACGATCGTGACCTAGGTTGCCCTCTACCTATCTAGCATGTCAATAGTTCGCCCTCCCGAACCAGCATTGTCCCAGGACGACTGACGAGCATCCTCTCATCCTGCTCGACATCAACATCATGCAGGCCACCAGAAACCGATCAGAGAGATGCTCGTAACTAACCCCCTCCTCGGACCAACAGCTAGTTACAAGCACATATGCCCGGTTTGACCAAGTCCTGGTAGTTACCTGATTTCAAGGATCCGTATATCTAGGCATGAAATCAGGAAGCAATGGCCACACGCAAGGGGAATTATATAAACCCTCACACCTATGAGAGCCAGGTATCCAATATTCACCACTCACTACCTAATACTTTGCTTGTACCTTCTTGTTCCCGCTCTTACTTGGTCGTCAGAGTGCCTTGCAGGTACAACCCCCTTTTTCTCCTCGACTTTACAGCCCGACTATAGATCATCTTCCAGCCACTTCTCAGGTTCTGATCAACTGGTAAGATCAGTGGTGTCGTCTGTGGGAACCTACTCTCCTCATCTTTTTTTCCTCGAAACCTAAGAGCAAAGAAACTTTTTCAAGATTTTTCTCACTAATCATGGACGACCATGATGATTTTCACATGTCTGGAAAGACCACTCTTTCCTCTGCTCTCAAAACCGACGGAAGTCAAGAACATCCTCATCTCAAAGACAACCTGGGCTTCCGAGACGGATAGACCACGTCTCCAGATTCCACGGACGCCCGATGCAGCGACAACCAATTCTTGGACAAGGGACACTCCAAGAATCCTGCCAAGGAACTGCCAGAGTCATGCAACCAGTTCCTATCCCTCTCAACACCGACCCGGCCATGGTTGTACTGCTCGCTGCTATCAATCAGACCAACACTCTCATCCTGCAACAAAATCAAAGGATAAGGGCCTGGGAGAACATGAGATCAAGATCTCCTCCTCGGAGAACCAGACGATGAAACTCCCCCATTGTTTCGCCACCCCGACGTGGCCCACCACTCAGAAAGGAGAGGCGCGGCGTTTGTTCCTTCAAGAAACGCAACCACACACCTCCTACAAGAGATCAAGACTCCCCTTCATTCAAGAAGAGGAAAGACAATAGGAAAATCAGTCGTGCTCGACTGCCCTCCCTCGAGTCAAAGTAGAAGCAGAGGAGCCCCTCTCCCTGATGGGACCGCGACGAATGACGGGGAAGAAACTACCACTTTCCATCTCCATCTCCCACAGATAGTGAGGATGACAAGCCCTGTGGCCCGATATCAAAGGAGATTATTGAAGCTCAACTTCTTGTCGGCCTAGAGAAGCCGCCCACTTTGAGAACCTACAACGGAACAACAGACCCTGACGAGCACATCAAGAACATCGAAGCTCTCCTCGATTACCGAGGAGTCAAGGGATCCATAAAATGAAAACTCTTCCCAACCACTCTCAGGAAGGGGCGATGGCATGGTACAAGAGCCTCCCCGATGAATCCATCACCTCATGGAAACAACTCAAGAGGATATTCTCGAGGAATTTCACCGCCTCCCGTCGCCACCCAAAATCAGAGGCTTCGCTCAAAGAAATCATACAGGGCACGTACTAGTCTCAGCGGGCATATATTGAATGCTTCAACAAGGAAGCGGTCCAAGTCCCAACAACGAAAAATATGAAGAAGTACCTCCTCGAGCGCGGGCTCCGTCCCTGCAGCAACTTTGCCAAAGCTGTGGGCATAGAGACACTAGCCACACTCGAATCCCTTCTCCTAAAGGTCCAGGCATACATATAGTACGAGGAGAAGGAGGCCGCCAACAACGTCCAGGAATCTGGGCACAGAGAGAGTGCCAAGTCCTCAAAGAACGACGAACCCTCGACATCCCGTCAGGGAGAGAAGAAACGGGAGGACAAGTCCCATGATCCCAAAGACTACAAGGGGTCAGCCGGTCGTTTCCACGACTACACCCCTCTGACAACCTCAAGGGAGCGTATTCTTTTTTAATGCACTAATTCTGAATTCAAGCAAGCCGGGGTGCGCTTCCCCCGACAAGAGCAATTATTGCAGGTTCCACAAGAGTCACGGTCACAACATGAAGGATTGCATTTATCTCAAGGATGCAATAGAAATATTGATCAGAGACGGGCACCTCAAGTAGTATAAGAAGAAGAAGGGTGCCCGTGCGAAGCACCAGAAACCAATAATGTCGAGGAAGGGAAGAAATCCCCTGACCTCGACCCCATTCCGGTTGCCAAGAGCATCTCACGGTCGGAAGACTTCTATTATCCGGACATGGCGGACATCCCCATGTGTTTCTCCTCCCACAGTCCTTAGGAATCCTTCCCCACAACCATGGTTATCTCCGGTGGAGGGTTACACAGACACACAGTTGGATCAATGAAGAGGAGATTCGACCAACTTATTAAAGCCGACTTAGATATGGATGCCACACTCGATAAATTCCAAGGAGGCTCTCATCCCCTCGCCTTCTACAGGAAAGAGTTATCGGGAGGGGCCCCGAATTCAAGCATCCCACTAATCGTGAGAGCTCAGATGGATAACTTTGATGTGCGTCGCATTCTGGTCGACCGAGGCAGTTCGGTGGATATTATGTACGCCCAACTGTTCACCGCCTTACAGCTGAGCGAGAGCCACCTGACCCCCTACGTGGGATCTGATCTCCAGGGTTTCAACGGGGCCAACACGAAGCCCTGGGGATATGTAGAGCTAATCGTCACATCCGGGAGAGGGGTAGCGGCCAGAGCTATCAAGACCCAATTATTGGTGGTAGATTACCCGTCTCTTTACCATTGCATCTTCGGGAGACCCACTCTCGACGAACTCATCGCGGTCCCTTATACCGTTCATCTCAAGATGAAGTATTACACCGCTGAAGGCTTGGTCGCCACCCTCTACAGGGATATCTAAGCTTCTAGAAGGTGCTTTGAAGCTTCTGCCAAAGGCCTCAGTTCCATCAGCGCCCAACCTCGATTGACCACTGAAGCCACACTGCCCTCCAGTTCCGAGGAGGTCAAGCCGCTGCCGAGGGTTAACACCATTGACCTCAATAATCTCTTCTCCATGGAAGACTGTGTCGAGTAAAGGAGGAAGGGGAAGGAGCATATGGTCGAAGAAGAAGAGTCAACTTCCTCTGTTGATCGCAACGAAATCTCAAGTCACGCACAACCCATCCCGGACGGTGACTTCGAGCTAGTTCCTCTCGGAGAAAACCCCATCAGGGGAGTGAAAATTGAAGCAGACCTCCCCGACCTGGAGAAAAGGCAACTCAAAGCTTGCCTAAGGGAAAATGTCGATTTGTTCACCTGGAGTGCGACCGAGATGCCCAGTTTAGACCCTGAGGTCACATGTCATCACCTGAACATTGATCCTGCCATCAAGGAGGTCGTGCAACATAGAAGAAAGCAGTCGACCGAGAAAGCAAAGGCTGCAGAACTAGCTGTAAAAGACCTCCTAGAGGCATATTTTATTTCTGAAGCCAAGTACATAACCTGGATCTCGAATGTAGTCCTTGTTAAAAAATGTAATGGAAAATGGCGCATATGTATTGACTATACTGATCTTAATCTGGCTTTCCTGAAAGATGCTTATCCCCTCCCCAATATTGACAAACTAGTCGAAAACTCGGTCAGTTTTATATTTCTATCATTCAAGGATGCATACTCTGGTTATAACCAGATCCCCATGGCAAAAACAAACAAAAAATATACCGCTTTCATGACTGAGTCGGACAATTATTACTACAACGTAATGCCCTTCGGCCTAAAAAATGCGGGTGCTACTTACCAGCGCATGATGAAAAAAAGTCTTTTGCAATGAAATATGCGACATGCTCGAAGTCTATATGGACAACATGATCGTCAAGTCCACCGAAGAGCTCGACCATGTCGTCCACTTGAAAAAAGTATTCAAGCAAGCTCGAAAATGTTGGGTGTAATTCAAACCGGAAAAATGCACCTTCGGCATACGGGCAAGAAAGTTCCTCAGATTCTATCTAACGAAACGAGGCATTAAGGCAAACCTTCACAAATGTCCACCTCAACAAAAATCCATCCATATCTGAAACGGAATGCTCACTTCTCTTTCTTGATTTGCGGCAAAGTCCGTCCAACACGCGCTTCCCTTGTTCAAGCTCCTGCGCAAGGAAGCCACCTTCGAGTGGATGCCCAAATGCGAACAAGCCCTCGTTCATTTGAAAAGATCACTGTCACAACCTCTCGTCCTATCTCGGCATGGGAAAGACGAGGTCCTCTACCTTTACCTGGTCGTCGCCTCCGAGGAAATAAGCGCGACGCTGATAAGGGAAACCCCAGAAGGACAAAGGCCAATTTACTTCACGAGCATGGCCCTGCAGGGCCCAGAAGCAAGATATCAACAAATCAAAAAAGTAACTCTGGCCCTCGTTAATGCGGCGAGGATATTGAGACATTACTTCCTAGCCCACACCATAGTGGTCCGGACGGATCAACCAATAAAAAAAACCGCTCGAAAGACTAGACATGGCCGGTAGAATGTTGAAATGGTCCTTGGAGCTCTCTGAATTCGATATCCAACACGAAAGTAGGGAATCCCTTAAGGCTCAGGCCTTGGTCGACTTCATAGATGAAATGACCTCAACCGCAAACCCGGACGGATCACGTTGTTAGACGATCTTCATCGATGGCGCCTCCAATTTGACCGGAAGCGGTGCAAGCATCATACTGGAAAACGAGGAAGGGACCCAAATCGAAGTCTCCATCGCCTTATCTTTTCTAACCTCTAAATATCAGGCTAAATACAAGGCATTCTTCATGGGTTTGCGACTGGATGAAGACCTGGGAGCCGAGGAAGTGAAAATATTGACCGACTCTCAGTTAGTTACCTCTCAAGTTCGAGGCGAATACCAGGTCAAAAACGACCAACTTGCCAAATATTGGGCTCTGGTCCAGGAGGCGAAAAAGAAGTTTAAATTTGTGGATGTACAACACCTTCTCCGCGAGCATAACTTCTGCGCAGATATCTTATCCAAGTTGGTGAGCATGAAGAGAAAGGGAGGAAATAAATCTGTGATACAGGAGATTCTCCCTCGACCAAGCACCCAAAGGCCATCTTTCACCCTAGAAGTATTCTCCATCGGGGAAAATGATTGCTGGATGACCCTCGTACACGACTACCTCACCGAGGACAAACTCCCCGACGACCCAAAAGAAGCAGTCATTGTCAGGCAGAGAGCTTGCTCGTACGTCTTAGTCGAAGGAAAACTTTATAGAAGAGGATTTTCCATTCCACTTCTCAAGTGTCTCGACCGAAGCAGAGCAAAGTGTGTGCTGCTAGAAATCCACGAAGGCATCAGCGGCCAGCATCTGGGTGGGAGATCCCTCATGAGGAAAGCCTTGCAGGAGGGATACTACTGGCCCGCCATGCATCATTATGAAAAAGAGCACGTGAAGAGATACGATAAATTCCAACAGCATAGAGACATGCATTTAGCTCCTCCTAACGAGCTTAAATCCCTCTCCTCTCCTTGGCCCTTCGCTTGGTGGGCCTAGATCTCCTCGGCCCGTTCGTGGTCGGAACCAATCAAAACAAGTACCTAATCATAGCGGTCGACTACTTTACCAAATGGATAGAAGCAGAAGCTTTGGCCAAAATCACTGCCCAAAACATCCTCCACTTCTACAAAAGGAATATCCTCGCTCGCTTTGGCATCCCACGAGCGATAGTCATCGACAACGAGACCCAATTCATAGACCACACCTTCCAAGTATTCCTTGCAAAACTGGGCACCACCTAACACTTCTCCTCCGTCGAGCATCCCCAGATGAACGGCCAAGCCGAGTCTACGAATAGAGTGATACTCAGTGGCATCAAGCGAAGGTTGGATGAAACCAATAAGCGATGGGTCGAGGAGCTACATAGTGTGCTATGGGGATACTGAACGACTGCCCATTCATCCACCAGGGAGACTCCGTTCCGACTAGCTTACAGAACGGAGGCTGTCATCCCTATGGAGACCGAGGAACCTTCCAGGCGAATCAAGGCACCTCTTGATGAGGAGATGAACGACGTCGCCCTTTGTGAAGAGCTAGATCTGGTGGAAGAAATCAGAATAGGAGCGGCCCTATGAGAGGTCTCGCTCAAACAAAAAATAGCCATGCGCTACGACACCAAGGTCATACGACGAGAGTTCAATGTCGGCAGCCTTGTCTTAAAGATAAATCACAAAGAATCTCGTGAAGGAAAGCTCCAGCAAACTGGGAAGGTCTGTATCGCGTCTACGCGAAAACAGGGACCAGAGCCTATTACTTGGAAAACTTACAAGGGGGAACAACTCTTTCGATCACAGAACACTGAAAAGCTAAAATAATATTACAGTTAAAAACACTGAACAGTCGACATGTTTGCTCGGTAAGACAAACTCACCCAGGCCCGACCACGCATGCATGCCTAGGCACGAGCATATCACACAATATATTCAGAAGGGGCGAGACTCTGCTCTGTCGATGAGCCAAACGCGCCCTTAACCTGACGTGGATAACTCGACCGAGTTCCATAGTCCTTGTGCCACGACGGTAAAATGCCCGACTCGCGAGGGGAAGTTCACGCCGCCGAACTCGAGTCCCTCGAAACGAGAACTGAGTTTCGGCCCTCACCCGGTATTCACCCGGGCCATTTGATCAGTTTCCCCATACAGACGAACATACAAAGCCAACATATCTCCAATATAACTCTTAACGAAATAAAAATACATCTTGAACGGGCTAGTTTGTCAACAAACATGTAGAAATCACAAGTTAAATATTTAGAGCAAACGACCAATGGCCGAAATTTAAATAAAACGACCACTTGGGCCAATAATGTGCGAATATTACATAAACTGGAAAAAGCCCATAAACACAAATACAACAAGTGTGCCATGCAGACCGAAATAAACATAAAATCATCCTTCCACTTCCCATTTGATAATGGGCGACAATTGGGCAGGATATCCGGTCGGTTGAGCGACAATATCTCTGAGATAATCAAGGAACAGAATCTGGCCGCCAGCCACATAAAATTTGACCCCCATACCCGAGGTGTTGAGCTCGACGTCAGGGTTCAACACATGCATCTGATTCATGGAATTCTTGAAGCTCCCCTTGGAAGCGGCCTGAGCGTCATCCACAGCAAACTGGAAATAAGCAACCAATTCCGCCTGAGTCTTCAGGTCCTTAATATCCTCTAGCTCATCCTCATCGGGCGTGATCTCAGCAGTTAGGGCCTTTATCTTTCCCTCAAGACCCTCTCTCTCAAGAAATAGAACCATGCGTTCCTCGGAGAGCTTCCCCAATTCTTCCTCGGACAGCTTCAGGGCTTTGTCCTTCTCAACCAAGGCCTTCTTGCTCGCAGCCAGCTTAGCCCAGAGATTCTTCATTTCCGCCTCCTAGGATGAACTCCCCT
The DNA here is from genome assembly GCA_948472305.1 of Vicia faba. Classification (NCBI taxonomy): domain Eukaryota; kingdom Viridiplantae; phylum Streptophyta; class Magnoliopsida; order Fabales; family Fabaceae; genus Vicia; species Vicia faba. Next base: position 256,901,516 of record OX451738.1, on the reverse strand, counting down.
CGGTGTAAGCAACCACCATCTACAGGTTCCGCATCATGTCGCTTGAATCCTGCGCCAACATCATCGTCTTCTCCAAACGACCCATTCCCTCGAGGAGGAGAGATTCGGCCCGAGAAAGTCGGAGAGTCGCACCCTCGAAAAAGGACTTCTCTAGCCAGCAAGGAGGCAGGTCGTATGTCCCTTTCCCTGTTTCCTCGGTCAGGTTGACACTCCCATCAGCTTGCGATATCTTCGCCTTTGAAGAAACGGAAACGGGAGAGAGAGGTGAAAGAACAAGATTAGTTCTGACTTATCTCAAGAGTTTTGATGATAACTAAATTATATTTAAGATAATTTATGCTCTGATGAATGTGTTTTGAATGTCTTAGTTAATGTTCTGACAGAAAACATTCTAAAGTACTAAGCAAAGATTATGAAGAAGTTCTTTGATAAAAGAACCTTTTATTCAAATGCATCTGCTAACTCTGGTAAGACACTTTATTTGTTAAATGTATCTTCTAACTTCTAGCAGGCTCCTTATTCTGAAGATAACTTGAAAGCAAGCGTTGTTCAAAGTTCTTAGCAAGCAACGCACTGCCTAGAAGATAAGTGAAGCATGTTCTGACTTAAAGACATTGGAGAAAACTCTGAAGTAACGTTTAGATCAACTTGTCTTGTCAAAGCAAAGGAAAACACGTTCTTACATTCTGACGTTTGCTCATTAATGCAAAGACGGCTGAAAGCACTCAAGTGCCTACAACTAGTTTCTTGAAAAATGGAATATTCCAAGGATACACGCAAAGCATTTAATGCTCTCCATCTTTTCTGAAGGCAGCAACGGTCTTATTATTCCTACTATAAATAGAAGGACATTTATTACAAGCCAACAAGAACTTCAAGTGAAAAAAGAAAATCAATCAAATTTTCAAGAGAAGCAAGAAACTACGTGAAAGATCCAAAAGCTCACAAACTCATTGTTCATACAATTTGTGCATTATATTCTAAGTGAAAAATCACAGTTGTGATATAGCTTGATTAGAAGCAAACTCTATTTCATTATCTGTAAAGATTAAACTCCTGTATTTGTTCCTTGAGAGACCAAGTTTGGTCAGATTTCTCAAGCAGACTAGGACTAGATTTAAGTCTTAGTGGTGTTAGTCACTTGTAAGTTTACCTGTGCATTGTTAGTCACAACAGTTGTTGTGTGATTGTAATCAGTTGATTATAATGGATTAAGTCCTTGTTGAGAAAGGCGAAATCACCTTGGCGGATGGACTGGAGTAGTTTGAGTTCAAACGAACCAGGATAAAAATATTTGTGTTCTTCCATTATTGTTTGAGCTTTGTTTTGAAAACAAAAAAGAGTCACTTATTCACCCCCCCCCCTTCTAAGTGTTTTCTTACCCCTTCAATTGGTATCAGAGCTTGACTCTGAGCACAACACTTAACCGTGTCAGGAAAAGATCCAGAAGAAAACACAATGGCCGCTGAACAAAACAATAATAGTTACAACAAACCTCCAGTGTTTGATGGAGAAGATTTTGAGTACTGGAAAGATAGACTAGAAAGCTTCTTTCTAGGTCATGATAGTGATCTTTGGGATATAGTCTTGGATGGTTACAAACACCCTACAGATTCAGAAGGAAACAAAGTCGATAGAAAAAATATGGATAGACAACAAAAAGCTGATTTTAAAAATCATCACAGAGCTAGAAATATTTTTTTAAATGCTATCTCTAAAGTAGAATATGAAAAAATTACTAATAGAGATACAACGCATGATATGTTTGAGTCTCTCAAAATGACTGATGAAGGAAACGCTCAAGTTAAGGAGTATAAAGCTCTGGCTTTAGTTCAAAAGTATGAAGCCTTCAAAGTTAAAATGAGTGAGTCTATAGAAGCAATGTTCTCTAGGTTTCAAACTCTGATCGCTGGTCTGAGAGTTTTGAACAAAGGATATACCAAAGCAGATCATGTGAAAAAGATCATCATAAGCTTACCCAGAAGATGGGAACGAATGGTTACTGCCTTCAAGGTGTCAAAAGATCTGAACAATGTGTCTCTGGAGGAACTCGTCAGCGCTCTCAGAAGTCATGAGATTGAACTGGATGAACATGAGCCTCAAAAGAAAGGTAAGTCTCTAGCCCTTAAATCAATTAAGAAATTTGATACTAACGCTTTTCAGGCTGAAGAAGAAAACTCTGAAGAATCAGCTTCAGAAGAAGACGAACTATCTTTGCTCTCCAAAAGGATCAATCATCTGTGGAAGCACAGACAAAAGAAGTTCAGGAACTTCAAGAAGTCAGAAGATAAACCAGAATCTTCTGGACACAAAAAGTCAAACAGAAGAGAGATCATCTATTATGAATGCAAAGAACCTGGTCACTTCAAAAGTGATTGTCCAAAGCTTCAAAAGGAAAAACCAAAGAAGAGATTCGGAAAGAAGAAAGGAATGATGGCAACCTGGGATGACTCAGATTCTTCTGAAGATGAATTTGGTTCTGAAGATGAAAATGCCAACCTAGCTCTGATGGCTATCACAGAAGATGACTCAGACTATGAGTCAGAACAAAGAGAGGTATTTTCTTAATTTTCTAGAGAAGAACTTGCTGATAGTTTATCAGAACTTCTGGAAAACTATAGTAAGCTCAAAATCAAATACAAGAAACTCAAGAAGAGTCTTGCATCTGATATTGAGAAACTTGAAACAGAAAAATCTGAACTTTTAGAAAACAATCTTAAACTTAAAAAGGAAATTGTTCAAAAGAATTTTAGTTCAGAGTCTGTGTCTAGTTCAAAAGATATTCTGAAAGAATATGACTATAGCTTTCAATCTTTTATTGCTAAAGCAATAGACATAAGCAAAATGGCTTCAATGATCTATGGAGTTAGTGGGAAAAACAGAAGAGGAATTGGATATGAACCTCCCAGAGGGAAGGAGACATACATTCCAAAACCTGTTGCTAAAATGACCTTCACTTACAAACCTCTGAATAAGCAATTCAAGTTTGGACACTCACATGATATAAAATATACATCACATTCTGGAAACTCTTATGCTAACCCAAAAGGACCCAAAAAGATATGGGTACTTAAGGATAAAATAATATTTGTTGCAGATGTCCTTAACAGCTCAATTGAAACACCAGTCATGGTACCTGGACTCTGGGTGCTCACGACACATGACAGAAAAAAGGTCTATGTTCCAAAGCCTGGAACTTAAAGATCAAGGAGATGTGAAGTTTGGAGGTAATCAGAAAGGGAAGATTATTGGTTCTGGAACCATAGGAAACGGTAACCTTCCTTCTATCTCAAATGTATTATTAGTAGAAGGATTAGCTCATAATATATTGTCCATAAGTCAATTAAGTGACAATGGCTATGACATTATCTTTAATCAAAACACCTGTAAAGCTGTAAGTCAAAAAGATGGATCAATCCTCTTTTCTAGCAAGAGAAAGAACAACATTTACAAAATTGTTTTATCAAATCTTAAATCTCAAAACGTCAAATGTCTTTTGTCTGTTGGCAATGAGCAATGGGTATGGCACAGAAGATTGGGACATGTCAGTCTTAGAAAAATCTCTCAACTAAATAAATTAAATTTAGTCAGTGGACTTCCCAATCTGAAGTACAACTCAGAAGCTCTATGCGAAGCATGTCAAAAAGGAAAATTTTCAGAACCTTTCTTTAAATCTAAAAATGTCGTCTCTTCCTCTAAGCCATTAGAGTTACTTCATATTGATCTATTTGGGCCAGTTAAAACTGCATCCATCAGAGGCAAGAAGTATGGATTGGTCATCATTGATAACTTCAGCAGATGGACATGGGTAAAGTTTTTAAAACACAAAGATGAGTCACATTTTATGTTCATTGACTTCTGTACTCAAGTGCAAAATAAAAAATATTTTAAAATCACAAAAGTTAGAAGTGATCATGGTGGTGAATTTGAAAATCATTATTTTGAAAAATATTTTAAAGAAAATGGTATTGTTCATAATTTTTCTTGTCCTAGAACTCCCTAGCAAAATGGAGTTGTAGAAAGAAAGAATAGAACATTACAAGATATGGCCAGAACCATGATCAATGAAACAAATATGGCTAAGCACTTTTGGGCAGAAGCTATGAACACAGCGTGTTACATTCAGAATAGAATCTCTATAAGACCTATTCTTGAAAAGACTCCCTATGAATTGTGGAAAAATAGAAAGCCCAACATTTTTTATTTCCATCCTTTTTGATGTACTTGTTTTATTCTAAACACCAAAGAAACTCTGAACAAGTTTGATTCCAAAGCACAAAAGTGTTTCCTACTTGGATACTCTGAATGCTCAAAAGGCTATAGAGTATACAACACAGAAACTTTGATTGTTGAAGAATCAATCAAAGTCAGGTTTGATGATAAGCTTGGCCAGCAACAGCCAAAGCAAATTGATTTTTCTGTAGGTACAGAAGATCATCCCTCAAACTCTGAAAGTTCAGAAGCAAAAGAAGACGTAGCAGACCATCCTCTTGATAATGCTCTAAACAATCTCAGAATCTCTGACCAACCCACTCAGAAAAGGTTTCCTAGAATATCTTCAGCTCATAAAGAAGACGTAATCATTGGAAGAAAAGAAGATCCCATTAGAACAAGATCCTCTCTCAGAATCAATGAAGAATCTTTGTTTGGTTTGGTCTCTGTGATTGAGCCAACTACCATCGATGAAGCTCTGGAAGATAATAATTGGATCTTAGTAATGCAAGAAGAACTAAATCAATTCTCCAAGAATGATGTATGGAATATAGTTCCAAGACCCAAAGGATTCAATGTTATAGGAACCAAATGGGTTTTCAGAAACAAATTGAACGAACAAGGAGAAGTAATCAGAAACAAAGCATGACTGGTTGCACAGGGTTATAGTCAACAAGAAGGAATTGATTATAATGAAACCTTTTCCCTAGTCGCCAGGTTAGAATCTATAAGATTATTAATTTCTTTTGTTGTACAAAATAACATTTCATTATATCAAATGGATGTTAAAAGTGCATTTCTAAATGGTTATATTGAAGAAGAAGTATATGTCCATCAACCTCCTGGATTTAATGATTCAAAGCATCCAGAACATGTTTTTAAATTAAAAAAGTCTTTGTACGGTTTAAAATAAGCTCCCAGAGCTTGGTATGATCGTCTGAGTAATTTTCTATTAGAAAAAGATTTTACCAGAGGGAAAGTGGACACAACTCTTTTCAGAAAAACATTTAAAAATGATATTTTAATTTGTCAAATTACGTTGATGATATAATTTTTGGAACCTCTAATATCTCCCTTGGAAACTAATTTGCTAAGACCATGCAGGCATAATTTGAAATGAGCATGATTGGTGAATTGAAATTCTTTCTGGGAATTCAAATCAACCAGACTCCAGAAGGTACTTTGATACATTAGACGAAGTATGTTAAAGAACTTCTGAAGAAATTTCAAATGTCAGAAAGCAAAGATGCCAAGACACCTATGTATCCAACCTGCATTCTAGGTAAAGATGAGGTAAGTATGAAAGTAGATCAGAAGCTCTATAGAGGTATGATTGGATCCCTTCTCTATCTGACTGCATCTAGACCTGATATATTATTTAGCGTATGCTTGTGTGCTGGATTCCAATCAGATCCTAGAGAATCTCACTTAACAGCTGTTAAGAGATATCTTAGGAATCTGAAAGGTGCTGCTAATCTTGGTATGTGTTACAGAAGATCACAAGATTACAAACTAGTAGGTTATTGTGATGCTGACTTTGCTGGAGATAGAATTGAAAGAAAAAGCACCTCTGGAAGCTGCCAGTTTTTGGGTGACAATCTTATCTCATGGTACAACAAGAAGCAAGCAACAATTGCACTATCAACCACAGAAGCTGAATATATATCTGCTGCTGGATGTAGCTCTCAGATGATTTGGATGAAAAGTCAACTAGAAGATTTCAACCTTTATGAAAGTAAGATTCCTATCTTCTGTGACAATACTTATGCTATTTGTCTTTCTAAAAATCCAATCTTACATTCTAAAGCCAAACATATAGAAATTAAATATCATTTCATAAGGGACTATATTCATAAGGGAATTTTAAACTTAATTTTTGTAAAAACAGACCATCAATGGGCTGACATTTTTACCAAACCCCTTTCAGAAGATAGATTTAATTTCATTCTGAAAAATATTTGTATGGAATTATGTCCTGAATAAAATAATATTTATTTTCTGTGATTGACTTCAGAACATTCTGAAATGAATACTCTGATCAACAACTCTTCAGAAGTTAGAAGAGAAGTTGTAACAGAAGCTATATGAAAAGTTATGGAATATTCTAATGCTTCATGTCCAAGTGTAGTTCAGAAATTCATTAGAACAAACAGCTGTTACATGCACCCTTCAGGAGATGAACATGTGGTGTGTTTCTGAAAGGTCAAGCATGCAAAAACTACTGATGATGTTCTAAGATAACTGTTGATGATTAGCCATAATCCCACGTTTTCCCTCATTTTTAGAAAATCATTAAATGCAAGTAATGATGAGATTCATTTTTAAATCTGTTTTAATCTTTATTTTAATTGTGTCTTAAATACTTTTAATTTTAATTCTAAACCTATTGTATGAAATTAATGCCTATAAATACTTTTTGAAAAACCCTTTTCATTCTTTACTGTCTCTTTCAAAACTCAAGCATTTTTTTTCTCTTACTCTACTTTTCTCTTAAAACCCTTTTCTTCAAATTTCTCATTTCAAAAGAACTTCAATGGCTTCTTCTTCTTCTACCCACTCTGAGCAATACATTATACCTGAAAGGACAACTCTCATTCCAGTAGAAAGTTTGGAAGTTTTGAGTGAGCTAATGGTAGACTTTGAGAATCTCAGAGAGAATGGATTTGACTTGTTCCCTGCTGTGAAGTTTCAAGGTTAGGAAAGCTACTTTGATCGTCTTATTGGTCCAGTCTTTCCATATTTTGTGAAAGAATTATGGATTCACGCTATTGCAACCCCCAAGGTTATTCTCTCCTTTTGTAATGGGAAAGGAAATATCCATTACAAAAAATCAAATCAGAAAGCTACTGGGATTTAAAGGACTTGGAGTTACAGGAATGCCTAGTGGAAGAATGGAGATGTCTAGGGTATATTCAGAGATTTTCACTAACGGTCAAGGTTCTTCCAAAGTCAGGGATTTGAAAGACAAATATAAGATTTAGGCAAGGATTATTCATGGATGTATTCACCACAGGAAAGACACCAGTTCTCTTGATTACATCAACGCTGATCAACAATATTTGTTGTTTTGCCTTGGAACCAATGTCAAAATTGATTTTCCCTACTTGCTTTTTGAACATCTCTGGAACCATGTCAAAGAAACAAGAGAAGTTGAAAGGATGAAAAACTCCAAATCAAAGAGGAATTGGATTCCTATGGGGAGGTTATTATCAGACATTCTGACTGAGAATGGTCTGATTGCTCACATAAAAGAAGCAAATCTTCTGGGGGAGCTTGAACCTATCTGTGGTAAGACTATGACTGGAAAGAACTTGCTGAAAAGGAAAATTATTGACAAACTGCTGGTACCCACTCCATGTGTGTCAACTGTTGTGAAGAGGAGAAGGATTCCTATTGCTGCCTTTCCTATGTTCAACTCAGGGGATCATCCTCGTATCATTTTGCACTATCTTGAGACCTGCAAAGAAACAGGATCACCCATTGATCCAGCTTGGCTTCAAGGAAGAAATCAAGTTGCTCCTGATGTTGTTCTCCAAGAATCTGTGAAGAGAAAAGTTGTAGAAGGAACTTCTGATACTCCTCAGAAGAAGAAAAAGAAGACAGGTAATCATGCTGAAACTATACTTGTTTATGATTCTGAAAATGAATCTGCATCTGCTGAACCCTCCCAAACCTTAGGAGACTTATATGTTGACATTGATCTGACCTTACCATCTGAATCCCTTGCTGACAACCCTCGTAAAAATCAGGTTTTAACAGATTTAAGTGATTTTGACTCTGATGAACATTCTGACAGCCAATCAGAACCCTCTCAATCAGAACCCCCTGAACCATCTGTTTTTCAACCTATTCCTGATGAACGTTTTTCAAGACCCCCTCCCAGACCTCTATCACCCATACCCACTGGATGGTATGATGCTGGCTCTTGGAGAATTCCAGGGATAAATGAACCTCTAGCAACCATAAAACCTCCTTTCAACCTACCATCTGAGAATATTTTTGCTATGAATCAACCACAGCCTCAAAATCCCATTCCCACTCCTGCTTATACAATAATACTTTCGCCTGATGTCACTCCACCCACTTCACCACAACATACAACACCACTCTCAACTCCTCAAATTCCAGAACAACAACCTTTTGAACAAACTGAAACTGCTGAACCATCCATACCTCATGAAATATCAGAACCTCCTATTTGTGTTAACCAACCTGAACCTGAACCTACCAATAATCCTGAACCCAATAGCTTTTTAAGAACTGTAGTGGACTTTCAATCTCTACAATTCTTGAAAAACAAAACTTACAGAACGGCTGTCCCTAAACCTGTTCAGCCAGATGTAAATACATTGTTTCATAATTTTATAACAAATGTTCAAGCATGGTTACAACTGCTGAAAGAAGATTGCTCCAGAAGAGTGAACACAGCAGCAACAAATCTTCTATGGGAAACCTTTAGAAGAACTTTGGTTGCTGAATCACGGAAGTTACAGGACTTGTGCCATTTTCAGGTGCTGGACAACTTTTCCAAATTTATGCATGCTTTCAAGACAGAAGCTGCTGACACTTGGAATAAGCAGTCTTCGCTAATGATTGCTGATACACCAACTGATAAGATAGACATATCAGAAAATGAATCTGAAGAATCCTCTGAAGATTCAAATCCTCTGGCTATTGCTCTATTGAATCAACCTTCTGTTAAGGCTGGACCTGAACCTGTGCCAACTCTTGCAATGGATCTGGGCACTCTGCTTTCCACCTTTGTGAAGTCTGACTCAACAGTTGCTGCTTCTGAGCCTGTTTCTACTGAAGCTTCATCATCTTCTGCTCCTACCTCACTCATTATGGACACTCTGAAAGAGCTAAAGAAGGAGAATGAAGTCTTGAATAAACGCATGGATAAGCAAGATCAAACAAATCTAGAGATCAAGAACAGGATGGCGAAACAAAACGAATCTGCCTCTGAAATCAAGAATCTTCTGATGGCTCTTGTCACTAAGAAATCCTAGTTTCTTTTTGTCTCTTGTTTGGATGTTTTGTTTGTACTTCTGGATATCTATTTTTTTAAACTTTTTTATGAAATCTTTCAAAATTTCTCATTTATTACACTTTTTGATTATGCCAAAAAGGGGGAGAAAATGTGCATTCTTGAACTAATCATTGTTTAAAAGTTATGGGACTAAGTCTCAGACATTTTAACAAATTTGCAAGAATTCCTTCTGTGCAAAAGATTTGTTTTTGCAGGTATCACTTTAACTCTGAAAGAATATTCCAGCTAAGATTTATTTTCTTGAAGAAGTTCTGAAGAAATTCAAGAAGGCTGTGTATTACTCTGACTAAATAATCTCAGGATGTCTTATGCATAGAAATATTCATTTCAGGGGGAGAGTCTTATCTCTTAATCCGTTTTTTTTCTTTATCTAAAATAATTTTTTGTCATCATCAAAAAGGGGGAGATTGAAAGAACAAGATTAGTTCTGACTTATCTCAAGAGTTTTGATGATAACTAAATTATATTTAAGATAATTTATGCTCTGATGAATGTGTTTTGAATGTCTTAGTTAATGTTCTGACATAAAACATTCTAAAGTACTAAGCAAAGATTATGAAGAAGTTCTTTGATAAAAGAACCTTTTATTCAAACACATCTTCTGACTCTGGTAAGACACTTTATTTGTTAAATGTATCTTCTAACTTCTAGCAGGCTCCTTGTTCTGAAGATAACTTGAAAGCAAGCGTTGTTCAAAGTTCTTAGCAAGCAACGCACTGCCTAGAAGATAAGTGAAGCATGTTTTGACTTAAAGACATTGGAGAAAACTCTGAAGTAACGTTTAGATCAACTTGTCTTGTCAAAGCAAAGGAAAACACGTTCTTACATTCTGACGTTTTCTCATTAATGCAAAGACGGCTGAAAGCACTCAAGTGCCTACAACTAGTTTCTTGGAAAATGGAATATTGCAAGGATACACGCAAAGCATTTAATGCTCTCCATCTTTTCTGAAGGCAGCAATGGTCTTATTATTCCTACTATAAATAGAAGGACATTTATTACAAGCCAACAAGAACTTCAAGTGAAAAAAGAAAATCAATCAAATTTTCAAGAGAAGCAAGAAACTACGTGAAAGATCCAAAAGCTCACAAACTCATTGTTCATACAATTTGTGCATTATATTATAAGTGAAAAATCACAGTTATGATATAGCTTGATTAGAAGCAAACTCTATTTCATTATCTGTAAAGATTAAACTCCTGTATTTGTTCCTTGAGAGACCAAGTTTGGTCAGATTTCTCAAGCAAACTAGGACTAGATTTAAGTCTTAGTGGTGTTAGTCACTTGTAAGTTTACCTGTGTATTGTTAGTCACAACAGTTGTTATGTGATTGTAATCAGTTGATTATAGTGGATTAAGTCCTTGTTGAGAAAGGCGAAATCACCTTGGCGGGTGGACTGGAGTAGTTTGAGTTCAAACGAACCAGGATAAAAATATCTGTGTTCTTCCATTATTGTTTGAGCTTTGTTTTGAAAACAAAAAAGAGTCACTTATTCAACCCCCCCCCCCCCCTCTAAGTGTTTTCTTACCCCTTCAAGAGGGACTATGGCCGGAACTGAGGATGAGCCGCTTGACCCCGAGACAGGAGCTGGCCCCGCACCAGCCTGTGCATCCTTCAAATCCCTCCTCGCTCGGGAAGTAAGAGTCTTGGCAAACGCTCTTGAGCAGGATTCATGCTCTTTGCAAAATAAAACAAAAAAGAGAAGTCAGTAAAATGAGGAGTCAAACAAACGATGATCACTTACTGCTATTAGAAATATATATACCCAAATATCTAACGGGATCCTTGCTTCCGAGGAGCTCCTTGACATTTATGACGCCCGGGTCATATACGGGCTCCCCGTTCTTATCTAACACGGGCCTACCTCCCTGACCAACTCGCTGAACCCGAGGGATTTGAGCCACGAACACGGTCAGAGTGTAAAAACTCTCCAGATCCTTGTCTCCGAGCTCCCCCTCTCTCCAAACATATGAGCCTAATTCCCTGTTAAAATGTTTCCTCGTCCATTGGAACAGGAATTTATAAATCAGATTCGCAGTAGGCTCCCCTAGCTCGTTTAGACGGGGAGTCCCATCCTTGTTTAGCAATGGTTCAGTTATAAAAACGTTCAACATCACCTTTGTCGAGGAGGGCTGCACTAAGATATACTTGTCTTTAAAGTTGCGGACATACTCCAAATAGGCCTTGAATAACTTTCCATTGCCTTGCTTGAGGGAGACCGTCCCCATTTTCCGTCGAACTTACTCCACTGGGTGTGAAAGCAGTAGAAAAACAATGAAATGGTGGCCCCTATATTTAGATGGTCGCAGACTATCTCGAATGCTCGCACGAATTCAATACTGTTCAGATGCAGTTGAGAAGGAACCACACGCAAATTCTGGAATATGACCACCTCGAAGTCAGAGAAGGGGAGGCGAAGACCCATCTCTCGAAAGACAATGTCATACATCGGGATCCGCCTTCTTTCATACTTCGAGCAGATCCTGATCTCCTTCCCGGGAATATATAGCGACCATTCCTTCGGAGCCCCCTCCTCATGAGTATATACGTCCATAAAGACAAACTCCCCGTGCTCGTAAAAATACGACCGCCACTCCCAGGGGTCGTTCGCGACCCAATCTCGAGGATCCTCTTCGTCTCCAGGAGGAAACAAGCTTACATGGTCCATGAAGGTCGCCCCCACGTCAGGCTCCCCCATTTGTCGTCCCATTTAGTTCTGCATACCCCCAGAGATTTCCAGGATGCTTGACAAGCTACTTGTCTCATCCGAGGAACTCCTTGAAGACTGTGTATATTCGATCAAAATAACGACCTGAGCAGTATCATCCATGGAACCTGAAAAGAAGAAGGAAAAGATGAGCTCTACATCAATGCCAGAACCACCCTTCAACCGCTAAATAAGCGAAAGGGCACTGAGAAACGAGGATCACCTCCCTGACTAGAACCCTCACTGAGGCACACTAACGGGCATGAATTGTAGAAAAATCCCTAAACCCTCATTGAGGCACACTAACGAGCATGAATTGCAGAAAAATACCTAAGCCCTAATGAGCCACCTACAGTGCACCACGGAATCCTCGAGGAGCCCCCACGAAGACTCCGGCGATTCTAAATCATGGAACCCTAAATCCTAACCGCATGCATCTCTATAAGGGAAAAAGGAGAAACTAACGAAGCAAACAACAATGGAGGATCAAAAACTTACCAGTAATAGAAGAAAAGATGAAAGTTAGCAGCTGCGAGCAGAGAAACTCAACAAACTCCTGTGGCCGACTGTCAAGCTAATACAAGCAGTTGAGATAGAAGGCGAAAAATACTAAATGCCATTTTCCTTTCGTATTTATAGCTGAGATAATCCGTGCGTTCAAGACACACACCTAAGAAACCTAGGGTCATCATCATTACACCCTAGCCCTAGGCTATCATCGTGCCACATTGCTAGCCCGCTTCCCAAAACACACTACCTCTCCAAATTCAAAACTCCTAACGACCAATGCCTCATCTACCCACAAGCAAGGCGTAACAGGCATATGTTAAAGTCATCACTCTTATTCCCAGAATCAATGACTTGGGGGGATACTATTCTTGATTGGCCCGACAGCTTGACTAGGCCCAGTCCAAGACATCTCCCTTGGTACGACCCGTACGTCCATGACCCTGATTTCCCGCTATCTATCAAGCATGTCAGTCGTTCTCCCTCCCAAACCAACACTGGCCCAAGATGACTAACGAGCATCCTCTCAGCCTGCCCGACATTAACGTCGTGCAAGACACCAGGAACTGATCAAAGAGATGCCCGTAACTAACCCCCTCATCGAGACTAACGACTAGTTACGAGCACATCTTCCCAGTTTGACCAAGTTCTAGAAGTTACCTGATTTCACAGATCCGCATATCTAGGCGTGAAATCAGGAACCAATGGTCACGTGTCAGGGGCATTATATAAACCCTCACACCTATGAGGGCCAGGTATCCAATATTCACCACTCACTACCTAATACTTTGCTTGTACCTTCTTGTTCCCGCTCTTACTAGATCGTCAGAGTGCCTTGTAGGCATAACCCCGTTTTTCTCCTCAACTTCACAGCCCGACTACAGATCATCTTCCGACCACTTCTCTGGTTCTGATCAACCGGTAAGATCACAAACACTTACAACCCAGGTTGGAAGAATCACCCAAATTTCTCCTACAAAAACAATCAACCACAACAATCTGCAGTACCACCAAGTTTTCAAGATATTGCCCCTCAAAAGAATTCCAATCTTGAATTGATAATGGAAAATTTTATCGCGACTCAAGTTCGCTAGAATGAAGATTTCAAAAACCAAAACCTCCATATCAATGAGGTACTTAGGAAGCTAAATACAAATGTTGAAGGTATTTTCACTAATTCTAAAATGTTGGAAACCCAAATCTCACAGGTTTCTCAATAATAAGCATCATCCTCCATCCCTCCGGGAACCTTCCTAGGACAACTTGAGCAAAATCCTAGGGTCAGTTGAATTCCATGACCATTTTGAGTGTTGATCAGGTCAACAAACTCAAGAAGAAGAAAGTTATTGTTACTGGGAATTTTAGAAAAAAATAGCTCAAAAGAGAAGTTATGAGTTCACTGGAAGGAAGGCAATTGAGATTAAGGATGAAGTACACCGCAAGAACCTCGTAGAGTTACTAAAGAAGCCTACAACAATGTCTTTCTCTCTCTCTCTCTCTCTCTCTCTCTCTCTCTCTCTCTCTCTCTCTCTCTCTCTCTCTCTCTCTCTCTCTCTCTTGGAGTTCCCATCTTGGATATCCTCTCTTCTGGGAACTATGAGGATCACCATCCCCAAGAAAAGAATGAAGAAACATGGGTTTATAAAGCTATATGTTATGTGTAGCACCTTGATACAAAATGGAATCCCACCTAAGCTGGAAGACCCTGAGGACTCTTTGATTCCCTGTGATATTAGTATTATAAAAGATGAAAAGGCTCTTTATGATCTTGGTACAGGCGTCAATATGCTCCCCGTCACTTTCTACAAGAAACTTGACTTAGGACAACTGAAACCCTATGACATGCCGTTACATCTTGCCGATGGATCAATCAAGAAATTATTAAGACTTCTCGAGGATGTCCCTATTAAAGTTGGAGGCCTTTGCTTTCTTGCAGACTTTGTAGTGATGGATATAAATGAAAACCTCCAGGTCCTCGTAATCCTAGGAAGAGTTTTCATGGTCACAGCGGGGACTTATTTATGTCAAAGAAGGAATGATAACCTTTCATATAGGAGAAAATAAGATAGGATTATTTATCCCTGATGATCAGACCCTCTCTGACGCTCTGCAAAAATGTCAATACCTCAGCCTTGTCCGAAAAGATATCGCATGGAGGAAAAATGAGAAGAAGGGAAGAGAAAAAGAGAAAGCCACTGAAAAGAAGAGTACAGGAAGAGAACGTTCGCAAAGAAAGAAAAGGATTGGATGTCTGGAATGGGTGAAAAGGATCATATGGAAACCCAAGAAAACTAAGAAGAAGACCGCAGTTCTGACTTCAAAGGAAGAACAGTCTTGAGTGGTAACACTTGAAGACCGTCGAGCCATGGGACATTAAACAAAGCTCTTAGTGGGAGGAAACCCACCATTTTTTATGCTAACTATTTTCTTGATTGTTTTTTTTACTATTAGTTAATAAATAGGTACCCACAAAAAAGGCATCCTAAGATGTTGAATCTGAGAAGGATGAACACAGGAAATCAAATCTAGAAAACCCGAGCCGAAAATGAAAAATCTGGTAGAGAAACTAGAGGCGTGTTATGGGCACCCGTAATAGGTGTTACGGCCCATAACGACGCCCGGGCTCCTTTCACCTATCGCAGTACAAATACCAGCAAGTTGTTACGGTCGGCCGTAACACACATTACGACCCGTAATAGCTCCCAGCGCAAAAATTTAGACTCCTCCTAAAATTTTCATCCTCCTAGCCGCCACTACCTCCTCGACGAGGGTCTCTGTGAGTTTCCCACACATTATTTTAATAAAACATTGAGGTCAATGTTTGGTTTAAGTTTGGGGGGATTTACCTGCTTTATTTTTATTTTGGTTAATTTAGTTGCTTCCGTTTTTATTTTTAAAACCATTTCTCAAGCTTTCCCCAAAATTATAACCTGTGAAATTTTTTTCAAGACAATTTTGATTGTGAAGAAGCTTGGAAAGTATATAGAGTTAATAAAACCAGAAAAGTTTGATGAAAAATAATTTTACTTGAACACCCTAAGTTTCCCCAAAAGTGACATGAGTCTGACACGTAGAATTGTACCATAGTGCTTAGAACCTGAGAAGTACCCCAAGTAGTTTAATTTGGAAGTCTGGAATAAATTAGATTTGCATGCATGTATGGTTGATTGAGAAACAAATAAAATCAAACACCAAAAGATAAAAAGGCGGTAAAAGGAAATTGGCCTTCTAAGTCGGATAACTCTCACCCGGTTGTTTGGCCCAACGAAGTTGTCCCCAAACGTCATCCTAAATAAAGGACAATACACAAGTTTAAAAGGCTTTGAAAATTTCATCAGTAGATAACAAATGTTGCATAAATGAAAAATTTCTCAATTGACCTTGTGCATGCGATGATTACTATAACTTCAATTGCCTTAATTTGATTGTCTGAATGAAATGGGATAAAAATTGTAGACAAGGCTTAAGTACAATGCGTAGTCATAATGGTTTCCAAGTAAGAGAGCTTGAATCCATAGTTTTGTCTTGGTTTATGTTCTTGTAAAGGTCCTTGGAATCCGATGAGTACCAGAAGAGCTGACCCTAAGGCTTTTTGACAAAGACTCATGCATGAGTACCAATATGCTTCATCTTTCATAAGTTCTTTTCATTTGTTGATTTTCTTAATCCAAAAACCTTATATGTAAGCTTTGTTGCTTGAGGACAAGCAACAATATAAGTTTGGTGGAGTTTCATAAGTGGTTTTAGCATCATTTTTATTAGAAGTTTTACTTTGTTACTTTATCATTTTGATTCATTTTTCCTTCATTTTTGCTATGATTTATACTTTGGTACTGTGTTTCTATTGTTTTCAGGCCTTAACAAACATACTGGAAGTAAAGAAGATCAAATTGGATGAATTATGAAGAAGATGCAGAAGTCGGAAATATCCAGTACTAAAACCAGAGCTCTATTACGACTACCCGTAATACACGTTATGGCTTGTAATGAAGCCCCAACTTGGAGGCTCTTGATTTTACGTTCCAGCATAAAACCCGTGGCCTTGTATGGATGCACGTAATACACGTTACAACCTATAACAGGAGTGAAACTGATGCCTCCACCCGCGTGCAGCCAATGCAGAGAATTATGGTCGATTACGAGTGGCCATAATGCATGTTACGACCCGTAATCAATGAGTAAATCCCATTATTTCCTTCCTTTTTTGGCTAGATTGTGCTGATTTTGGAGTTCTGGAACTTGAAGATTTAATTTGATTTGAACTTAATGACCAATATATTTTTATTTAGGGCTATTTTCTCTATTTAAGTAACATAACATTATAAGGATTGCAACAAAGTTTTTTATCATAGAATTATTTTATATTCAGCACTTTATTTTTTCATCAGGTTATTTTTCTATTGCTTTCTTTACAATTGATTAATCATGTTTGTTATTCTCTTTAAATAGTTTTTTATTTTATCGCCATGAGTGAGTATTTCTATAAGGATGAAGGGTCATGAGACCTAACATCTAACCATCCATGTTATTAATTTACCAGTTATGAGAATTTGAGCGTGTTTATTTTATAAACCTGAGTCTTTATAATTTACCCTTGTTACGAAACTAAAAGAGTTCTCAAGTATTGATAATGATCTAAAAGGACTTGTATCAATACCCAATAACATGTTTTTAAACAATCAAGTCCGATGATGCAAAAGTACTCGAACAAGGTTGAGAAAGGTTTCATATTTTATAGCTATACAAAAGTAACAATCTATGATAAATAACTCTGCGCGAGCGAAAGTCGACGAGCGTCTTGTTTATCAAAGATAAGATAACACGCTGATGAAAGATGGTGTTTTCAATATTTATCTATTTTCTATAAATCGCGCAAGAATTCTCATAGCAAAGATAATTTAAATACATGGAGTTGTTAGAGTAAGAAATCATGGCCCTATGTCCTGTTTGTTTTTATAAAATTTCAATTATTTGCAAATAAGTTGTTCTCAAAAAAGTGCGTTTGGAAGTAATCTATTTTCACTTAAGTTATTTTTCACTTAAGCTTATTTCTCCCAACTATTAGATTGCTCTATCTTTACAATGATACAGTAGAAATCGGTACTTAACCATTGGTCCTTGTGGACTCGATAACTTTTTACTATTCTAACATAGTTGTGCGCTTGTGATAGTGTCATGATCATCAATCACCCTTTTTGTTTTCTTTTATCTTTGTGATTATTTGTTTTGTGATTTACTAAGCCTATTCAAAATACAAAAATATGCTTTATTTCATTTTCTTATTTTGCAAGACAGGTTTTTTTCATCAAGAGATCCAGTTGGGTTTCTAAATTAGGGTTTTGATCCCCCTAAGTCAAAGTCAAGGTCAACAAGGTTTATTCTTCAAGGCATGACTTATAATCTTAAGTCACATTCATGTCAAGCTTCACTCAGCATCAATTGATCAAGAAAATTTCAAGTTTGAGGCATTTGTTCAAGTGGTTTCAAGCTAGGGTTCATGTGTTTATTTTCATGCCCTTTTCATTCAAATTTCTCAAGCAATCCTCAAGACTTTTCAAAGGCCAATCAAGATTCAACCACTTGGTAATATAATGATCATCATTGTGCCTTGGAATGCAAGAAAAGATCAAAAATTACAAGTTGGTCTAAGTGTGGGTGACCTAAAATTTCTCTACAAAATTTCTTCAGAATTCAAACATCAATTCAAGCTCTAAGTCCCTCAAATGTTAGATTCCATTTATGTATAAAACTAGGTCATGACCTGTTTGACCTAATGCTAGACCTATTTTTCAGTGCCACGACCCCAAATTTCAACTCATTCCACTTTCACATCAAGCATCCTTTTGAAATGATCCTTTTTGCATTGTGTTCTATTCCATGAAAGGATCATTTGACAAAAAGAAAATCAGAAAAAGCACGAGGTAATTTCATTTGGCCTAAGTATGAACATGGTGACATATACTTTGTTTGTACCGAGTGACCTATAATTAGAAATGACTTAAAAGTTACTTGGGACCACTTTTTACATGTGCAAACTTCTTTCTCATGACCAAACACATCTGATACAAGACAAAACGTCTTAAATCGTGCTAAAAGTCACACATTTTATGCTTCATTTCACACGGTTTTGGAACTATAATTCTCCAAACTTGGTTCACACGATTGAGATCCAATTTAGTACGTATGATGAGCTCACTCATTCTCCTATAAATAGAGCATCATTTTTACTTCATTTGCAATCTTAAACATCCAAAGAAACTCTACTTATCTCAAGCCCAATACCTCTAAAAAACCATAAAACCTAAACTCATTTTCTCTTTGTTTAACTTTAATTCTCCACCCAGAATCATTCATCGGCATCATCTGAAGCTACTTGAAGCATTACATAAGTTCAACAACATCTCTAAGTACCAACTCCATTTCACCATTTTTAGACCTTTTGATCTCACTTCGAACAGGTAGCCATGAAATTCACTTCCACTCAAACTGGTTACCATTCTCCTCGTCTTGATCCTCTGAGTAAAAACACTAATTTATCTAGAATTTATTCTTCATATTTGGGATTTAATTTTACTTTGAAGCTGGTTACGGTTTTTATGTTTTTCTGCAAATTCTCTTTGCTCAGACCAAATAAATTGATCTGAAGCAAAGAGACATGTACAATGATGTTAGGTGAAGTTGAAACGTGTTTATTTTAGCTTAAATCCACTAGTCTATGGTTCTGCAAAATTGGATGGCTGGAGGTTGAAGATGAGTTGTTTCGCACGTTACAGTGGGATCAATTTGAATCTAACAAATGACAACGCTCCACTTTTCTAGCCGTTGCATCTATTTTTTATTTTAAATTCTATTTTATTTCATTTTCTTTTAAAATTCATTAAAAATAGTTTCAAAATGATTTTTCACTTCAAATTTTTTCCATAATTTTCTAAAATTATTTTCTACCTTATATGTTTTTTTCTTCAGATTTTTATAATCATTTTTAATATTTTTCATCATTTTCTCTTAATTTTATTTTTAATTAACTCTCATCAATTTTATTTTAATCATTTTAAAACATTTTGGATCCCAACTTTTTAGATCTACTTCTTTAGAATATTTCCGATTTTACTATAAATTCGGTAGCCATTTATTTGAAGATTTGATGATACTTTGGCATTTTCTATTTATTTTCCATTTTAAATCATTTAAGAATCATTTAAAAATCATTAAAATATGTATTTAATTGTTCTTGATGCTTGATGGTTATGAATTTTGGTTTACTTGGTCAATTATGGTTGTTTGAAGCTTATCTTGTTCAATTGGACTTTGGATTGGTGCTTAATGAACTTTCTTCATTTCAAATCTACCATTAAATGATCATTTGATTGTTTTTGGTATTTTCGATTGATGATAAGTTTGTCTTACAATATTATGAAGAAGATGAATTGAAGTAATGACCCAATTACCTAGCCTTGGTGCTTGATCAACTCTCTATCCCTTCTTCTTCTTCTTTATTTTGTTTTGACTTGTGTTGCATTGTTTTAGGAGATGGACTATGTGTCATTTCTCTAACATGCATGACACATACATTGTTATTTCCCGGCCTCAGATAGTTGTGACTTCTATATAAGTCCAATTATGATTGCTTAACATAGCTCTAAATTGTCTCGAATTGGTTGATTAACAATTAACACTAACATTAACACCATATTATTGTGCTAACTTTACTTTTCCGCACTTTTACAATAATATCATTTAATTTCTTGCCCTTTAATTTTGTTAAATTTAATTTCTTATCATTTATCATTCAAGTCATTTATCATTTCATGTCATTTTTATCTTTTGTTTTATTTTCTTTCCTTCAAAGGCTTAAGACATTAAAAAATACAAAACCCTAAAAAACTTGTAACGGACTCTTGAGGAATTTTTGACACTATATTTTGCTTATGGAGTTTTGGACTTTGGATTTGAGACCATGGTTACCCTTAGCTTGGAGTTCATCTGATACTTTGATTCATCTGAGGCATTTATTTCATCTGATACTTTATGGTACCTGAGACTTAGAATCATCTGGACCTTTTGTTTTATCAGAGACTTGGCCATTATCTAAGACCTCGTGAACTTTACTTGGAATTTATGGTATTCATCTGCTCATTGTGCTTTATAAATTTATGGCTTAAATACAAAGGGAAAGGAATACTTGTTTTGACCAATGTCAAATGCTCACTCTTCGTATGGTTAGTTCACTTGCACACACAAAGGCTTTCTCTTGGGCTACCTTACAATGAGACTTTTTATTTCATGTCCTTACTTTATGCTTTAGGATAGTCTCTCATCTCTTCCCCTTATTTAATTTTCAAAATCTTCTCCCTATTTCAAAACTTCTTATTTTCAAACTTCACATCTTTTCTTAAACAAACCTTGACTTTGTCAAGTGATCTAGAAAATATTTTCTTAATAAATACTAAAACACTTAAGCATATTCAAACGCATTCAAGACTTGTAAAAAAGACAAGTATGTTGTGAAACTGATTGAAATTTTCCACTTGAATGTTGAGACATACTTGTTGAGTAAATTCAAGTAAAATTATCCATATCACGATGATGTAAATGCTCATTTTCTCATACTTGTGGGTGGCAAGTTGAGTTTTCCACTCGAATCTGACAAATATTTTCTACCATAAATTGGTCAATTTTTATCTCCTTGAGCCCATTATTTTTCCATAATGATCTTAAGGATGTGAAATATAACTCTTCTTTTATGTGCAAATCTTGAAAATTAGTGGAGGATTCCCTAAGCACTCAAAAGATTATGGGTCACCTCATAAATCTTCACCAATTTTGCAAGACCATAACTTTTTCAATACTTGGTATTTTTAAGTGATTCAAGTTTCATAATTCTCTTTGGGATATCTAATTCAAGCTAGCATCAATGATCAAAGCTCAACTTTGAAGGAAAGTCTTGTTTGGAATCAAAACATTATAGGTCACTTTTGAAGAAAAACTTAGAATATTTCTAGAACAAAAAGTCAGCATCTTTTTCTCAACTTTGACTCATCATAACTTTTAGATCAAGCATCCATTTGATCTAACTATTTTGACATTGTAAAGTTTATGACCTTATCTTTCAATTGAAAAAAGTATCAGGACAAATCTATGATCGTCTTCAACTGGAAAAAGTATCAGGATAAATCTTTGGTTAATTTAGTCTGAGCCAGAAGAGGTCTTTGTGTCTTTAATTGGAAGAAGTATCAGAATAAATCATTGGTCGATTTAATCTGAGCCGGAAAAAGGTCTACTTGAAGAAGTATCAAAGTAAATCTTTGTTCGATTTAATTTGTGCCAGAAGATGCTTTATGCCCAACTTCGACTTGAAGAAGTATCAGAATAAATCTTTGGTTGATTTAATCTGAGCCAAAAGAGGTCTTTTTGTCTTTAACTGGAAGAAGTATCAGAATAAATATTTGGTCGATTTAATCTGAGATAGAAAAAGATCTGTTGGAAGAAGTATCAGAATAAATCTTTGGTCGATTTAATCTGATCCAAAGGATATTTATGTCCGACTTCGACTGGAAGAAGTATCAGAATAAATCTTTGGTTGTTTAATTTGAGCCCGAAGAGGTCTCTTTTTCTTTAACTTGAAGAAGTATCAGAATAAATCGTTGGTCGATTTAATTTGAGCCAGAAAAAGGTCCGCTGGAAGAAGTATCAAAATAAATCATTGGTTGATTTAATCTGATCCAGAAGATGTTGTCTTTGAGAATATGGTCTGGTCATACCAGTATTTGATGATATTGGTCTGTTGATTGATCTTTTCCTGAAATGGTAAAGAGTTAGTTGTATGTAATGTCATGATGTATGAAATGCACTACAGAACAATGTTCTCAAAACAAATGAGATTATGTTGCGTGTGCTTTGTATGCATATGCTATGACATTTGTAAATGATGTATGAATGTAATATGTGAGTGCATCAGTTGCTTTTTGTAGTGTTGTTGAATTGGGGAAAATAAATCATTGACTGCTTGTTGGAGATGAAGAATGTAATTCCTTACTATTTGTTAAAGTTAAATTCTCTGGGGATTCCCATTTTCTATCTGAGGGTATTCCGCTAGAGATTTTGATTTATGATTGAGGATAGAAGCTTTTTAGGAGAGTTGATAACCTGTCATGGTTTCTGAAATGGATTGATTACATGTACTCTTACTGGGGATGGAAGAACGAATAGTCCTGTGATACGAGTAGCTACTCTTCTGGAGGTGGTTATCTTAATTAATCATGCTGGAGAGAAGAGTTTTGTTGGAAGATTTTACCAATTTGGAGAAATAAACTCCGATGGGGGGTGAAATTCTGTAGCTAGAGAAATAAACTCTACTAGGGATGAGGCTTTATAAATTGCTTGAGATTTTATGAAACTCTGTTGGGGATCATTGATTTCTACTCTCTGAGGGAACTTTGTTGGAGAGTGTTTACTCCTACTTGGGGAAGAAGAGGTCAAAACTTTAGTTGTTTTTTGCTCTACTGGGAAGTTATGATTCCTTGTATACCCTGATTGGGGATAACATCGATGGATAACTTTCTGGCTCGTTTGAGAAGGATAAGGTTGACTGACATCTGATCCGATTTTAGATTTAGTAGAAACTCTCTGGGATGGTAATGACTTCACTGGGGAAGGGAGTTTTGTCGGTGATCATGGCCATCTGAGGAAAAGACTCAAACTAGGGAGATTGGACATCATTGGGGAAATAAACCTTGTTGAGGAAATAAACCATTTTGACGGAAGTCTGGACTCCGCTGGGAAGTAAACCCTATTGATGGAGGAATATCCTGCTGAGGGGAACTCTTTGCTAAGGAGAATGAGCTCTGCGGGAGAGAAGTAGTATGTAAAGGCTTTTACAGTTTTGAAAACTTAGTTAGGGATAATAATTCCCATAAACTGTAATGTGTGGGATCCTGTAGATAGGTAATATTACTGGGAGGAAGCCTGCACTCCTTTATCTGCCAGAGTGGTCTGTTGAGAAGATTGTGGGGAATGTATGAATTTGCGAAGATTACCATGTAGGGATAATCTCATGGAAGTTGCTCTGTGGGGATTCATGGAGACTTGAACACACCTCAACTTATAGAGCCTTTGGTAAATGCTGATCAGGGCGATAAGTCTTCTACTGATAAACAAGTGACGAGATGACGAGACATAGTCGTACGTTTTAATCCCTAACTTTTGTCTGGATTGTCCTTTCAAATTTTTAGTCCACCAGGATACCCTTTTTTGCCCAAGCCGCCTTTTCAGGTTTTCGACTTGCCGGGTGTATAGTTTTATTTATATATCCCTAATTTTTTCCCGAACTCTTTTGGTTCGTCGAGATGCCCTTATTTTGCCTAGGCCAGTCAACCTAACGGGTATTTTTTTTCATGTGTAGTATTTTTTGACTATGTCCGCATTCACAGGGTGCAGAGAATACTCATTATTCATAGTAGTAAGTGTTGCAACACTGCCTGAAAATGTTTGCTTGATCGTACGTGGCCCTTTGCTGGAACTCATGTTCAATGCCTCAAGTGATTCAGATGGAGGTCTGCCCCTAGTTATTCGGCACTTTTGAGAGATTCCTTGAATCTTGACTCGACTGCCCCAAATAAATTAGACACCATGTCATTCCCCCTAATTATGAAAGGTCTATTACTGGAAAAATCTTTCCATCTGAGGTGATTTTGTTCATTGAGAGGATTTATGTTCATTGAATATCCGACATGCGAATTTCTCTGATGTCAAACAATTAGTCATATGCAAACAATGGCATTTAATAATGCAAAGCTTATGTCTGTCTTGAAGTTTCGAAAAATACATCTTTAGTAAAAAAGAGGATTTGTAAGAATATGAATTTAACTCAGGATTTATAGCAAGCCTTACAGGAGTCAGGATACCTTTTTGTAATAGTATGCTGAACTAACCCATGCTTCAGCTAGGACTTTTAAGGGTTGTAACATGGTCTGGTTCACGGTTTAAGAAACAAAAGGATAAAGGCTTAAACTTTATTGTGCCCAACCTGTTCTTCGTGATGTTCTTAAGTCCTGTACTCAGTTAATTATGCATTAAGATCCCAATTGAGTCTGCAACCATTGCTCTGATACTTGGTGATGGTTCAGAAATTGAACGTTTGTTTGAGAAGGCAGTAATTTTTTGTAATATTTTTTTATGTTGTCGAGGATTTGTAACGACCTCTTTTTTTGATTTTATCATCTCTATTATTTGCCTGAACTATTTCTTTTGTGATTGCAGTCAGCGAGATGCCCCAATTTTTTTTCTTAAGTCTCCTTCGTAAGTTTTGACTTAGCGGGCTTTTCTTTTGAGAGATAATGACTGTCTGACTTCTTTTTTTTATTTCGGGGAACCATCACCAGTTTTTTGATTTGGAAGAGCATCTTCGACACTATTCATCGTGTATGCAGGAAAAGCTTGTGATTGAATGCACCATTGAATTAACTGAGAAACTACCCTGCCCCAGGTTATGATTAAGGGTTTTAATTTGTGTGAAAAGAAAAAACTCATACTTCTTAGGCTCAAAGGGTTTGACTAGGGATTATCTTCCTTATAACTCCACTGTTTAGGATTTGAAAGAACGTCTGTACATCGTCAGCAAGGTCTGTTTAAAAGCATACTGTAGAGATTATAGTATCATTTTTGTCATCCTCCCTCTAAAGGCTTATAGTTTTTTAATCGAGAGTTGAATGTCATAAAAGTAAAAACATAGTAGAGTGAAAACGAATGGATTACTTCAAGACAAAAATATGCAATGCATTAATGGAATATCAAATTTTGACATAAAATAAGTGTTCAAACAATCAAAAGAAAATTACAATTTGAAAATTCTAATGAACAAAAAGCCTTTTCATCGAACTAGTCACTTTAGATGGTGTGCCTTTGAAGGATGGCAAAAGAATTCAATCTGACCATCTTATGTGAACTCCAACACCCCTTCCTTGATCAAGTCCTTAATCTTATTTTTCAATTCCCAACATCTATTAGTGTCATGCTCAGACTATTGGAATGATAAGTGCATCTCACATTAGGGTTGTACCGAGGAAAGGAGGTGTTGGGATTATGATAAGGATCCTTCAATGTTATCAACTCCATCTTTAACATGTGTTGCAATACTTGAGCCAAGGACATGTTGATTTTGGTGAATTGCCTTTTGGGAGCGTCCTGCTTATGCTGATTGCCTTGTCATTGATGTTACACCGGTGCTAGATTAGAGATCTGCACTGCCTCCACAGATTTGTTGAGATCACTCTTATTACGACCCTTCTGGTCGTACGCGGTACTGGACTCCTTATTTCCATTATATGGTCTCTTTTGAGTACTTGAAGATGCAGTCCTCTGAATTTCACCACTCCTGAGTTTATTTTCAACATGTTCCCGCATGAACATGTCACCTGATTCCCCGTCTGCCAAGAGAGATTGATCATTGATTAAGCCCCAAATTCCAGCAGTTTTCCCCAGACGGTCGTATCTGTCCTGATGAAGCTTACTAATGAGAATCCTCAACTCTTCTTGTCCCTGAGCTAAATTTTGGATAAGAGCCATCTGACTATTCATATGGATTCTTATCCTTTCCATCTCAGCTTGCAGTTGTTCCAACTGGTCATCCTTGTTGTTGTTATGATTTTTCTTGGTCAAGTTCCCAACGAGGAGTGCTTTCAATTCTTCTTGCCCCTTGGATATATTTAGGAACATTTCCTTGAACTGAGCTTCTTGAGTTTAGAGATCTCTGTCGTTCTGTTTGAGAACCAATTTCCTTGCTGAAATAAACAGCGAAAAAATGAGAAACTTGTCTCGAGAATACCTGTTATGTAATGATATGCATGCAATGTTTTCAAGGATCTCACGGGGGAAACACAAGAAAATCTTAGCAACCAAATTTGACTACAACTTCGATTGAAGAACTTCGTATCGTTGAATGTCCTTTTATGAGAATCAAGCTCACCATGTCGAGTGGGTCATAGCCACTAACTCAAGACATCGTGCTTTGACGGCATTGGCTAGAGGAAAATAAATCCCATTTCCCCTTGCTAGACGTCTGGTTCATCATAACCTACATCACATGCCCTTTGAGATCCTTGAAATGGTTAAAAAAATGATATGGCATGATGTCATGATGTGTATGCTATGCACCAAGCAAAAGTGTAAGGTGACGTAAACAAGTAAATCTTGCAAGAAATCCAGGTTATTAGATAATGGATACAAATAGGTCCTGCAAGGAACTCACATCGTTAGGTAATGAAAACAAACAAGTCCCGCAAGGAGTTCAAGTTGTTAGATAATGAAATCAAACAAGTCACACAAGTAGCCTTAGGTTCAGGCTTGCATGGAGTTTATAGGTAAGTACCCTCTTGAAGTTTTAGTTGGTTTAACCTATCCTAGAAAGTAAACGGGTTCTAAGGAGTCTCAATATCATTGATCTTTCTTTATCGGGTATTGTTTCAGCTCAGGCGATCTTTTCTCGCGGCTGAAATATCCCGAAAGTCCGATCTCAATGAGTGTAGTATCGAGTATCAACCAATCCTCAGCTTTATACCGAAGCCAACTATCTCATTACTTTTCTAAGGGCCAAGTTTGTTCAACTATGGTTCTAAGGTCAGTTAGTGCTTTATGACACCACACAGCGGCCCCGTATTCTCTTCGATTTAACACAAGAGATACCGGTACAAACAAATGTGTCACACTAACGCAGCCACCGCTTCAACCATATCGGTCTACACCGTACAGTCTCCACGATCTATTGTTTCTTAGCTAAAAGTGCCCCAGATCTGGGTATAGGATATTTATAAGAATACCTAAGCATAAACCCGAAATGTAAAGCAAGCAAGTCAAACAGGTAAAGCAATTAAATGTGAACTATCTCTAAGGTAACCCCACTTTTAGTGTCATTTTTCCAGCAGATTCTCCAGTTCTGTAATACGGTGGGAGAACTGAATTTATTGGTCTTGCATTTTACCGCAAATGTTGCGGTTAGCAAGAGTCGCCACCAACTTTTCTTTTATCCAACAAAGTAAAGGGTGAAAAGAATAGGAAAGACCTTTTTTTTTAAGATTTTGAGTTCGGGGGGTAGGTTATGGAAAGGGAAGGTATTAGCACCTTTCCATCCGTAGTTATCTACGGACTCTTAGTTGCTAGCTCACTTTTGAAAACGCTTTGTGTTCGTGTGTTTTAAAAATATTTTTTAAAAGCCGCCTTAGTTCAGCGAACTTTTAATGTTTCTCCTATCATTGAGAACGTATACAAAGTGCTTTGTCTTTGAAAATATTTTAGAGAAAAGTTTGTGCATGTGTGAAAAATTGTTTTATTTGTTTTTGTGAGAGAGCAACAATGAATTGTCTACCTACTTGAACGGTCTTTGTTCTTTTCCTCTTTTCCTTTATACAGTGCTATCCTACTATTAATCTGTAGGTAGCCCTGTCGTTGGATGTTTTGAGGGATAGGTGTGGTCATCGTACAGTCATAAAGGCAACTCGTAGGGCACTTTAGCAATTTTATCGTAAGGGACTAGATCATTTACCGAAGGCAGCATTAGAGGGTCATCGAGGGTTTACAATCTTTTTAACCGAGACTCTTTGCTAAAGTGTCCCACGTTTGAGGGACATGACTGTTTGTTTTCCGAAGGTAACAAGTGGAGGTACCTTAGAGGTGTGTGTCTGTGTGTGTGCGAGTGTGTTGTGTTTCAGTTAAATTTATCTTTGAATATTAGGTTTGTTAACGTTTGTTTTTAAGTCTTTTCATACAAACCTATTTGCATTCATCTAACAGTTAATTGTATAAGTACAAAAAATAAAATGCGGGAATTTAAAGACCTACAGCTATTACATCCTATAAGCAGTTACATCATAGAAAAAAATGTGAGGAAATGTAAACTACGACTATTACAAAATTATCCGTGTGACTTATACATTTGTTTTCTAGAATTTAAATAGCAAAAGAATAAATAAAAATAAATTAAAGGACAAAATAAAAGAACTAAAATCCTAAGCAAAAAAATGTTTTTGGTTTTTTTTTTATGAGAAACAAGAATTTTGTGTTAATAATAATTGGAATTTGATTTATGAAAATAAATTAATTGTAAAACCCTAATTCTTATTAATTAATTAATTAAAAAAGTTATAAAAAAATAATTAACTAAAATTAATCTTAACAAAACAAAATAAAGAAACTAATTCTAATATTTTTGTGGTTTTGATTTTAATGATGTTTTTACGATTTTTTTAATAAAAGGAAATTAATTGAAAAAGAAAAATGTAAATTAAAAAAAAACAAAAAAAATAGAAAAAAGAAAAGATTGGCTTGCTGTAAGAAAACTGGGGGTGAGAATCTGAAATTTTCTAAGCCCAACTTGGTTGGACCCAACAATTGCGTATGATTTGGTGTGCATAGCCCTTGAGGTTCCATGGTAGGAGCGCATCCTTGAGAAGCTGGATCTGAAACTCAAAAGTTCTTGAGCCCTAACAATGGAATCCTACAATCTAAGCACTTAAACTCACGTGTGTTATATTAGATCCATTCCAAACATTGATAACAACATGGATGTATGCATATAATTAATTTAAATCGTATAATGAAAGAGTTTAGGATCCAGAATTTTTACCAAAAACCGATGGGCTTAGTGTGTCTGTTCTGGCGTGTTTGAGAGTGATCTACGAATATGTATGGCCTCCTGGAACCTTCAAGAAGATGGTACGAGGCTTGAAATTGCTCAAATATGGACGAAAATTGCTACACGAAATTGCAAATTTCTTTGAAAAATGTGAAGAATTCAGGAAAGCTTTTGGAGAGCTTTTTGAAGAGGGATTTTGTGTCCTTTCTTGCTTGCAATGTTATGTATTTATAGAGTTGGGAGAAAAGAAAGTATGGCAAGAAACAAAACTTTAAAGGCCATGAGACAAAAATCCAACATATTGAAAGTTTGCCATATTTAGATGATTCTTTCTATTCTTGATGTTGCATGAACCTGGATAGTTTTTTGTTGGTCTTTGCACGAAATATTGGGCTCCATGATGGGTCAAGTCGACCCCAAATGCGCTAGCCCATTATTTCTTGTATTTTTATCTAATTTATTTGATTTAATTCATATTTAAATGAATAAAAAGTCAAATAAATAAAAATAAAAGTCACAATAGTGCATGGTTAGGTTTAGAGGTCCTTGGGTATGTCATAAACATGTTTGAACCCTAAAGGTTAGGTTCATTAACCTAAAAATATAATTTTGCTCAAAGTTGACTTCATGCATTTCTTGAAAATTGCCTAACTTGTGCACCTCATAACTTGCTCAATTTTCATCTTTTGAAGTTGATATTAGAAATTTTAGGAAGCCCAAGATGTCCCCTTCAATATCTATGTTGATCATTTTTACTTTTGAAGAAATCATCTTGATGTAAGTTTCCTTGACAAAAAGTATCTTTTGTTGACTTTTAAAAATGACTTATAATGTATGAGACCATATCTTCCAAATGAAGCATTTTTTAGACTTGAGAACAGTAGCAAAGTTGTAGTGAATTGAATTTTCCTCAAAATAGGCTTTGGTTGGGGAAAAGTTGATGAAGCATGTGAAAGTTATGCCTGGTCAAAGTTCATTTGACTTCTCCTAAGGAAACCCTAATTTTACAAATCTTGACTTTTGATGATCTGAGGACTTTCCTTGGGGAATCATGAACAACCCTTGATCAAATGATGAATATCACTTAAAAATGTTGATGTTGACCAAAAATCTTGAAGTTTGACTGTATGTTGACCATAGTTGACTTTTTGATCAATATAGTTGATTTTCAAGCATCTGAGCAATTGACTGAGAAAACTTGAGACGTAGGGCTTGAATCTTGACATGAGCCTTGTTGAGAACCTATGAAGAAACATGGGAGCCACTTGAGACTTTTGCAGACCAAATTTCCTTGAGAAACTCCAAACCCTAGTTGTAGGCTTTTGGTCTAGGAGGTGCATCTTAACTAGTCAACCCTTGGGTGCCTTGACCATTTTAAGAGCCTTGAAAGAATGCTTTAAAGAAAAATGGGAGGGCAAATTTTGGGGTACAACAATTATTTATGTGAGATATTGGATCAAACTCTAGTATGGTCGAATAGGTAGCTTCTGGTCCAACAGGGATTTAGCATGAGGTTGAAGCTTGTTTGCATGTTGTTGTCGAAATAGTGCATGTTATAGTCAAAGTTATTCTAACATGCATTAGTCGATATTTGCTAGGTTTGTTAGCATGTCAAATTGGGCCTGTTTGCTATGCCCAAATTGTTTAAGTTATCGTTTTCCCTAAGTTAGCTTGTAATGAGTCTATGTGTATAAGCCCATTAGTTTAGTGTGTTAGTTTTCTTATATATAGCATAATAATATCTCCTCATTGCAACACTGAAAATCCTAATTAGGATGAGAAAGGTTATTTTTTATTTTGTAACACTTGTAATCTTGTTTTAAATAGAAACTAAAGAATAGAAGTTTATAATTAACTCATTGTGTTCTTCTAGTTTCCCTCTTTTCTACCCTTGTAGGTTTCTTGCCGAGAAGAAACCTATTATACTTTATTCTTGACATCATTTTTCACAAAAAATTGGTGTGGTTAGCATGGAGAAGATGCCTTCAACAAAGTATGATATTGAAAAGTTCACCGGAATGAAAGATTTTGGTATATGGCGCTTCAAGATGAAAGCCCTACTGGTTCAGCAGGGTTGTTTAGAAGTGTTAAAGGGAGCTGTAACCATGGACGTTACGTTAAAGGATGAAGAAAAATGGCTATGGTAGAGAAAGGCCATAACGCCATCTTATTGATCCTTGGTGATAAGGTTCTTCGACAAGTTTCGAAGGAGACGATAACGTCGGGTCTATGGAGAAACTCCAAAGTTTGTACATAACCAAATCGTTGGTCAATCTCCTCTACCTAAAGCAGGCTTTGTATTCATTCAAGATGAGTGAAGGCCAAGTCCTGTCTAAGCAGTTGGATATGTTCAACAAGCTTATTCTTGATCTTGAAAATATTAATGTCAAAATTAAGGATGAAGACCAAGCGTTGTTATTGTTATGTGATTTACCCAGAATACAGCTTTGAAGAAGTTCAATCAGCCTTGTATTCTAACGATTTGAACAAAGGAAAGGATCACAAGCCATCTTCGACTTGTAAAGGTTTGTCGGTTAAGGAAAAATTCACAAAGAGAGATGATAAGTTCAACAAGAAGAAGGGTAAAAGTCATCAGAAGTCTTATAGTGGTGATTCATTTGGTATTCAATGTTATCACTGTAAGAAGAAGGGTCATACAAGAAAGGTGTGCCCTGAAAGCCTGGAAGATCATGGAGGTAAGGATAATGGAAACACAACCATTGTTCAAGATGATTTCGACTCATTTAATGCTCTTGTGGTTTCAAGCAATGACTCAAGTAAAGATTGGATTATGGATTCGGGTTGCACTTGGTACATGACTCCAAACAAAGACTTGTTTGAGGAACTATGAGATCAATATGGTGGATCTATATTGTTGGGAAACAAAAAACCTTGCAAGATTGTAGGTGTTGGTGAGATTCAAACTCCATTATGAGTCAATAAGGTTGTTTATTAAAGTCAGGTATTTACCTGATTTAAAGATAAATTTGATTTCTCTTGGTGAATTCGACAAGAAAGGATATGTTTTCCAAGGATAGAAAAGTATCCTAAGAGTCATGAAGGGGTCGAAGAAAGTCTTGAGAGGTGTGAAGAAATAAGGCTTATATACCCTTGAGGTCGGCGATGTAAGTGGTGCTGCAGATGTTGCATCCATGAAACCTTTACGGATGACATAAATTTGGCACATGAGATTGGGCCATGCAAGTGAAAGGGGCTTGGTTTAATTGGGGAAAATCGGCTTTATGGAGACAAATTCGAAAAGAAGAAGTTTTGTTAAGCATATGTACTTTGAAAATTTTGCAGAGTGAAGTTCAATAAAGGCAAACAAAGAACACATGGATCCCTTGATTACATTCATGCTGATCTTTGGGGCATGCAAGGTGTCTATCACATTTAGGAGCAAGGTATTTTCTATCCATAGTTGATGATTATTCCAGAATGTTGTGGGTATTCATCTAGGAGACTAAGGATGAATCTTTTGAGAATTTCAAAAGTTTGAAGACTCTAGTTGAAAATCAAACTAGCAGAAAGGTCAAGAGGTTGAAAACTGGAAATGGCCTTGAATTTTTCAATGAGGTGTTTGATAGTTTTTGTGCAACCTCTAGTATTGTAAGGCACATAACTACTAAAGGTACTCCCCAACAAAATGGCTTGACTGAGAGGTTTAATCGAACCATTTTGGAAAAAGTTAGATGCGTGTTGACTAATGTTGGATTAAAGAAGGTGTTTTGGGCAGAGGCTGTTTCGACAATAACATATATGATAAACAGATGCCCTTCGACTGCGTTAGATATGAAGACACCAGAAGAAGTTTGGTCAAACTATCCACTAGATCTCAACAAACTTAGAGTATTTGGTTGCATAGCCTATGCTCACATTAGGCAAGACAAGGTCAAACCTAGAGCTCTAAGATACATGTTCATGGGATACCCTGAATGAGCCAAAGCTTGTAGGCTATAGTGCCTAGAGCCAAGTCACATGAGGTGTATCACCAGTCAAGATGTAGTTTTCAATGAAGCTGAGATGGCTTTCATGAAAGTTGATGACGTTGGTCTAAGTTCAGAGATATCTAAAGAAGAGTTAGAACATGAAGAGATTCATGTTAGGGTGGAGCATGTTGATGATGAATTGCGTATCCCAGATCAAGTCGAAGAAGAAGCACAAGATGCTGAAGATATTGAGGAAGTTGAGGAAAATGTTGATGGCTACCTGTTGGTAAGAAATATGCCGAGAAGAATCATCAATCCACTTCAGAGACTTGGGTATGCAAATATCATAGCTTATGCCTTAATCTCGGCAAGTGAGGTTCTAAATGAGGAACCTAGAGACTATACGGAAGTTATGAGGAGCCGAAATAAGACTGAATGGCTAAAGGCCATGGATGATGAAATGAAATATTTTCATGATAACCACACTTAGGAACTAATCAAGAAACCTGTTGGAGCCATGTTAGTCAGCTGTAAGTGGATTTTCAAAGTTAAGGAAGGAATCGAAGGAGTGACGTCGAAGAGATACGAGGCAAGATTAGTCACAAGGATTTTTACTTAAAAAGAAGGTGTCTACTTCAATGGTGTTTTCTCTCTTGTTGTGAAGCACAGGTCCATTCAAATGTTACTTTCCATGGTGGAACAGTTCAACTTAGAACTTGAATAAATGGATGTGAAAACTACTTTCTTGATGAAGATCTAGATGAAACAATCCCGATGAGGCAACCTGAAGGGTATGCATAAATGGGAAAGGAAGATTATGTGTGCAAGCTGAACAAGTCATTATATGGTCTGAAAAAATCTCCTTGACAATGGAATAGGAGATTCGACAATTTCATGGCGCATATAGGTTTCACTAGAAGTTAGTTCGACCATTGTGTTTACTTTAGATTTCGACTTGGAAATTAATTTTTTTGTTGCTTTTTGTGGATGATATTCTCATAGCAAGCAACAATGTTGAGGATGGAATGAAGATGAAGGTTGAACTCAATAAGGAGTTTGACATAAAGGATCTGGGAGTTGCATCCAGAATTCTTAGAATTGAAATCTGAAGAGATATAAAGCAATCAAAATTATGCTTATCTCAAGAGGCATACCTACGAAAGATTCTCAACAAGTTTGGTATGTTGAATTCAAAGCCTATTGTGACTCTGACAAACCCTCAATTTAAGCTGAGCATAGATCAGTGTCCCAGTATTGAGGTCAACATAGCTTATATGAATAACATCCCATATGCTAACATAATAGGTTCTTTGATGTATGTTATGGTTTGTACTAGACCCGGTATACCATATGCACTAAGTCTTGTAAGAAGGTACATGGTGAATCTTGGAAAGGCTTACTGGAAAGCATTGAAGTGGATTCTAAGGTACATAAATGGGTCTCTGAACAGAGTCCTAATTTATAGTGGACCCTATGGTGAAGATAGTAAAGAAGTAATTGAAGGGTATGTCTACTTTGATTATGCAGGTTGTATGGATTCCATAAAATCTATTTCGAGATATGTGTTCACTATGTTTGGCACAACAATTAGTTGGAAAGTGACACTTCAGAAGGTTGTTGCCTTATCAACCATTGAAGCAGAATATATTGCCCTCACTGAAGTTGTGAAAGAGTCATTGTAGCTTGAATGTTTTTCTAAGGAGTTGAAACTTCAAGGTTGAGTTATCACTGTTAAATGTGATAGTCAAATTGCAATACCCCTGTCAAAGAATTCAACCTATCATGAGCAAAACAAGCACATCAATATGAGGCTGCATTTTGTCAGAGGGGTAATCGAGCGTGGAGAAGTCCAAGTTCTAAAGGTTTCGGCATATCACAATGTTGTTGATATGATCACCAAGACTTTGCCAAGTTTCAAGTTTTTCCATTATATGCAGTTGATAAAGATGCGTGAAGAAAGCTAGTTTATTTCCTGGTGTTATAGAGTTTGTTCCAAGGTGGAGATTTGTGAGGTATTGGATTGAACTCTAGTATGGTCGAAGGGGTAGCTTCTAGTCCGACAAGATTTTAGCTTGAGGTCGAAGCTTATCGGCATGCTACTATCGAAATAGTGTGTGTTGTAGTCGAAGTTGTTCTAACATGCATTAGTCGATATTTGCTAGGTTTGTTAGCATGTTTAATTGGGCCTGTTTGTTATGCCCAAATTGTTTAAGTTAACTTGTTCCCTAAGTTAGATTGTATAATACAGTGGGAGAATTGACTTGGTTTGTTTTGCATTTTATCACAAATGTTGTGGATAGCAAGAGTCGCCACCGAATTTTCTTTTACCCAATAAGGAAAGGTGAAAAGAATAGGAAAGACCTTTGATAGATTTTGAGTTAGGGGGGTAGATCATGAAAAGGGAAGGTGTTAGCACCCTTTTCATCCTTAGTTATCTACGGGCTCTTAATCGCTTGCTTACTTTATTTGTTTTGTGTGTGTGCTTTTGAAGAAGTTTTGAAATGCCAAATAGCAAGGCAGTTTGCTTTATGATAACTCTTGTATCAGTCCTCAAGAGTGTTGATAAAGCGTTTTGAATTTTTTTGAAAGTGTGAGGTGTAAAAAAGTGTTTTAAGTTGTGAGAAAGCAACTAATAGTAGCTACCCACTCAAGGTCTTTCTTGTATTTTTCCTCCTCCTTAGGATAGTGCTATCCATACCATTAGTTAGCAGGAAGCCCTATCTTTGGATGTTCGAGGGACAGGCGTAGGGTGGTCGTTGTAGTAATTGAAGGCAACATATAGGGATACCTTTAGCAATTTGAAGGGACTATCATCATATATATTCGTAGGCGATGACAAGGGACAAGATCATGTACCATAGGCAACTTTGAGGGACATCGAGGAACTTATGATATTTATGATGATTTGTAACTGAGGGACTTTGCTAATGGCATCTCTACATTCGAGGGACATGACAATTGTTTTTCGAGGCAACGAGAGAGGTTACCCTAGAGGTGTAAGTGCGCGAGTGACTCAATTCAGTTTATTTATCTTGCAATTAGGGTTAGCTAATTATTTCTTTTACGTCTTTCCATACAATCCTATTATTCTAAGCAGTTATAATAACAGTAAAATAGTAAAGTAAAAATAAACTTCCTACGCTATTACATAGCTTCGGGAAGGGGGACACAAACCATAAAACTTTGGGGAAAATACAGTAAGTAAACCCTAGTTTAAAACTATTACAAACTGTGAGCAGATGCAATATTTGGAAAAAAATAAGAATATGGAAAATAACAAATGCGCGAAGATTGAAACGGGAACAAGTTTGAAACCCTAAAGAATCTAATTATTTGATAAAATATTTTTGGTATTTTATTGAGAAAAAGATTTGAAAATTTAACCTAATTCTAATTAATTTTAATTAATACA
The DNA here is from genome assembly GCA_948472305.1 of Vicia faba. NCBI lineage: Eukaryota > Viridiplantae > Streptophyta > Magnoliopsida > Fabales > Fabaceae > Vicia > Vicia faba. The sequence continues at coordinate 256,865,074 of OX451738.1, read as the reverse complement.
ATAAGTCAAAATAATTTAATTAATTAATTTTAATTCACCAAAAATTAAATTAATTAGAGAAAAAAAAACCTAAGTCTACCATTTTGTGATCTTTCTGATTTTTAAATAGAATTGGTTTTAAAATAAAAAACATGAAACAATTAAATAAAATAAAATAAAAGAGTAAAGAAATTAGAAATTGGGCATGATGTTGTGAAGCAGTTTGGGGTGCATGTTTGAAATTTGCTAAGCCCAAATTGCACTGGCCCAACTTCCTGTATGGATTCCATGTTGCTGGTTCTTAAGGGTCTATTGTGAGCGCATGGATTTGGGGTGTCAGATCTGGGATGGTGATTATATAATAACACATGGTGTGCACTCTGAGCCTCGAAACACTGGATCTGCAAGAATAATTCAGAAAAATAATATGCAAGAGGCAGGGATCGAACCCCTGCCCTTGCACACACACAAAGCCTTAAGCGCGCTATCTCAATCGTTGGGACGGCCATACATCTGGTAGCATAAATGCATCAATAAATATATATTATAAATCACGTCATAATCGTTGATTGTCAACCACATGCACCTAGAGTGGGCCCTGGTATTTGAATGGACCAATCGTGTTGTTCCCCTCTACCACGCATTAATCAACATTGGTCAAGCCACCATGGACGGTGGCTTCGCTCATCTCTTCTGTTAGCCAAAAATCCCAAACCTGCAAAAACCAAACATAACAGAAAATATAGGGACCCTACCCCCTTAATTTGGGGTCTACGAATTCAGTGGTGGTGTCCGTTTGGCCTGGAAGTCCTTGTATTGTGAGGTTCTAAGGTTTTAGTTTGTGATGCCCTAACAATGGTATCCTATGGTTCAAGCATCAAAGCTTTCATGCGAAACGTATAAGTTGTTCTAATGGATGTCCTGAACATAAACCAACATATCAAACATGTCAACAATGCATGAATCATTAATTTTGAATTTATTGAACCATACCCAACCGGTGGTGCTTGGTTACAGTAATCTGGGGTGCTACGAGCTTCAAGAATGATAGGGATGGACTCCTGGGACCTTCAGGAGTGTGATGGAGTGCTTGGCTCTGATGGATAATGGATGGATCGTACAATACAAGTTGCACCTTCTCTTTGAATTTTTTGTAATTTTTCTAGGGTTATTTTAGAGACAGCATCCCTTTGTGGTCTGATCACTTGTGCTTATATATGGTATGAATTAGGTTAACAAAACCTGTACAAAATCCTTGTGGTTTATGACAAAATATGGGACATGCAATTTGTATCAAAAGTTTCCATTTTTGCTTCAACCATGTTCCAATCTATTTTTTCACGTTTTTGACAGCTACTCATGAGCTTCTTGGGCCTGAATCTTGATGGAAACAATAGCTTGCACGCCTTGCACCCCATCTTGCACTTTGTTTTGATTTTATTGGTTTTAAATGAATAAAATTCAAATAAATAAATATAAGAATAAAAATAGTGTATGGGTAGGTTTGTATGTTCTTGGGTATGTCATAAACATGTTTGAACCCTAAAAAATAGGTCCATTAACTCAAAGATGCACTTTTGCTCAAAGTTGACTTCATGCATTTTCACAAATTTTCCTAACTTGTGAAAACTATAACTTGCTCAATTTTCATATTTTGAATATGATCTTGGAATTTTTAGAAACCTCAAGGTGTCCTCTACAACTTATATTTTTATTATTTTTGCATTTGGAGAATTTATCTTGATGTAAATTTCCTTGACAAAAAGTTCCTTTTGTTGACTTTTTAAAAGACCTGTAATGTATTGGCTCATATCTTTCCAATTATGCATTTTTGGACTTGGGAATAAAAACAAAGTTGTAGAGGATTTGATTCTATTCAAAATGAGCTTTGGTTGGGGGAAAATGGATGACGCATGTGATAGTTATGCCTGGTCAAAGTTTAGTTGACTTCTCTTAAGGAAACCCTAATTTAGTAACTTTTGATTCTTGATATTTTGAGAGATTTCCTTGAGGAATCATGATTAACCCTTGATAAAATGATGAATATCACTTCAAAATGTTTATGTTGACCAAAAACCTTGAAGTTTGATTGTATATTGACCATAGTTGACTTTTGGCCTAATACAATTGATTTTTAGTCATCTGAGCAATTGACTGAGCAAACTTGTGATGCAAGGCATGAAACATGGTATGAGAATTCTTGGGGACATGTAAGAAACTATGGAGACCACTTGAGGCCTTTGAAATTCAAACTTCTTTTTGAAAATTGAAACCCTAGTTGGAAGTTCATTGCTTAGGAGGAGGATTTATCTGATCAATTCTTGGTCCACCTTGAGCCTTCGAGAACCCTAGGAGTATGTCTTGAATAAAATGAGAGGGAAAATTTTGGGGTACAATAGTTTGTAATGATTTTGTGTGTAAAAACCCATTATTTTAGTGTGTTAGTTTTCTTATAAATAGCATACTAGTCTCTCGTCATTGCAACACTATAAGTCCTAATTAGGGTGAGAGAGTTTATTTGTTATCATGTAACACTTGTAATCTTGTTGTAAAGAGAAAGTAAAGAGTAGAAGTTTATAACCAATTCATTATGTTCTTCTTGCTTCCCTCTTTCCTATCCTTGTGGGTTTCTTGTCGAGAAGAAACATGTTATACTCTGTTCTTAGCATCCTTTTTCACAACAAGTTACATGAAACAACATTTAGTTCACCATATAAAATAGTTGGGCAGAAAACTAATGGAGGATCTTGCATATTACCTCCATTAAAAGGTCAAGAAGGTTGTAATTGAGCACAAGAAGGTTGTTCTTTTTCTCCATTCTTTGTACTTACATTAACCTGGAAATTCAAAATCCAAGAGGTTGGTAATTTGACAATAAAGAGAGAGATGAAGCAGAAAAAGGAAAAGAGAAAGAGAGACTTGGAAGAAAGAAGAAGTTGGAAGAAAGAAAGAGATGAACCATAAATATAAAAAGAGGAAAAGTTAATGAAACATTAGGAAGGAGAAATAATTTAGGTTGATTAGACATGGTTAGTAGAAATAATAAAAATAGTAGGTAGAAAGAAGAAAAAGTAACTGATTTGGTTAGATTTGTGTACATAATACCACTTTTAAAATAAACAGTGCATTAGATAAAAACTAGAAGCTGCATTAGAAGAAAAAGGTAGAAAAAAAGATACAAATTACCTCCAAGTTGATGAAGTGGTAGAAAAAAAGAAAGGGCGATATTGTATTTTTCAAAACACTTTTATTTCTTATATTATAATGATAATGATGGATGATCCTTTTTGTCATCCTCATTAATCATATACTATTTTTTTACAAGAAAAAACTTAACTTATATCATTAATAAAAAAATTGTTCAATACAGGAGGAGGAAAATCAAAGAAACTACGCCTAGATCAGAAATCAGTCGCCTTAGCTAAATCATGAGCAACCGAGTTCGCTTGGCCCTTAATAAAATTGACCTTAAAGTTTGGAAAAGATTGTAACATACTCTGAATAGAGGAAATAATATAACTAAACTCAAAAATACCATTGTTATTGGATCTAATGGCCCGAATCAGACATTGGGAATCACTCTCAAAGACAACATTGTGTAACTGCATAGCTATGGAGGAATGAATAGCCTCTTTGAGAGCCAAAGCTTCTGCTTCTAAAACTGAATGAGTACCTGAGTCCCATGCTACACCCACACAGACAAAGCTTCCAAAATTATTTCTCACACACCATTCCCTTTTGGTAGTCTTCCGAGATGTATTAAAACCCACATCAATGTTACATTTCAAAAACCCTTCATTTGGTGGACTCCACACCAAGAGATGGTTGTGATTATTCTCTTTGACACTGATATCTTGAGCTTTATACCAATCTTTCCACATACTGTAAGCTTGAAGGCCAAGCTTAGAAGGAACTTCTTTCTCATTATTCCAAAACCAATTATTTCTATTCTTCCATATCACATCCAACATAATAATGACTCTGCCTACTATCCTCTTATCCTCCTGGTTACAAATATCAAAAATCAAGAATTTATCATCTACAAAGATCTGTAAACGAGGCTGAATAATATGTAACAAACCTGCTGCTTGTCAACACCTGAAACTAACTTCGCACCCAAAGAAAATGTGCTAAGCATCTTCCCCGTGCGCCAAACAAACCTGACACTCCATCGGGTAAGGAACGTGGTGCTCTCTTAACCTAACTTTGGTTGGAAGGAAACCCCTACACAATCTCCAGACTAAATGTTTCACCCTAGGAGGAGCCTTCATATTCCAAATGTTGCACTAGTTCTCATTTTTGGTACTAACGACCACCTTCCTGTTATCCTTCCTCAAAAATCTATATCCAGACCTCACACTATAACACCCGTCTTGTTCTTCTTTCCCATTCCACTTGTCATCCTTCACGTCAACAAATAATGGTACTTGAAGGATATTTTCCGCGGTCCTTAAATGAAAAAAATCCCTTATTACATGATCATTCCAATGTTTAGTATTAGGTAATAGGATATCATTAACAATAATATTATACGCACCTTGTCTTTGGGGGCCTTGTAAGAAACCCTCAAAATATCCCAGAAGCCAAGGTGCGTTCATCATCGGGATATTTTTGCCATCTCTAATACCCCACCTACAGCCAAGAGTTGAAATATCCCTAAATTTCCAAATACTTCTCCAGAAAAAACTCGGATTATGACCCAACTTTGCTTCAAAAAAGGACGAGTAAGGAAAATACCTTGCTTTAAAAATTCTAGCAATTAAAGATTTTGGGTTTGTAAGGATATGCCACCCTCGCTTCGCCACCATAGCTAGATTAAAGTCTCGGATGTCACGGAACCCTAACCCTCCCTCCTTCTTTGTGCCTGTCAGATATTCCCACACCATCTACCTGATACCTCTATTATTATTCCCCGGCCCCACCAAAAAGAATTTAGCATCTTTTCAATATCATCCACCACTCCATCCGGAAGAATAAAAAGGCTCATAATATAATTCGGAATAGCTTGGAGAACCGACTTAATCATTACTTCCTTCTCTGCTTTTGATAAATTCCTCCCACACTACAAATTAATCCTCTTCCAAATTCTATCCTTCACATATGAAAAAGTAGCCTTCTTGCTTCGCCCTATCACAGAAGGTAGACCCAGATAGTTTCATGTACCAAGAACATGACGAACCCCCATTATACTAGCAAAATCCTCCTGAGCTAAATGACTAATATTTCTACTAAAGTAGACCTGAGATTTGGTCAGGTTAATATCTTGACCCGAGGCTTCAGAATAAATATTAAGAATCACCATGATGTTCTGCACCTCAGTTAAATTTTCCCTGCAAAAAATAAAACAATTGTCAACAAATAGCAGGTGGGACACACTAGGTGCCCCTCTACATATCTGAACTCTATGAATATCCCCTCGAGCTACAACACCCTTCAGCAGAGTCGAAAGGCCTTCAGTGATGATAATAAAGAGATACAAAGATAGTGGGTCTTCTTGTCTCAGCCCTCTTCCTGGTTGGATTTGTCCCATATTATCCTTATTCACAAGCACAGAGTAATTCACTGATAACACACACATCATCATCCACTAAATCCATTTATTCGCAAAACCCAAACTTTGAAGCATACTCCTCAAGAAACCCCAATTCACTATGTGGTAAGCCTTACTAATGTCTATCTTAAGATCCAACTGAGAATTATTCCCCTTAGTCCTTCTCTTAAGCGAATGGATAACTTCAAACACAATCATAGCATTATAAGGAATATATCTCCCTTCTACAAAAGCTGATTGTTCTTCTCCTAAGCACATATTCAGATACTTCTTCAACCTATTAGCTAAGAGCTTCGACACAATCTTGTAAACCACATTGCAGAGAGAAATAGGGTGTAACTCATTCATGGAACTAGGATTCCACACTTTGGTATAAGATAAATATGGGTGTCATTGAGAGTAGGAGGAAGTTCACCTCTGTCCAACCAAATCTTTTCCTTCGTGTAAATATCATCACCACACAAATTCCAGAAGTTTTGATAGAATTTCGGATTAAGACCATCTAGACTGAGGGATTTTTCGGGATGCATTGACATCAAAGCCTCATACAGTTCCTCTTTTAGAATCAGGGTTGTTACCTTGATATTGTCGCCATTAGTCATAACCAGAGATATCATTTTCAACACAAGTTCAAAGACTCGTGTATTCACCGTGAACAGATTCTCAAAACAAATTTTTGCAATTTCACACATACCTTGTTGATCTATAATCTCCACATCTTTCTCATTTTTAAGAATAGTTAATTTCTGCAAATTTTGTCTTACATTTGCCGATTAGTGAAAAAAAATTGTATTAAGGTCGCCATCACGTAACCAGAATATCTTCAGTATTTGTCTCCAATAAGTATCCTCCTGGATCAAGACTTTATTATAAGCATTATGAGCTTCCAGGTACTGCATATCTGCTGCCGGATCACTACTACTACGAAGGAACTCTAACTTCTCCTGAAGGTCATCCCGTTCTTCAGTATTCTTCCTAATACGCATCATGTTTAATCTTTCCAATTTGGAGTACAGTTTCCAATTCGTTGCACCACCTCCTGATTAACATTAGTATTCCAACCATATTGCACAACATCCTACATACCTTCTTCTACCAACCACCAGTTTTCAAACTTAAACCTCCTTCACCTACAACCTCATTACACTGGAACACAACAAAGCAGAATCAAAGTATGATCCGACTGAGTAACTATCAGATTGAGTAACTTGGCATTGGAAATAAGACAAGCCAGTCTAAGCTCCCAAGCGCTTTATACAGTCTCTCTCTCTCTCTCTATCTCTCTCTCTCTCTCTCTCTCTCTCTCTCTCAAATAACACGAGTCAGACCTCTTCTTTTAATCCAAGTATATGGATATCCATCCAACGGAATGTCAGAAAGGTCACACTCACTAACCACTTATTGAAACCCTGCACATAACCAATTAGAATGTGAGTGAAGCCCTTTTTTATCCTGCTGGGACAACAAGTCATTAAAGTCTCCGATAATGCACCAAGAGATAGTGGACATATTACAGATAACTCGAATCATATCCCAACCATGTCTTCGTCTTGTTCTTTCTGGAAAACCATAGTAACTTGTAAGGAGCCAATCACCCTTCGCCTTATCATGCACCAATATATTAATGAAGTTTCTGGAATAATTCAAAACACTGCAATTCTGAACCTTCTTCCAAAGGACAGCAATACCCCCGCTTCTTCCTATAACATATACTGTCAAGCAAGCATCAAATTTAAATATTACACGAATATTATCCAACTTCTGAGTATCAGTTAAAGTTTCAAAGAGAAAAATAATATCAGGGTGGTGCCTTTGAGCCAATGTCTGCAGATTAGGAATTGCTCTCGGGTTGCTCAGGCCTCGACAATTCCAACTAAGAGTCTTCATTGGTCCCGACAGTCCTGGCTGCCAGGACTTGCCGATAAAAAATAACTACTTCCTTTCCTAGCTTCCACCTAATTTTCTTGATTATTTCCCCTTCTTATTTTCTTCTCCACCTGTTCTCCACTATGATATTTGTCATTAGTCTTTACACTATCATATGGCTTGTGTTATACGGTGGCGGAACCGACTGTTAATACTGGTTTGCATTTTTTTGTTTGCAAATGTCGCAGTAAGCAAGAGTCGCCACCGACTTTTCTTTTATCCAATAAGGAAAGGGTGAAAAGAACATAAAAATACTTTTTTCAAGATTTTCTGAGTAAGGGGGTAGATTATGGAAAGGAAATGTGTTAGCACCCTTTCCATCCGTGGTTTTCCACGGGCTCTTAGGTACTTGCTCATTTTTGAAAATTGTCTGTGTTTGTGTGTTTTGAAAGATTTTGTTAGCTTTATGATAACTCTTGTATCAGTTCTCAAGAGTGTGATAAAGAGTTTTTGAAAGTAATTTTTGAAAGTGTGTAAGTGTAAAAGAAGATTTGAGCAAGTACTTAAGAGTTATATACCAACTCAAAAAAGGGTGTTATTTTCCTCCTTTCCTTTAGATAATGCTATCCTACTATTAGTGAGTAGGTAGCCATATCGTCGAATGTTGAGGGACTATCGAAAGTGAAGCTTATGGTCATTGAAGGCAACATGTAAGGATACCTTAGCATTTCGGAGGGACTGTCATCATATAGGCAACATCGAGGGACAAGATCATTTCTCGTAGACAACTCGAGGGATGTTTAGGGACCATGATATTTTATGATGACTTTTAAACTGAGGGTCATTTCTAAGATATCCCTATGTTCGAGGGACATGACCATTGTTTTCCGAGGCAACCAAGTGAGGAGTACCCTAAGGGTGCAAGTGTGCAACAATGTGCTTTTTTCAAGTATTTATCTTGAAGTTAGTGACCTACTGATTAATTGATTTAATCTTGTCATGCACGCCTAATTACTAACAGCTTATATACAGGCATATAAGAAATATAAAGCGAGAAATAAAGTCCTACAGCTATTACAAGGCTTTGGGACAGTTACAGTTATATCTGACTAAAATGTAAAGTGCGGAAATTAAAAGTGTGAAAATTTAAATCCTAAACTATTACAACGCATGGGCAGATATATAATCAGGAAATAAAATACGCGCGTGATAAAATTACAAACCATAAGCAGATACATAATAATATAAGCGCGCGAAATAAAGAAACGTCTAAAAACCTAGTAAATAAAAATAAACAACAAGAAAATCCTTTTTTGGTTTTTGCTAAGAGAATGATTAATTCTAAATTTATTTTTAATTAAGAATAATAAAATTTTAATGAAATGAATCCTAATTCTAATATTTTTTTGTAATTTTTATTAAGAAAATAACTTAAATTAAAATGAAACTAAGTCTAATTTGATTTTAAATTGATAAAATAACATTAAAATAATTAATTAATTAATTAATAATTTTAGAAAGAAACTAATCCTAATTATTATTTTTTATTTTATTTTTTATGACTTATTAAAAAATGAATTTTGAAAATAATAAAAAAAAAAAAAATGAAATTAGAAAACAAATAAAACAACGGGCCTGGCATCAAAACCCAAATGGGGGGTGTTGTTTGGAAAAAACATTGGGCCCAAATAGAGAACCCAGACTGTACTGGGATTCAGTGAGGAGCGCTTTTGATGGCTCATGGTGCACCTGCATGTGGGAACCCTTTGATCCATATCAATCAAGATCCAGTGGTGATGATCTGGAGGCACGTGATGGACTGGCGTAGCTAACACATATTGGATATGTAGTTAACAAACGTTAGAAAAATAATATGTTGGACCTGGGACTCGAAACTAGGTCCTCCCCTTCACATACACGCTTCCCTGCCAACTGAACTATCATGAAATTCGTTACATAAAGTCAATTAATAATATAATATACAAAAAATGTCAATATTGGAAAAAAAACATAAAAAAACACGCGCGCTGATTCAAACAGACCAATTGTAGGCTGCCACGCATTGTCTTCCACCTCTGTCTGTCGTATTAGACAACAAGGTATATAGTGACGGTTTTCTGTCCTTCACTGTAACCCCTGCATTTGAAACAAACAGAATACGCAACAAAAATAAATTGTGAGAACATGAATCAACTGGTCTCGTCTCCCTGAACATGATGGTATCAATTGCTAAGCCTAATTTTGCCTAACAATGGAAGCCCCAATTCTAAGGTTCAAACCCTAACAATGGTGGTATTCGATTCCTGCATCAAAACTTAAATCTAACCATACAGAAAGCTTGCGAACACAAGAGTGGTTAATAATGCATGATTAAAATACGTTTATATCATATAAATCAAGGAAATCAAAGTTAAGAAAAAAATGCAAACCGTAGGGTGGTTAAAACAAGATTTAGACTATTTTAGGACTTGGTAATGGATGGGAATGATCCAGGAGGCTTCCAAGAATATGTTTGAGCCTTTGTTTGGGATTAAAACTAGCTGCAATTTGAAATTCAGGTTTGATAATTTTGAGTTTTTTTGGGTGAAATGGACAGTAATTCTCTAGGCTTTTTGTGCGTGCGTTTGGCTGGCTAGAGTGTTTATTCTTATAGTGTAGATGGAGGAGACACAACTGAATGGAAAAGATTATGGCCATAACTCATGTTTTCCAACAAGAATCCAACAAATTCAAAGCCTTCCAAATTTGCCAAAACATGCCTTATCCTTGCTTGGATGAACCTGGTCACTTGTGCACAAAATCTTGTACTTCAAGACAAGTTAAAACAAAATCCCAAATGCCTAAGCCCATTTCCAATTATTTTATACCATTTATTTTATATTTATTTGAAATAAATTAAAATAAATATGTAAGAAATAGGTAGAAAATGCAAGGCCATGCAAAAATAAGATTAGAGGTCCTCTATGACCTTAAGAAGATATTTGAACCTTAAAAAGTTAGGCCATTTACCCAAAAATTCAAATTTGCTCAATGCACCATTTTTGAAATTTCCAAAATTTTCCCAACTTGGGAAAGCCATAACTTGATCAATTTGTATCTCATGATGATGATCTTGTACTTTTTGGAAAGCCCAAGATGCCTACTTTAACCCCTGTTTTGATCAATTTTGAATTTGAAGATGTTATATTGATGTAAAAGGTCTTGGGAAAAAATGGCTTTTGTTGACTTTTTGAAAATGACCTGTAAGTTATAGGGAATTGGATTATCTTTCAAATGGTGTATTTCTTGATCTTGGGGGCTGAAGATAAGTTATAGGGAATTGGATTATCTTAAAAATGAGCTTTGGTAGGAAAATTTCTGATAAAGTATGAGAAAGTTATGCTTTGTCAAAGTTTGGTTGACTCTTCCTATAGAAACCCTAATTTGCCATTTTTGACTTTTGATGGGTTAGGAGCATTTATTGAGGAATCATGATCATCCCTTTATCAAATGATGGATATCACTTCAAAATGTTGATGTTGACCAAAAATATTGAAGTTTGACTGTACATGGGCCACAAATGACTTTTGACCTAGCACTATTGATTTTCCAATACTTGAGCAATTGACTGAGCAAACTTATTGTGCAAGGCATGAAATTTGACATGGATAATCTTGAAGGCATATTAGGACCATAGGGAGAATTTGAGACCATTGTAGCTCAACCATATTGATGGAAATTGAAACCTTAGTTGGGGGTTCATTGCCTTAGGAGGAGAATAGTCTGGTCAATTCTTGGTCAACCTTGAGCAACTGAGAACCTCTAGGAGTATGTCTTGTGTGAAAATTGGAGGGAAAATTTTGGGGTACAACAACTTAAATAAAGAACTGGGTTCAGGTTGCTGGGGAATTTTATGGTTCAATTTGGTTGGGTGGTTATTCAACTTAGGTGATTTCTGGATGGAGTGTTTAATGTTCACGGTTTTTGTTTTGGTTTTCATCATCTTTTGGTTTACCAAATTGTTAGAAATCCCTGGATTAATATTCTGGTCTTTTTGCATGTGAGGTTGTTGAGAAGAAAATGATATATTTGGCATAATTTTTGGTATCATGGATTGTTCATCCGGTTTCTTTTGGTTCAAAAAGGCATTAATGCTTTGATTGGTGGTAGACAAAAAAAGGAACTGGGTTGTAGGTTTGATTGGACAAAAAGTGTTATTAAGGACAATGTGTGGGCTAGGGTTTGCAAAAGAAGGGACATAATTCAGGACTGGTTCAAGGACGGTTAAGGATGTTGGTGATTGGGATGACTGAACTTGATTAGCCAATAATTGTTGTGTTTGACTAGACAGGTTAGGTTGAACTATTCTTGGACAGTTATGATTTGGTGGACATGTATTTAAATGTCCATTAGTGCCATCAACATATAAAATGTAATTTTGCAATGATTATCCATTATTAGCAATTAGAGCCATGATGCAATCACACACAGTATGTGGGCCCTCTTCTATCTCCTCAACAGTTTCACTTCCTCCACTACTATCGTGAATCTCATGCGCTTGAGATGCAAATTCTTGACTACTTTTCGTGCTTCGCCCTCCATAGTCTTCTTTCAGCCATCTTGATGATGCTCCACCTTTAACCCTCATGTTTTCAACTCGCAGCTCCGTCGACCATCCCCGTTCTCGATTGTATTCCTCCATATAAAAACTAACCTCACATCTATGTTCAGTGTGCCCTAAAATACCACAGACAAATCAGAAGATGCTTAATCTTTCATATTTGAAATTGACTATGCACCACTCCCCTCCCTTATTCTTTACTCTTGTTTTCTTCTTTAAAGGTATCCATACATTTAACTTGATCATAAGCCTCATATATTGTCTCCAAAAACTCGAGTTATTATTCTTATTATATTCAACGAAGGTTCCAATGAAATTTTCCATGTTTTTCCAACATTTTCCAGCATAAGACCGGCAGGTAGATTGTGAATCTGAACCCAGAACTCCATATGATGCAGCAGAATATTTTTGATTTGAACTCTCACCCGCGCCTTCCCAATAATCAAGAGAAGATTATCATATGTCCAGGGGCCTCCTTTTAGAGTTGCCTTCATATCCAAACGATGGCTAAATTAGAACAAAAATCGACCTTCCATAGCTTCTTTGATCGTAACCATTTTGACAGGCCGCCAAATATCCGCCATGCGAGATTTCTTTGATTTCACATGTATTAGCCTATTACATAAAAACCTTCTTACGAGACACCACTGTAAATCCCCACATCACCTCCTTCATTCTCCACATCAAAACAAAAACTTTCATCTTCACCGTCATCATTTATTGACAGCCCCTCCATACTAGACTCAGACATGTTTTCTTCTTCGTATCTTGAAACGATGAGTGTTACACCAATGAATTCTGTGTTAAATCAGGAGAAGACTTCGATTGAGTTTTGTTAGAGAAAGAGGCAAACTTTTATATCTTGTTGTTCTGAAAAATAAAATACAATCTTGGTCTTTATATAAACCCAAAAGACTTCTACGATTCTAAGAAATAAATACTATTAAAAGCCACTAACTCTTGACCTTCCAATTCTACTAGATTGTTAAACTTTCCCACTAACCTATTAATAAAGACCCACTACTAATGACATTAAAGTTTATTCAACAAAACTCCTCTGTAAACTTAAATGTTTCTTCCATCCATCATGCCTATCATTTTATTGCTTCTGTCGAAGATCTCTTTCGATAGTGGTTTTGTGAAAATATCTGTAGCTTGATCCTTGCTTGCTACATGCCTCAATTCGACATTTCCTTCCTTCACATGTTCTCGAATGAATTGAAAACGAACGTCAATGTGTTTGCTTCTTTCATGGTTCACTGGGTTCTTTGCCAACTCGATTGTTGATTTGTTGTCAACTTGTATTATAGTTGCGCCTTATTGTTTTAGCTTCATTTAACTCATCAATCTTCTAAGCCATACTGCATGACAAACGCGGCAAGATGCTGTCACATATTCAGCTTCACACGTCGAAAGTGTTACTATAGGTTGCTTCTTCGAAAGCCAAGTAAATGTTGTGTTTCCCATAAAGAATACATATTTAGAAGTGCTTTTTTGATCGTCTATATCTTCGCACCAGTCAGTGTCAGAATAACCAACTAGCTTGTAGTCTTCTGTTCTTGAATAAAACATTCCAAGTGACATTATTCCTTGGATGTACCTTAAGATTCGTTTCAATGCCTTCCAATGTGTGTGTACTGGATCCTCCATGAATCGACTTAAAATGCCAACACTTAATGAAATGTCTAGCCTTGTGCATGTGAGATAGAAAAGACTACCTACCAAGCTTCGATATTTGATTACTTCGACACGTTCTCCTCCATCAAATTTTGACAGTTTTGCACCTGGTTCCATTGGCGTTGAAGTTGGATTGCAGTTTTTCATCTTATATTTTTCCAAGATTTCCTTTGCATATTTTTCTTGTGAGACAAAGATTCCAGTTTCTTCTTGTCGAACCTCCAGACCAAGAAAGAATCTCATCAGACCTAAGTCTGTCATTTCGAATTCGCGTGTCATGGTGCTCTTGAATTCTTCTATCATCTGAATATCACTGTCTAGAAAAATAAGGTCATCAACATAGAGAAAAACAAGTAATACATTACTTCCATTTTTCTTCACATAGAGGGCATGTTCATAAGGACATTGTTCAAACCCATTCTCTTTGAAATATGCGTCAATGTGTGTGTTCCATGCTCGTGGTGCTTGCTTCAGCCCATATAGCGCTTTCTTCAATTTAAGTACCTTCTTCTCTTCTCCAATCTTCATATACCCAAGTGGTTATTAGACATAGATTTCTTCTTGGAGCACACCATTCAAAAATATTGTCTTGACATCCATTTGAAATATTGGCCATTTGAATTGAGCAGATTGAGAAATGAGCAATCGAATTGTCTCCATTCTTGCAACGGGTGCAAACACTTCGTCATAGTTAATTCCTGCTTTCTGTTTGTATCCTTCGCAACAAGTCGCGCTTTGAATCTTTCTATTTCTCCTTGAGCGTTCGTATTTTATTGAATACCCATTTTACACCAATGGGTTTACTACCTTTTGGCAATTCGACTAGCTCCTAAGTGTTGTTGCGGTATATTGCTCTAATCTCTTCGTCCATGGAACTTTTCCACTTCTTGTCTCGTAACGCTTCTTCGGCATTGATGTTTTCAGCATCTGCCATAAGGCACACAAGATTTACCTCATTTGTCGAATCATATAAATCTTGCAAACTTTGCATTCTGGGTTGTAGAGGTTCATCTTCATCTTCAGTATCTTCATGTTCTATTGAAATTCTTGTTGGTACAACTACATTTGTTTCTTTGACTGCATCAATAACCTCTGTCAAATTTTTCTAGTCCCACTTTCTTGCTTCGTTTATTTGAATGTCTCTACTCACGATCACTTTCTTGCTTATGGGGTCGAATAGCTTGTACCCTTTCGTCTTCTCATTATATCCAATGAATATGTACTTTTAACTTTTGTCTTCCGGTTTTGTTCTTTGTTGATCTGGTACATGTGCATAAGCTACACTACCAAATACTTTGAGATGAGAAATTGTTGGCTTATGTCCGCTCCATGCCTCTTATGGTGTTTTATCTTCTAACTTCGAATGTGGACATCTATTCTGAACATAAACAACACATTGTACAACTTCTGCCCAGAATTCTTTCAACACGTTCTTGCTTTTAAGCATTGATCGAATCATGTCAAGAATAGTTCGATTCTTTCTTTCAGCCACACCATTTTTCTGAGGTGAATATGGTGCAGTTAGGAATCTCCTTATGCCCTGCTCTTCACAATACTTCATAAAGGCCGTTGAAGTGTACTCATCACCCCTATCAGATTGAACTGCTTTGATATGTCTGTCTGTTTCCTTCTCCACCATTACTTTGAACTTTTTGAACACCTCTAATGCTTTAGACTTTTCTTTCAAGAAATAAACCCAGGTCTTTCATGATAAATCATCGATAAAGGAAATGAAATACCTTTTTCCACTGAAGGATTCTGGAGTGATTGGCCCACATATGTCAGTATGAATCAATTCGAGAATATGTTTAGCTTGATATTCTGCCTTCTTTTGAAATGAGGTTCTTGTTTGTTTGCTGAGCACACATTCTTCACAAAACTTTCCTTCATAATCCATGTCTGGTAGCCCATGCACCATGTTCCTCTTTGCAAACCTTCTCAAACCAGTATGATGTAGATGACCAAAGCGCATATGCCATAGTGACGCTTTGTCTTTCATTTTGACTTGCAGACATTTCTCCTGAACGTTCCTCAGGTTCAGTTTGTACATTTGATTTCTTTCCATTTCGACACGGGCGATCAGATGTCCTACTTTGTCCTTCAAATGCAGTGTTCGATCTTTCATAAGTATCGAAACACCTTTTTCTATAAGTTATCCCAAACTCAAGATGTTGGTCTTGAGATCTGGCATATAGTAAACATCTTCGATTGATCCAATCAAGCCATCCTTCTGCAAGCAACTGATTGTGCCCTTTCTTTCGACCTTCACTTTCGATGCATCTCCGAAAGACACATTACCATCTTCAATTTTATTCATTTCTTTAAACAAGTGTTTGTAACCACACATGTTATTACTTGCTCCTGAGTCAAGATACCAAACATTGTCATTATTGGTGTTGATTTCATTTTGAGCCATCAGGAGAAAGCCTTCATTCGCTTCAGGTTCTAAGGCTAGATTGGTTATTTCTTCAATCTTCTTTTCGATTTGATAATCTTTTGCAAGATGTCTCACTTTATCACAGTTGTAACATTTGTAAGAGTTGCAATCCTTAGTGTAATGACCATGCTTCCCACACTTGTAGCATTCAAAGTTGGAGTTGTTTGATTGACCACCTCTTTGACCATGTCCTCTGCCACACCAATTTTGTTGGTTCGATTGTCCTCTTTCGAAGTTGTTGCCTCGACCACTGTCACGACCTTCACGTCCACGTCCTCTTCCTCGAAATTTTTGAGAAAAGAATACCTTTTCGTCTTTGTTCGACTCCTTGGTTTGATTTGCTTCTTCGACTACTTCTTCCTTCTTTTTCATCTTTCGTTGTTCACGTGCTTCGAGAGAACCATCGAGCTCTTCGACTGAGAGCGTCGAAAGGTCCTTCGATTCTTCTATTGCACATACAATATTCTCAAATTTGTCTGTTAAAGATCTCAAGATCTTTTCAACAACTCGTGCATCAGTTATTGTTTCACCATTTCTGGTGAGTTGGTTCACCACCTTTTGTACACGAGTGATGTAGTCAGATACATTTTCTGTTTCCTACATTTGTATCCTCTCCAATTCGTCACGAAGAGTTTAGAGTCAAACTTGCTTCACTCGATCTGCTTCTTTGAACACTCTTTCTAACGTGTCTCATGCTTCTTTCGACGTAGTCGAACCAACAATCTTTTCGAAGCCTGATTCGTCTACAACCCTGAACAACATGTAAAGTGTTGTTTTATCCTTCGATCGCGTCTCTTTCAACGCCTTATTTTGAGTTTTCGTATATCTCCCAACATCTGTTGGTTCTTCAAACCCATCTCTGGTCACATCCCACGCGTCTAGAGATCCAAGAAGAGCTTTCATTTGGATACTCTAGTTTTCATAATTTGACTTCGTTAGCTGTGGCAACGACATTTGATTCATCATGTTTACCATTAGCTCTGATGTCAATTTGTTAAATCAGGAGCAGACTTCGATTGAAATTTTGTTAGAGAAAGAGGCAAACTTTTATATCTTGTTGTTCTGAAAAATAAAATACAATTTTGGTCTTTATATAGACCCAAAAGATTTCTACAATTCTAAGAAATAAATATTATTAAGAGCCACTAACTCTTGGCCATCTAATTCTACTAGGCTGTTAAACTTTCTCACTAACATATTAAAGAAGACCCACTACTAATGATTAAAGTTTATTCAACATTGTGTATCGAAAATTTGATAATACAAGACCAAAACAAAAAAATATATCTTGCTTCTTAAAAGAGAAGATAAACCAAACCCTAATTATTGTTAATCAAATATATTTTCCACATGTATATAACTATCATATCCTAATTATATCATCTTGACCACAAAATTGGGCATTATTCTCAATAAAATATTCATAAACGCATTTAAAGAACAAGAAAGAAAGGGAACGATCTTGTATATTTAAAGGTGATTGATATCTAGTATCTTCAATTCGTATCTACCACTGATTCGGATCTGGCCAAAATAGAATAAAGAAACTAGAATAGTAATTAATTAACAAAATTATTAGAGAAAAAAGTAAAATAGTTACTAATTAATCAATAAAAAAAAGTATGTCATTTTCACTAAAGTTGTCCCTCACGTGAGTGGCAGAATGTGTTAACAATAGATTCAAGACAAGTTCATTTTCTATTGTACCTACCAAGATGAAAGTAGGTAAAACATTTCATTTGCATTATATTCACACATGTATCTGATTCTTCTGTCTTCCCCCACCTAATTTTTCAGCTTTGTGTTTCATTTTTTATTTTCTTCAATACAAACAAAAATTATTGCACTTTGTTTGTTTTAAATTTTTGTCATTTCACACTTTTCCATGCATAGATGCTTGTAGCATCTTAAAGCATTTTTTAGCTTGACTTATATGTATAGATATTTTGTGAATCAAACAACATTTTTTTGAAGAAATTTATGACACCAGATTGTTTTCATGTTATTAAAAGGCTTGGTGTGTGTAGATGGCAACATCAAGATCTTGTCTTCTCCTATTTACAATATTAAAACAACTTATATATTTTGTTGCTTTTTACTATTTTTTATAATAGTATAAATATTTTGTTTCTTTTGTTTTTTAAAAATGGACCACTTTTGTTTTACGAAAAAAAAAAGGACCACTATTAAAATAAATATATAACAATTTAGATGTCATATTTTAATTTTAAAAATTGGACCACTGTTAAAAAGAGAAGTATAACAAATTCTAAAAAGAGCCATCATTAAAAATTAGGCTTCTATTATAAATAAGTTTATCGAATTCAAAAAATAATTACTCCCTCATCTTAATTTTTTAGATTAATTACAAAAATTAATATATTTAAATTAATATAGTACATTGATTCTTTAATAAATCTAAAAAAATAATTTTTGTAAAAAGAAATATTATTTATGTCCTCAACAAACCATTCTTAATATTTGTTGATTAATAAAGTCTTTCATATAATAAGTAGAATGCAAGTAAGATGTTGGTAATTTTAATTTTAAAAATTTATTTATGTAAAAAAAATTGTCACAAAAATAATCAATAAAATAATATATGTAATTAATAATTTTATTAAAAATATTTTAAGTCCTTTAAAAATTTTAATATATTAATATGTAATATTTATTTTCTCAAAACAAGATATCACATGGTAAAAAACATTTTCTCATTGTTCAATTTTTAAAAAGACTCAAAGTAAAATTTTTAATACGTTAATATGTAATATTTATTTTCTCAAAACAAGATATCACATAGTAAAAAATATTTTTTAATTATATATTATTATTTGTGTTTAATTTTTACCGACACTATAAGAAAAATGTTGATTTGTTAGGGATTAAATCTCTTACAAATATAAAAAATTCTTCTCAAAATAAAAATTTGTAAGGGAATAAATCGCTTAGATAAATAGATTATCGTAAATTATTAGCGAGGGATATGTATGTCGTTGATTTGTTTGGGGTTAAGTCCCTCACGCATGTGTAGGCGCAGACCAGGTGATGCAATGTGTTAGTAATTTGTTAGATTAATCTTCTGGCAAAGGAATCTATATTTTGGTATTTGTGAGGGATTTAGCCTCTCGTAATATGGTTGATTATTATTTTTTAATAGGATATTGTTGACTAATATTTACAATACTGTATAAAAAATATTATAATTATATTATTATAATTATAATAAAATGACATTATATATATATATATATATATATATATATATATATATATATATATATATATATATATATATATATATATATATATATATATATATATATATATATATATATATATATATATATATATATATATATATATATATATATATATATATATATATATATATATATATATATATATATATATATATATATATATATATATATATATATATATATATATATATATATATATATATATTATTTTAAAATTTTGTAAATAAAATAAAATAATTGATGATTAAAGTTGAAATAAAAATAAATAGTCTCCATATCTACCAAAGTTAAATTTAAAAATACAAAATTTCATATTTTCACATTTTAATTATTTTCCTCTTCATTCTCATCTTCTACGTCATCTTGTCATTGATCATCAACTCCTACATATCCATTAACTCCTCCATATCCACCACTAGAATCTTGGTTCATATGTGAGGGGCATTAATTATTCAAACTTATGTGCACGCTTATTTGCAACTCACATTGTTTGTTTTCTCCTCATTTTTTTCATTTATGTATTTCTTACTGCTGCTTTGCGTGCTTCTTCGGTATGCACTAAGTATCTCATCTTGTCTCTTGATACGAGTCTCTGCATGGATCGCATTAAGATATGGAATTCTACGCAACTCCTCGCGTTGATTAAATCTGCCAAGAGGCTTCCTAATTGTTTGTGGTGTATTTCTCATCGTGTGCACCCTCCTTCACTCCTCATGAGCACTGACATCTTCCTGATTATCCTCATCATCCCACTCCTTATGCATAAATTATTGTCTTCATCATCATAATCTTCACTATCTTCATTAGATATGATATTATTGTCTTTAAACTCTCCTAACTCTTCAAGCTCTTCTTCCAGAGGATTTGTTGATAACAAGATAGTTACGTCAACTTGTTGACCCTTAACTACAGTATCACACAAACTTGTAATCTCCTAATTTAAATTGCCTCATTAACTAGTGAAATCTCATCATCTTGGTATGCAAAATCTTCCATGACATCACCAGTTTCAATATGACTCATTAGGTTGGACTTGATTACAACACACCATCCTCGTTTAGCTGGGTGAATTGAAGGATATGGTACTTAATAAATTTTTCTAACATTATGTGTCACTATAAAAAGGACATACTCTTTGTACTTTCTATCAATTCTAACCTCAACAATGTTATATGTTTTTATCTATTTTTGTTTCGATGAAAGATGGATCATATCAGTCACAATAAATCAAGACAATTTTATTTCCTGAGTCCATATAATTATATACCAACTCGTAAATATGTGTGATAACACCGTAGAAGTCGTCTTCACACCCCTATATAACTCCTTTTACGACTACACTGTTTATTTTTCTTTTCTTCTGTCCATATTTGAGTGTGAAATTCATATATGTTTACTTTCACATTGATGAGGGCCTTCGGAAAAAAATTTCAAATGGATTATTTCAAGACTTGGTGCCAAAATGCATGATAATTGTTGCTTGAACCATCTAGAAAAATAGGCATGTGCGTAATTAATTGATTCTTATTCACCTATGCTTTGAAAATAGTAGGTATTAAATGCCTTATGTGATACGGTGGGAGAACTGACTTGAGGTTTTGCGTTTGTTTTTGCAAATGTTTCGGTTGAGCAAGAGTCGCCACCGACTTTTTATTTTATCCTAAGGAAAGGTTAAAAAGCACAGCAAAAACCTTTGAGATGTTTTCTTGGGTTCGGGGAGTAGATTATAGAAAGGGAAGGTATTAGCACCCTTTCTATCCATGGTTATCCATGGGCTCTTAGTTACTTGCTTAGATCAACTTGCCTTGATTTTCAATTGTTTGAAATGGTACTTTGTGTGTGGGTTTGAAAATGTTTTGAAAAGAGGCCAATGTGGTGGCAACCTTTGCAATGATCCATGTTGGGATGTATACAAAGGTGTAGGTCTTTTGAAAAGGTTTTCAATGTTTTTGAAAGTTTGTTTTGAAAGTGTAGTAATGTGTGGTTTTGAAAAATAGGCAAGTGTTTTTGTTTTGCAAGTTGGCAAGTAACCAAGAGTTGTCTACTCTAAATTTCTCAAAGATCTTTGCTATGTTTTAACCCTTTTAACAATTTTATTCTGCCATTGTATTTGGTGGACAATATTGTGTTAGGGTGTGAACGGGATGGGCGCGGGTCATCGTTTAGACCATAATTACAATGGTGCCAAGTATCTTTGGGCAATTTTTCTTTAAGGGACTTGATCATTTTTAGGCAACTTTTGAAAGCGTCATCGAGGGACTATGATCATTTGATTGTTTTGTTTTTGCCAAAGATACCCAACATGCAATATGGCCCATTATTGAAGGCAACAAGTGGAATACCCTAGGGGTGCAAGTGTGATTAGTGTTGTCCATTTTCATGCTTGTTTGTCTTGAATTTAGGTCAAACTATTTGTTGTTTTTGATTTGCATACAAACCCTAATTCTAACATGGCATAATTAGAAAGCTTTTAAATGCGAAAAATAAAAGGTCCTAAGTTATTACAACACAATATATGGGATGGGGGGTACAAATATTCAAATGGGGGTATTTTGACAAGAAAATAAATTCTAACTATTACATCCAAATTGAATTACACAAATTATTTAATTGCACAATAATTAAATAAAATAAAATGAATATGCAAAATGCAAAAATGGTTTTCATATATATGTCAAAAAAGGTTTTTTATATGTCAAATAAACAAAAATAAAAATGAATTAATTTTGGTATTTTTGGTATTTAGGGCAAAACCCTAATTTTGCTAAATAAAATGTATTAATTATACAATATATGCAATATTTATCAATTATGTACAAAAATAAATAAAAGAAGGTATATTATAAAAAAGGTATTTTTGAGGTCAAAATATTAATAATAAAATAAATAAAAAATGAAATGTATTAATTCTTTGTATTTTCCCTAAATACATTAATAAATATATAAGTATTTACATTATTTATTAAATATATATATTATGTATAAAAAATATTTAATATTTACAAAAAAAATATTTTTTTTTATAAAAATGTTTTCATGAGATAATATAAAATAAAAATCAGAAATAAAATATGTTTATATTATTTTTTTGTATTTTAAAATAAAAGTATATAAATGTTTATTTATGTACAAAACTAAATAAAGTCAAATAAATGTCAAAAAAAATGCAAAAAAAAATGGGAAAAACAATTTTAATGTTTTATTATGCTTAAATAAAAATATGGAAACAAAATCAAGAGGAAAAAATTAAAAATGATAAATAAAATTCAAAATGGGCCAGGGGGGTGCATGTGTAAAACAGTGGTGTGAAAAGGAAAAACATTTCAGGCCCAGCCCAAAGACCCTGTCTTCTTCAACCTCCAGCATCCTTGTACAACCAAAACACGCGCTTCTACTATCTCATGATTCTTGGACTTTTAGCATAAACTCACAACATGAAAAATGTCAAGCATCAAGCCACGATTCCATACATATAAAAAATTTAACTTAACTCTCAAAAATGAGAGAGAATTTCTCCATCCCGAATTCTTAACCTAAGTTTTTGTCAATGTTCAGGTCTTAAATTCTCTCAGCACATGCAATATAAATGGGAAGTAAAGATATGTATAGCTTCAGGGGCATGAGTAGAACATTTTTCATTCACAAACTTAGAGCTAACTCTTCCTATATTGAGAGATAGAAGTCCATGAACTTACCTGTTCATCTTGGATCGTGTCTGACAATGGAGGCACTTTCAAGGCAAAGTGAGGATTGATACAGCTTGCTTGAAGTTCAGGGATGCTATTCCAACCTTTAACTTGCTTTGAAACCAACTGAATCAAGCTATGGCAATCAACCTGTAAAACAGAAAAAATGAAAATGGTGAAGTTGGTTAGAGGTGTTACAGGTCGTGTCCAATGCTTGGGATAGCTTGTATATGTGGTATGGAATGTATATGAACAGGTCTTAGCAAGAATGCACGAGTGGACTGAGTTATGGAAGTCCAACTGCAGAGGTGACTCTGTTTTCTGCAGTAGGAGGGTGTTTTGAGGTTTGATGATGTTTGGAGGGTGTTTTGCTCGTGCCTTAGCTCTGTTATATTATTTGGAAGGTGTACAACAACTTTGCTTAAGCTTCTCTTGGCAGAAATGAGAGTTGGTGTAAGTTATACCAAGTTACTTCTCACTTAAGCAAGAAATGGCAAGTTGGTTCTCTAGACTTGTACAGGCCCCTCAAGTATGCTGCACACTTGAGCCTTGATCAGTGTGATATCTCCATGAATCTTGTGTCCAAAGATATGCATTTTACCACTTGGATTGCAAATTTGACATAAAGTGCAACTTTACCAAAATGGATATATTACTTTTTCTAATTATGGCTCAATCTTGTATGCAATGCTTAAACACACAAGATAAGACTTAAACATGAAGGATTGGCATTAAATTTATGAGTGTGAATGAGATAAAGGACTTGTAATCTAGCTTAGAGCATGCTGAGTTCAAAAATGCAAAGTTATGGACATGTAAATTGGCCATGAACAAAGTGAGTTTTGCCCATATTGCCAAATTCGATTCTCCCTAACCATAAGGTTGTTTGATGAGTTCTTGGACATTTTGGAAAGCTTGGAATGTGTACTACAATCCATCTTTGTAATGAAAATTGAAATTCCAAGTGAAAGAATGTGAAAAGTAGCCATGAAGTTAGGCAAAAATCCTGCCTAAAATAGGTCAAAATTTTTCTAAGTTAAGAATGTTTTGCACCCTTGTTCCAAAACTCATAACTTGAGCTACAAGCTTCTTTTGAGGAAACTTTGTGAATCAAAGTTGTAGATTTTGCAATAGACTACAACTTTCATGTTTTGACTTTTCCTTGAATCCAAATGCATCTTGATGAAAAAGTGGAACAAAGTTAGGAAAAAATTAGGGATTTTCATAACTTAGAAAAATTCTAAGTTATGAAAATTCTTCATTTTAAACCCTAATTTGCAATTTTGGGTTTCTTGATGAACAAGTTTCATATTTTGACATGTTTTGATGAAAAATGAATCTTGACACTTGATTTTGACCAAAAAGTCAAAGTTTGACTTTTCAGTATACAGTCAAAAATTGATCAATTGACTGGAAAATTCATCTGTCAATCTTGTGCATTTGGGATCTTTTGAACTTGTTGAACATGTCAAGACAATTCCATGGGGTCCTTGAGTCCATATGTGAGCTTGGTTTGCCATTGACTAGGTCAAGCAGTCAAAATTGCCTTTGTGCAGTCAAAACCCTAAAAATGACCATTTTGCCCTTTTGGTGATCTGATCAAATTTCTTGTGGAATTGTGATCCAAACTTGACCAAATGGTTTATACGAGTTCAATATGTTGATGTGGGTAAAAAATCATGAGGTTTGACTGTCAATTGGCCACAGTTGACTTTTTCCTCAATACAGCTGATTTCTAGGTCAACTGTCCAATTGACTGGGCAAAGTTTGGAATCAAGACTTGAAACTTGGTATGGATAAACTTGGGAGTCCAACATGAAACATGAAAGTCATATTAGGCATTTTAGGTCAAAACATCTTTGTGCAAACACAAACCCTAATTTGGGTCAACAGTGCAAGGAGAAGTCTTGAGCAGAGGAAACCCTAACTGGATCTTGAGTTCCCAGGGTCTTGTGATGAGAAAATGTCGAGGAAATGGGAGGGCAAATTTTGGGGTACAAGAGTTGCCCCTGTTCAATCTTCTTGAACCTGAAGAGTTAGATTGGCAAGTTTTCCTTTCGCGACTCGAGGGTGGAAGGAGATTGGACACTAGAGTGCCCAGAAATTTTCACTCGCATGGTAGAGTATCAGCAATGTGATAGCAGGAATGGGCTTATAGATGCCATTTGGAGATATGGTGGATAGGGAGATGGGCTTATAGATGCCATCTGGAGACGTGACAGAACCTCATCGGGAATGGGCTTATAGATGCCATTTGGAAGTATTGATCGCATAAGAGATTCCTTAGCGAGAACTTGTATATTTTGAGAAAGAAAGATGTTTCCTGGCTTGTTACAGGTGTTGATCTTCAGTCTCTTCATGCAGATATGCCCTGTGTGATACGGTGGGAGAACTGACTAGGGTTTTGCGTTTGTATTCGCAAATGTTTCGGTTGAGCAAGAGTCGCCACCGACTTTTTATTTTATCCTAAGGAAAGGTTAAAAAGCACAGCAAAAACCTTTTGAGATGTTTCTTGGGTTCGGGGAGTAGATTATAGAAAGGGAAGGTATTAGCACCCTTTCTATCCATGGTTATCCATGGGCTCTTAGTTACTTGCTTAGATCACTTGCCTTTTGTTTTCAATTGTTTTAAATGGTGCTTGAGTGTGTGGGTTTGAAAATATTTTGAAAAGAGGCCAATGTGGTGGCAATCTTTGTAATGATCCATGTAGGGATGTATACGAAGATGTATGTCTTTTGAAAAGGTTTTCATTTGTTTTTGAAAGTAGTTTTGAAAGTGTAGTGTTGTGTGGTTTTGAAATTAGGCAAGTGTTTTGTTTTGCAAGTTTGATTCAAGCAACTAAGAGGTTATCTGCTCCTAAATTTCTCAAAAGATTATTGCTATGTTTTAACCCTTTTAACAAGTTTGTTCCACCATTGAATTTGGTGGACAACCTCATGTTAGGATGTGAAAGGGACATGCGCGGGTCATCGTTTAGACCATAATTGCAACAACGTTAAATGTCTTTGGGCAATTTCTTTAAGGGACTTGATCATTTGTTTTTGTTTGTTTTGAAAAGTTTTGTCGAGGGACTATGATCATTCAAATTGTTTGCTTTGCCCAAAGAAGTTCAACATGCAATATGGCCCATTTATTTGAAGGCAACAAGTGGAATACCCTAGGGGGTGCAAGTGTGATTTGTGTGTTCATTTCATGCTTGTTTATCTTGAGATTAGGTCATAACTATTTTTTTTATCATTTTTCGCATACAACCCCAATTCTAACATGTTATCATTAGAAAGCAATAAAGTGCGAAATTAAATTTACTAAGCTATTACAAAACCAAATATGGGAAGGGGGGTACAAATGTTCAAATGGGGATATTGACAAGAATTTAAATCTAAATTATTACATCATTTTGAATATTTGCAATTTAATCAATGTACAAAAATTAAATAAGAATGCAAGATGCTAAAGAAATGTTTTATATATGTATGAAAAAATATTATTTATGTAAAAGAGAAAAGAAAATAAAAATATATTATTTCTTGGAGTATTTTGAATTTAGGGCAAAAACCCTAATTTTACTAAGAGAATGTATTATTGTCTAATTTAATACAACTATTTATTTATTATTTATAAAAATAAAATAAAATGAAGTATATTATGAAAAAAGTATTTTGTATCAAATATTAATAAAAATGAAAAAAATTCAAGTATTTTTATATTTTAGCTTAAATATATTAATAAACATATATCTATATATATATATATTAATTTCTAAATATACATTATACACAAAATAATATATATTCAATATTTTAACAAAATAAATAAAAAGAGGTATTTTTATGTGAAATATTTTCAGAAGGTTATATAACATAAAAATAAAAAATAGAAGTATTTCTTTACATTTTTTCTATTTTATTCTAAATAAACATATATATATATTTATACAAATCAAAAGAAAAATCAAATAAAAACCAAATAAAATCAAAAAATGATGAGAAAAATATTTTCAAAATTTTAATATGCTGAGAAAAAATAAACAAATCAAACAAAAAAGAAAAAAATCAAAAAGAATTAAAAATAAGACAAATGGGCTTGGGAGGTGAGAAAGGGGAAATATGGTGCAGAAAGAAGAAACCACACAGGCCCAGCCCATGTAGCTTCATCTTCAACCTCAGAACACTTCCTTGTTCACAAAACACGCGTTTTCTAACTTCTCATTCCTTGATCTTTTGCCAAATCTTCCAACATGAAACCTGTAGAGCTTGAAACCACGATTCTAGACATATAAAGAAGTCAAGCTAACTCTCAGATATGAGAGAGAATTTCTTCTCTCCCAAATCCTGACCTAAATTTTTAACCATGTTCAGACATAAAATTCTCTAAGCACACGAAATATAAATGAAATCTAATCATATGAGCATGTTCAGGGCTATGATTGTGACATATTTTTTTCACAAACCTAAAGCTAACAATGCCTAATAAGAGAGATAGAACTTCATGAACTTACCTGTTCAGTTGGAATCGAGCTTTGCAATGGAGGATGTTTCAGAGTGAAATGATGACTTGTATAGCTTCCTTGAAGTGTAAGGATGCTTTTCCAATATCTACTTTGCCTTGAGACACCTTGAACTGAGCTGTAGAACTTCAACTGCAAAATGGAAAAGTGAAAATGGTGGAACTTGTTAGAGGAGTTACAGGTCGTGTTTTAAGGCATGGTTAGCTTGCATAGGTGCTAGGGAATGTGTGTGAACTGGTTTTGGCAAGAATGCTTGAGAGGAATAGAAGTTGGCACTCAAACTGCAGAGGCAACTCTGTTTTTGCAGTTTGATGGTGTTTTTTGGTTTGATGATGTTTAGGAGGCAAATGGCTCGTGCAATAGCTTGGTTATGTTCTATGGAATGTGTTTGATAGCTTTTGTGTTGTGTTTCTATGCTGAAGAGAGAGTTGTGATAAGTTATGGACTTTTCTTGAACTTGAAGCAAACAAAAGCAAGTTGAGGTTTTAGGTCAGTAGGGGGCCTCCTAATGTGATGCATAATCTTCTCTTGATCAGAGCAACTTGTCCATAATCTTGTGCCAAAAGGATTTAGCTTGTACCTTCTTGATTTGCAATTGGACATAAAGCTAATCTTTTCAAAAATGGAAAGTTCACTTTATCTAGTTTAGGATTAATCTACTATGCAATGTTAGAACACAAAGAACATGGCCTTAACACATTGAATATGCATTAAATTATTGAGTATGGAATGGTTCAAGGACCTGTAACCAAGCATAAAGTAAGCTGAGTTCAAATTTGCAAAGTTATGAACATGTTTTGATGAAGAACAAAAGTGAATTTTTGCCAACTTGTGAAATTCGAATCTCTCAAGTTATGAGGTTGTTTGATGAGTTCTTGGACATTTTGGAAATCTTGGAATGTGTACTACAATCCATCTTTGAAATGCAAATTAAAATTCCAAGTGGAAGGGTATGAAAAGTGGCCTTGAAGTGGGGTAGAAAACCTTGTCAAAATAGGTTAAAATTTCACTAAGTTAAAAATGGTTTAGTGCCCTTATTCAAAAAATTGTAACTTGAGATACAAGCTTCAAATGAGAAAACTTTGTGAATCAAAGTTGTAGATTATGCAACAAGCTACAACTTTCATGTTTTGACTTTTGTTTGAATCCAAATGGATCTTGGTGAAAAGGTGGGGCAAAGTTGGGAAAAAATTAGGGTTTTTCATAACTTAGAAAAATTCTAAGTTATGAAAAATTCCATTTTCAAACCCTAATTTGCATTTTGTGATTTCTTGGTGAACAAGTTTCATGATTTGGCAAGTTTTGATGAAAAATGAATCTTGACTCTTGATTTTGACCAAAAAGTCAAAGTTTGACTTTTCAGTATACAGTCAAAATTGATCAATTGACTGGGAAATTCAACTGTCAATCTTGTGTACTTGGGATCTTTTGAGCTTGATGAATGTGTCAAGACAATTTCATTGAGTCCTTGAGGCTATATGTGAGCTTGATTTGCCATTGGCTAGGTCAAACAGTCAAAAATTGCCTTTGTGCAGTCAAAACCCTAAAAATGACCATTTTGCCCTTTTGATGATCTGATCAAATTTCTTATGGAATTGTGATTCAAACTTGATCAAATGGTCCATGTGAGTTCATAATGTTGATGTGGGTCAAATTTCATGAGGTTTGACTGTCAATTGGCCACAGTTGACTTTTTCCCCAATACAGCTGATTTCTAGGTCAACTGTCCAATTGACTGGGCAAAACTTGGAATCAAGACTTGAAACTTGGCATGGGTAAACTTGGGAGTCCAACATGAAGCATGAAAGTCATCTTAGGCATTTTAGGTCAAAGCATCCTTAGGCAAACACAAACCCTAATTTGAGTCCACAGTGCAAAGGAGAAGTCTTGAGCAGAGGAAACCCTAACTGGATCTTGATCTTCAAAGGTTTTGTGATGAGAAAATGTTGAGGAAATGGGAGGGCAAATTTTGGGGTACAACAGTTGCCCCTGTTCAATCTTCTTGAACCTGAAGAGTTAGATTGGCAAGTTTGCCTTTCGTGACTCGAGGGTAAAAGGAGATTGGACACTAAAGTGCCCGGAAATTTGCACTCGCATGCTGGAGTCTCAACAATGTGGTGTCGGGAATGGGCTTATAGATGCCATTTGGAGAGATGGTGGATAGGGAGATGGGCTTATAGATGCCATCCGAAGGTGTGACGGAACCTTGTCGGGAATGGGCTTATAGATGCCATTTGGGAGTGTCGATCGCATAAGAGATTCCTTAGCGAGAACTTGTGTATTTGAGAAAGACGGATGTTTTCCTGGCTTGTTACAGGTGTTTGATCTTCAATCTCCTTATACAGATATGCCCTGGCTAGATACAGGTATCGAATCTACAATCGGTTTGCTCACAGATGTGCCCTGGCTGGATACAGGAGTCGAATCTGGAAATAGTCGTTAATAGATGTGCCCTGGCTGGATACAGGAATCGAATCTTCGAACTCTTCAGACGTGCCCTGGCTAGATACAGGAGTCGAGTCTGGAAATGTTGTTAACAGATATGCCCTGGCTGGATACAAGAATCGAATCTGGCGTTGCGATAGTTGCTAGATATGCCCTGGCTGGATACAGGAATTGAATCTTTAAACTCTTCAGACGTGCCCTGGCTAGATACAGGAATTGAGTCTGGAAACTGATCACTCTCAGATGTGCCCTGGCTAGATACAGGTATCGAATCTGGAATTGTGACAGTTGAAGGTGGTTGTTTTTGGGATTGTCTTTTTCCTTAAAAGGCTAAAACGTAAGTTGTATGCAATGTCATGATGTATGATATGCATGATGTCATGATGTTCAACATGAGATGGTGTTGTATGCGCTTTATAATATATGTAAGCAAGATGTATGAAAATGTGAAATGTTTATGGATGTAATTTCGCCTTAGGAAAATAAATCCTTGACGATCGGCCGGAGAATTGCTCTGTGGAAGAGACACTTGGCCGAAGTTTTGATGCGAGGCCTGTTGAGGACTTTAATGATGGATTCCGCTGGGGATAATGACGATAAACTCGGTTGGGGATCACCAAAGATAAACTCCGCCGGGGATTTGAAGGAACTTTGCCGAGGGCGGTCTTCCGTGGTTTTTAGCTGAGGATAACCCAGTTATAAGTCCTTGTGAGGAAATAACTCTAAATAAAACTCGGGAAAGACGTCCGTACTCTGCAGAGGATGAGCTTTAAGACCTGCCGGGGAATGTTGTGTCCTTTCAGGATTGACGGGGAACCAACTCTGCTTGGGGAAAGCACTACTGAACCTTGTTTTACTCTGCGGGGAGTTGAGATGATTTGGCCACATTCTTCAGCTGAATCTACCTTGGTACCTTGGCGGTCAAAACAACCAGACTGCATTAGACAACTTCACATTGCCCCTGTCTCTGATGTCACCTGTAATCAATCTCTTGTTTCATATGTAAACATTTATGAATCAGCAATTTAATGTCAAATGCATATATCAAAAATGAACATTGGACGTTCTTCGCAAGACAAAACAGAAAAAGGAAAACAATGGTAATTTGTATGGACAAGTGAATTGGTATTGATTTAAACTTTGCCTGTGAATATGCGTTTTTGTACAAGAGGTTGACATCCTAGTAAGAGGACGCCGCCAAATAACATAGAGTTTACAATTTGAAAAAGGAAACAAAACAGCTATGTGAACAATCCCACTGGGTTCCAACTCTGCTATCGCCTTTATGTCCTCGAACGTCTCATCGCTTTGCTGCCTAATTTGAAGATGAAGTTGATTGGTCAATGCCGAAATCTGGAGCCAGATAGTTGATACCGAATTCCGGATGCGAAGTGATCCAATGAGACATAGTGTTACGCTTTTATCCCTAACTTTTTCCTGGACCGCCCTTTCGGGTTTTCAGTCCAACGGGATACCCATTTTTGCCCAAGCCGCCCTTTCAGGTTTTCGACTTGCCGGGTGTACAGATTTTTATTCATTTCATCCCTTATTTTTGCCCGAACCCTTTTGGTTCGCCGGGAAGCCCTTATTTTTGCCTAGGTATGTCAACCTAGCGGGTCTTTTGTTTATGCGTAGTATTTTTTCACTATGTCTGCATTGGCGGGGTGAGGAAGGTCGTCACCATCCATGGTGGTTAGGATCATGGCTCCTCCTGAGAACACACGTTTAACCACAAATGGCCCTTCGTAAGTAGGGGTCCATTTGCCCCGGGGATCACTTTGAGGAAGGATGATGCGTTTGATTACCAGGTCCCCAACTTGATACTCTTGTGGTCTGACCTTCTTGTTAAATGCCCTGATCATCCGTTTTTGATACGTTTGACCATGACAGATAGCAGTGAGCCTCTTTTTGTCAATCAGATTTAATTGATCAAGTCGAGTCTGGATCCAATCATCTTCATCCAAGTCTGCATCCTTCATTATCCGGAGAGAGGGTATCTGGATTTCAATTGGAAAGACTGCCTCCATGCCATAGACCAAGGAGAAGGGAGTTGCCCCGGTTGACGTCCTTGCTGAGGTGCGGTACCCATGAAGAGCGAACGGTAACATCTCGTGCCAGTCTTTATAGGTCACTGTCATCTTCTGCACAATTTTCTTGATATTCTTATTGGCTGCCTCTACAGCCCCATTCATCTTCGGCCGGTAGGGAGAAGAATTGTGGTGCTGTATCTTGAATTGTTCACAGAGTTCAGTGATCATTTTGTTGTTGAGATTGGTACCATTGTCCGTAATGATTCTTTCTGGGACACCGTACCGACAGATCAGATTATGCCGGATGAAACGCGCCACGACGCTCTTGGTTACCGTGGCGTAGGAAGCTGCCTCAACCCACTTCGTGAAGTAATCGATCGCCACCAAGATGAAGCGATGCCCATTGGATGCCGTCGGTCGGATCTCGCCGATCATATCGATACCCCACATTGCGAAAGGCCAAGGTGCCGTCAGGACGTTCAAAGGGACCGGAGGGATATGCACCTTGTCAGCATAGATCTGGCATTTATGACAAGTTCGGGAGTGTTGGTAGCAATCGGCTTCCATTGTGGACCAGAAATATCCTGCCCGGAGGATTTTCTTAGCCATGGTGTGTCCACTGGAATGTGTTCCAAACGTGCCTTCATGTAATTCCATCATAATTTTCTCTGCTTCAGCCTTATCCACACAACGTAGCAGAGTTGAATCATGATTCCGCTTGTAGAGAATGCCGTTGCTGAGGAAGAATTTTGCAGCAAACCTCCTCATGAACTTCTTATCATTGACAGACGCGCCTTCAGGGTATTCCTGAGCTTCCAAGTACCTCTTCACCTCATGATACCAGGGTTTTTCGGTCACCTTCTCAGCCTCCAGCTCGCAGCAGTACGCCGGTTCATCCAACTTCCAGATAATGATTCGGGGAGCCTCATTGTCCCATTTAACTTTGAACATTGAGGACATCGTAGCTAGGGCGTCCGCTAGTTGATTCTCCTCTCTAGGGAAGTGCTCAAAAGTTATCTCTTCAAAGTGGGGAAGCAAGGTCGACACATACTCCTTGTAAGGAATAAGATTCGGGTGTTTCGTATCCCACTCGCCTTTGATCTGATTGATCACGAGAGCGGAATCCCCGAAGACACTTAGAAATTTTATCCTTAGGTCGATTGCAGCTTGTAAACCCATGATACATGCCTCGTATTCTGCCATGTTGTTGGTGCAGCTGAAACATAATCGGGCGGTGAGGGGAGTATGAGTTCCCTTGGGAGATATGATTACACCACCGACGCCGTTACCCAAAGCATTGGAGGCTCCATCAAAATGCATAGACCATCGGGATCCTTCCTCAGGTCCTTCATCCGGTCTAGGTACTTCACAGTCAGTTACCACCATGATGTCTTCGTCCGGAAAATCAAAGTTCAATGATTGATAATCGTCCACAGGTTGGTGTGCCAAATGATCCGCCAGTACACTTCCCTTAATTGCTTTCTGATTTGTATACTGGATATCGTATTCTGTCAAGATCATTTGCCATCTCGCTATTCTTCCAGACAGAGCGGGCTTTTCAAATATGTACTTGATGGGATCTATTTTTGAAATCAATAAGGTAGTGTGAGTCAGCATATACTGTCTCAGCCGGCGAGCAGCCCATACAAGAGCGCAGAAAGTTTTCTCAAGCAGTGAGTAACGAGACTCACAGTCGGTAAACTTTTTGCTCAAGTAATAAATAGCGTGCTCTTTTCGGCCAGACTCGTCATGCTGCCCCAGCACACACCCCATTGAATTGTCAAGTACTGTTAAGTATAGTATCAGAGGTCTTCCTTCCACCGGTGGCATGAGAATGGGTGGCTCTTGGAGATATTCCTTTATCTTTTCAAAGGCGGCCTGACATTCATCATTCCAGCGTACTACTTGATCTTTCTTCAGCAATTTGAAGATTGGCTCACAAGTAGCAGTCAGATGTGAGATGAATCGGGCAATGTAATTCAGTCGTCCCAGGAAGCCTCTGACTTCTTTCTCTATTCTTGGAGTCGGCATCTCTTGTATGGATTTTACCTTGGCAGGGTCCACCTGAATACCTTTATCACTTACAATGAAACCTAGCAATTTTCCGGATCTTACCCCAAAGGTGCATTTGTTGGGATTCAATCTCAGCTTGTACAACTTGAGTCGGTCAAATAACTTCCTCAGATGGTCAAGGTGCTCCTCCTCAGTTTGAGACCTTGCAATCATGTCATCAACGTATACCTCAATCTCATGATGGATCATATCATGAAATAAAGCAACCATGGCCCGTTGATAGGTTGCCCCAGCATTTTTCAATCCGAACGGCATGACCTTATAACAGAAGGTGCCCCACTGAGTCACAAAGGTAGTCTTCTCCATATCTTCTGGAGCCATCTTGATCTGATTATACCCTGAAAAACCATCCATGAAGGAGAACACCTTCTGTTGAGCTGTATTATCAACAAGGACATCAATGTGAGGTAGGGGGAAGTCATCTTTGGGGCTGGCTCTGTTCAGATCCCTGTAGTCAACACACATTCTGACTTTACCGTCCTTCTTCGGCACTGGCACCACATTGGCAACCCACTGAGGGTAAGAAGTCACTGCAAGGAACCCGGCATCAAACTGTTTCATAACCTCGGCCTTGATCTTTTCAGACATCTCTGGACGCATCCGTCGGACTTTTTGCTTTACCGGAGGGCAATCTTCCTTGGTTGGCAGGTGGTGAACTACAATGTCGGCATCCAAACCAGGCATATCTTCATAGGACCAAGAAAAAATCTCCATGTAGTCTTGTAGCATCTGGATCAATCGTTGCTTCACGCTGAGCTCTAGATTGGCACCAATCTTAACCTCTTTCCTATCTGTCTCAGTACCCAGGTTAATTGTTTCCACAGGCTCTTCATGTGGCTGAATAACTCTCTCTTCCTGGAGTAGCAGTCTTGCGAGTTCACCAGGCACTTCGCAATCATCTTCACCTTCGTCTTCGGCCAAGTTGATCGGATTTTCGAAGTCATAACTGGCGGTAGCAGAGCTGTTACCAGTGAGATCCAGAGTGGATTGAAACCTGTATAAGTGAGTGTGTGTAAATATAGCTGTTTTGCAATATATATATCACAGAAAGGAAAAGAGCACAAGATTTGAAATGCAACAAACGTCCAATGTTTTGATTGATGATATATGAAAATGTCATACAAAAAGCCCTCACAAATGGAGCTACGATGCCCCGGGTAGGACACCGAGCCAACAAAGTTTTAACATATTGTTTGTTACAAATTGGAAATCAAAAGAAATTAATTACTGCGTGACAAATGTGATAGGGGTAAAATCCTTTGCCGTCCAGTTTCTTGGTCCGTTGCTGGTAGTCGGGTAGATCCAACTGTCAAATTATGCTTCCTCTACATCCTCCTCGATAGCATTCACCCTTGAGCTGGAGATAAACACCGGAGCCTTTCTGGTCTTCTCCTTGCGCACAGCCCTCTGAGCCTCTGCAGTAAAGCCCAGCCCAAACTTGTCATTCTTCTGAGTGAAGTCAGGAAGCTGACCCCAGTTTGCACAATTGCCTTTCTGAACCACAGCCCGGGCATCCCTTAGGGAAGCCATCTTCAAGGAAACATTCTCTTCGACTGTTGTTTCTGCTGCTGTTGAAATTGGATGCACCTCCTCGAAATGCTGAAAGGGGGTTTCAATAAACTCCCCATCCATCTCAATGTATCTGAAGGAATTCAAATGGCTCACCATATACTCCTCTTCTCCTTGCACTGTGACGATCTTTCCCCTGACGGGATACTTCAGCTTCTGGTGCAAGGTAGAGGTTACTGCCCCAGCTTTATGGATCCAAGGTCGACCCAGCAGGCAAGAGTACGATGGACGTATATCCATCACATAAAAAGTAGAGTCAAACACTTGAGAGCCCACACGAATAGGGATGTTAACCTCTCCATGAACCATCCTTTTTGAACCGTCAAAGGCCCTGACGATGATGTTCCTGGGCTTCAGTTCCAGGCCTTCATAATCCAAACGGTCTAAAGCCTTTTTCGGTAGGACATTCAAGGAAGAACCAGTATCCACCAATACATGCGCCAGAGTAGTGCCCCTGCATTCGATAGAGACATGCAGGGCATCGTTGTGGTCTTTCCCTTTCGCAGTCAGGTCAGCATCTGAAAAACCCAAGCCATTGTCTGCTGTCAGATTTGCTACACAATCAGTGAACTGGACTGTAGTTGTCTCCTGCGGCACATGGGCCATTTTGAGAAATGAGATCAAGGCCTTAGCATGGGCCTCGGAGCGTAGCAATAAGGAGAGCATGGAGATCTTGGAGGGCGTATGCCCCAGCTGCTCGACAACATTGAAATCACTTTTCTTTATTATTTTCAGGATCTCCTCCATTTCTTGTTGTGAGGCTTCGGCATTTATGGGTATTGGTGCCTCCATCCGGGCAGGCTCTTCTTCAACCCCTTTGCCCCGAGCATTAGATGACTCGGCGGCAGGGGAAACAACTTGGTCAGCAACAGGAACCGATAAACTTGTGGGTGTTATAAGGAGGGGTTTTCGAATAGCGGGCGGTGCAATGTCAGGCGAGAAGAGCCTGCCACTGCGGGTGACCTTGGCTGGACCAGTGATATCGCAGATACTGGCGCCAGTGTCGAATTCTTGTTTGATTCCATTTACATACACGTCTGCCCCATAATGCCAGGGGACAGCTTTATCAGATACGTAGGGGAGAGGCCCCGGAACAGTAATAATCACAGGTGCAACAGTCATGATTTGAACATGCTTCTTCGAGGGAGCCTTGATTGGATTTTTGAAGATGGTAACCACAGAAATTTCCTTTATCGGAACCAACTGAGCAGCAGACTTCTTGAATAGAATCTCCTTGCTATCCATTAGGCTTTGGACGCCTAACCTCAGCAAAGGGCAACCAGACAGGGAAACAGCACAGAACAGGCAACCTTCACTGCAACCCGGAAATAAACCGGCCCGCAGTAGGTTCTTCTTAACGGTCTTCAGAGGGGTGACAACTTCATTTACCGAAACAGCGTACATTTCTTCCTCAATGGCATTTACTCTATGCTGGGGCATAGAAGCAGTTACAACATTTGGTCTTTCCGGCGCTTCAAACTGAATTTCCTTTGCGTCGATCAGATCTTGCACTTTGTTTCTCAAGGCTCAGCAATCATCAGTAGTGTGCCCGGGACTATCAGAATGATAAGCACACCGGGCATTTGGGTTATACTTAGGAGACGCAGTGTTGACGACCTTAGGAGCTTCTTTGAGGGTCACCAGGTTGGTGGATAACAGTTGGGGTAAAATTTGAGATAAGGTCATACTCAGTCGGGTATACTGCCTCTTGGGCCTTTCGCTTCTTTGTTGATTGTACTGCTGAGGAGCAGCAACAGGTTTAGAGATGACCAAAGCATTGACGGCTTGGCGACTTTCGGGCTTGACTTGTCTTCTAGGACCATAGACGGCACTTGCTTCTTTCTTAAACGGCCTCTTCTCAGCACTTGTGGAGGCAGCCTTTTGTATCTTGCCTGACCTGATGCCAGCTTCAATTCTTTCTCCCGTCAATATCAAATCTGTGAACCCAGCGGAGGAGTTACCAACCAAATGATTGAAAAACGGACCAGACAACGTCCCTAGAAACATATCAACCAGCTCTCGATCAGTCAACGGAGGCTGCACCCT
Organism: Vicia faba; assembly: GCA_948472305.1. Lineage (NCBI taxonomy): Eukaryota > Viridiplantae > Streptophyta > Magnoliopsida > Fabales > Fabaceae > Vicia > Vicia faba. The sequence continues at coordinate 256,827,345 of OX451738.1, read as the reverse complement.
GCCAGCCAAATCTCTCCATTTTTGAGCGTACTCTTTGAACCCTTCACCCGTTCCTAGAGACATACCCTGAAGTTGGGTACGTGTAGGAGCGAGATCAGAATTGTATTGGTATTGTCTGTAGAATGCGGTTGCCAAATCTTCCCAGTGTCGGATGCTAGTTCCATCTAATTGGTAGAACCATTCAAGCTGTGACCCCGAGAGGCTATCTTGGAAGAAGTGAATCCAGAGGTTCTTATCTGCCGTGTAAGGTTGGATTTTCCTTACATACGACCTCAGATGACGCTTTGGGCAGGAGACCCCATCATACTTGGCGAAGGCAGGCGCCTTAAACTTGTGTGGAATTACTACCCCAGAAGATAACCCCAAATCTCCGAAATCCAGTCCCGGCACATTCTGAATTTCCATGGCGCTTAAGCGGTCCTCCAATTGCTTGTATCTGTCAGCAGCAGGTGGGTATTGTTCGTTATTATAGTCCGTCTCGTTGTCGGAGACTGCGGGACTAGGAGCTCCTCCCCCTTGGGGACTGTTTTTCTCAACAGAAGAAGTGGTTGGATCAGCTTCATTGTGGAGTTTGTTCCCAAATCTGCGTCCGGTGTTGAACAACGCAGTCCTCTTTTTCTTCTTCTTCTTCAGGAGTAGAGTCTTCAATTCTTGCTGACCTTGGGCTAGGTTTAGGACCATCTCTTGAAACTGTGCACTTTGGGCCTGAAGGGCCTTGATTGCTTGCTCACTGGAGGAGTCTGGATTCATGATGACTGTTCAAAATAAACAGCGAAGGAGATTAAGCAACCTGTGAAATAGGGTACCTGCTATGCATATGGTGCAATGGAATGCGTATGCTTTATGTTTTCAAAGACAAACAAGATTCAACTTTGTAGACAAAAAGGGAAACACACTTCATTAGATTAAAATTTCAATTGTTCAACAACTTGCCCTTAGGCATTACAGGAATGAAAAATACTGAACATAAAACTACAAAAGGAAACATCCAAAGCTCATCAATGCTCCCATGGCCTCCTCTTTTCAGTGCTGATGTAGTTGTTCAGGACCCGTTCTTCCTCCAATTGCTTAGTCAGCCTCTGGATCTTCCGTTCCTGCTCGTTGAATTTCTCCCGATAGAAATCCCGTTCTTCCTTTAGCTGCGCCCAAGATCTCTTCATGGTGTCAAAATCAGTAGGTGTCTGAGGAGGGATGACAGTTGGAGGAACCCCATCTCCAACAGGAGACTCAAGAATGAGAGGTCTAACAGCTTCGTAGGGCATACCTAACCTTTGAGCACGGATGCGGACCCATTTGCAATAGGGCTTCAATGGCAGGGAAGTCTTGGGTCCCAACTCATGTGGGTTGGCTTTGTGGATTCTGTCCCAAGCTCTAATGAATCCCTGGCGTAGTCTGTCACTGTCTGCCTGAAACTCAAAATGGAAGTGAGGAACCAGAATTTCATGAGGCCCATCTCCTCTGGCTCTTCCAAACTGTCGGAGAGCTAAACATGGATTGTAAGAGATTCCTCCTTGGATACCAATCAATGGAACATTCGGGTATTCCCCACATCGGTCAATAACAGCTATCTCATCCAAACCTCTGAGAGTCCAGGTAATGTCATTATCAGTGAGAGACATTATCCTCCGAGCCCAACCTTTTCCTTCTTCATTCTTCAGCACGAACTTAGGAAGGTGCGAAATAAACCACCTTACTAGCAAAGGAGCACAACACCACGGAGTTCCCCGTTTTCGAGCAGTACGAGCATAGAGTTGTTGTAGAATATCACCCAAAAGAGTGGGTACTGGATTCCGAGACATGAAGATCCTTATGACATGGATACTGATAAAGGTGTCGGGGTTGGGAAACAGTACCAGACCATAGATCAAAAGAGCCAGAATATCCTCATATGCCTTGAAGTCCAAGTCATTCCAGAAATCATTAGCCTTGCCAACCAGAAATTTAACCAAAAAGCCCTTGATCCCATTTCTAGTTTCCCAGTTGGACAATACTTCTTCTTTGGTCAAGGGGAGAATTGCAGCAATCTCTTCAGGCCTAGGAGTCTTTTCCAAACCGGTGAATGGAGTTTGTTCCAAGACAGGAATCCCAAGCAAATAAGAAAATTCTTCCAGGGTAGGAACCAGCTGGAAGTCTTGAAAGGTGAAGCAATGGTACAGAGGGTCATAAAACTGGGTCAGAACACTTATCAGTTGTTGGTCCCATTTTGCAGTGACCAAGCCAAGGAGAGAACCATGTCTGTTGATGAAGGAGGTAGTGTTTGGAATCCTTCCAACCAGATCCTTGAGTAAAACTGGTGGTTGAACAAAGTTGAGTCGGACAGTATTTCTATGCACGGGCATCATGATGTCCTACAAAACAGAGCAAAGATGAAACCTTTTTGTCTTTGAAATGGGTTAGCCTTTTATACAGGATGCATGCAATGGTATGATGGCATGATGCTATGATGAAGCACACCACAAGTATTCACATAGGCAAATAAGGCACACAAGTCACACAAGACACCCTTAGGTTTCAAACCAGCATGAGTTTCAGGTATTACCCTCTTTTGGTTTTGTTGGTTAAAACCTGTCCTATTAGAAGTAACCGGGTTCTAGAGGATCTCAAATCATTGGCTACCCTCAATCGGTCATAACTCCAGCATCGCAATCTTTTCTCGCGGCCAGAACCATCTCGAGAGTTTAGCCTCAATGAGTGTAGCATACTGCTACTGTCCTAATAGCCAAGTTGGTCAATTTAGGGTTCTAAGGTTGGTTGGTGTTCAATGACCCCTTAGAAGACCTATATTCTCCCCGTTGCAACACAAGGGATATAGGTACAGACTAAGATGCCACACCAACGTAGCCACTACTTCACCCATGTCGGTCTACGCCGGACAGGTCCCTCACAGATTATGCTACCTAAAAAGGGTATTTCCCAGATCCGGGTTAGGATCTATAAAACTCCGATGCAAAGCCCATAAATGTAAAGCAAACAAAGCAAACAATTGAGAACAAAGGTGATCTAAGCCCTAAGGTTACTCCACTTTTAAAGACGTCCCCAGCAGAGTCGCCAGTTCTGTGATACGGTGGGAGAACTGACTAGGGTTTTGCGTTTGTATTCGCAAATGTTTCGGTTGAGCAAGAGTCGCCACCGACTTTTTATTTTATCCTAAGGAAAGGTTAAAAAGCAAAGCAAAAACCTTTTGAGATGTTTCTTGGGTTCGGGGAGTAGATTATAGAAAGGGAAGGTATTAGCACCCTTTCTATCCATGGTTATCCATGGGCTCTTAGTTACTTGCTTAGATCACTTGCCTTTTGTTTTCAATTGTTTTAAATGGTGCTTGAGTGTGTGGGTTTGAAAATATTTTGAAAAGAGGCCAATGTGGTGGCAATCTTTGTAATGATCCATGTAGGGATGTATACGAAGATGTATGTCTTTTGAAAAGGTTTTCATTTGTTTTTGAAAGTAGTTTTGAAAGTGTAGTGTTGTGTGGTTTTGAAATTAGGCAAGTGTTTTGTTTTGCAAGTTTGATTCAAGCAACTAAGAGGTTATCTGCTCCTAAATTTCTCAAAAGATTATTGCTATGTTTTAACCCTTTTAACAAGTTTGTTCCACCATTGAATTTGGTGGACAACCTCATGTTAGGATGTGAAAGGGACAGGCGCGGGTCATCGTTTAGACCATAATTGCAACGACGTTAAATGTCTTTGGGCAATTTCTTTAAGGGACTTGATCATTTGTTTTTGTTTGTTTTGAAAATTTTTGTTGAGGGACTATGATCATTCAAATTGTTTGCTTTGCCCAAAGAAGTTCAACATGCAATATGGCCCATTTATTTGAAGGCAACAAGTGGAATACCCTAGGGGGTGCAAGTGTGATTTGTGTGTTCATTTCATGCTTGTTTATCTTGAGATTAGGTCATAACTATTTTTTTTATCATTTTTCGCATACAAACCCTAATTCTAACATGTTATCATTAGAAAGCAATAAAGTGCGAAATTAAATTTACTAAGCTATTACAAAACCAAATATGGGAAGGGGGGTACAAATGTTCAAATGGGGATATTGACAAGAATTTAAATCTAAATTATTACATCATTTTGAATATTTGCAATTTAATCAATGTACAAAAATTAAATAAGAATGCAAGATGCTAAAGAAATGTTTTATATATGTATGAAAAAATATTATTTATGTAAAAGAGAAAAGAAAATAAAAATATATTATTTCTTGGAGTATTTTGAATTTAGGGCAAAAACCCTAATTTTACTAAGAGAATGTATTATTGTCTAATTTAATACAACTATTTATTTATTATTTATAAAAATAAAATAAAATGAAGTATATTATGAAAAAAGTATTTTGTATCAAATATTAATAAAAATGAAAAAAATTCAAGTATTTTTATATTTTAGCTTAAATATATTAATAAACATATATCTATATATATATTAATTTCTAAATATACATTATACACAAAATAATATATATTCAATATTTTAACAAAATAAATAAAAAGAGGTATTTTTATGTGAAATATTTTCAGAAGGTTATATAACATAAAAATAAAAAATAGAAGTATTTCTTTACATTTTTTCTATTTTATTCTAAATAAACATATATATATATATTTATACAAATCAAAAGAAAAATCAAATAAAAACCAAATAAAATCAAAAAATGATGAGAAAAATATTTTCAAAATTTTAATATGCTGAGAAAAAATAAACAAATCAAACAAAAAAGAAAAAAATCAAAAAGAATTAAAAATAAGACAAATGGGCTTGGGAGGTGAGAAAAGGGAAATATGGTGCAGAAAGAAGAAACCACACAGGCCCAGCCCATGTAGCTTCATCTTCAACCTCAGAACACTTCCTTGTTCACAAAACACGTGTTTTCTAACTTCTCATTCCTTGATCTTTTGCCAAATCTTCCAACATGAAACCTGTAGAGCTTGAAACCACGGTTCTAGACATATAAAGAAGTCAAGCTAACTCTCAGAAATGAGAGAGAATTTCTTCTCTCCCAAATCCTGACCTAAATTTTTAACCATGTTCAGACATAAAATTCTCTAAGCACACGAAATATAAATGAAATCTAATCATATGAGCATGTTCAGGGCTATGATTGTGACATATTTTCTTCACAAACCTAAAGCTAACAATGCCTAATAAGAGAGATAGAACTTCATGAACTTACCTGTTCAGTTGGAATCGAGCTTTGCAATGGAGGATGTTTCAGAGTGAAATGATGACTTGTATAGCTTCCTTGAAGTGTAAGGATGCTTTTCCAATATCTACTTTGCCTTGAGACACCTTGAACTGAGCTGTAGAACTTCAACTGCAAAATGGAAAAGTGAAAATGGTGGAACTTGTTAGAGGAGTTACAGGTCGTGTTTTAAGGCATGGTTAGCTTGCATAGGTGCTAGGGAATGTGTGTGAACTGGTTTTGGCAAGAATGCTTGAGAGGAATAGAAGTTGGCACTCAAACTGCAGAGGCAACTCTGTTTTTGCAGTTTGATGGTGTTTTTTGGTTTGATGATGTTTAGGAGGCAAATGGCTCGTGCAATAGCTTGGTTATGTTCTATGGAATGTGTTTGATAGCTTTTGTGTTGTGTTTCTATGCTGAAGAGAGAGTTGTGATAAGTTATGGACTTTTCTTGAACTTGAAGCAAACAAAAGCAAGTTGAGGTTTTAGGTCAGTAGGGGGCCTCCTAATGTGATGCATAATCTTCTCTTGATCAGAGCAACTTGTCCATAATCTTGTGCCAAAAGGATTTAGCTTGTACCTTCTTGATTTGCAATTGGACATAAAGCTAATCTTTTCAAAAATGGAAAGTTCACTTTATCTAGTTTAGGATTAATCTACTATGCAATGTTAGAACACAAAGAACATGGCCTTAACACATTGAATATGCATTAAATTATTGAGTATGGAATGGTTCAAGGACCTGTAACCAAGCATAAAGTAAGCTGAGTTCAAATTTGCAAAGTTATGAACATGTTTTGATGAAGAACAAAAGTGAATTTTTGCCAACTTGTGAAATTCGAATCTCTCAAGTTATGAGGTTGTTTGATGAGTTCTTGGACATTTTGGAAAGCTTGGAATGTGTAATACAATCCACCTTTGAAATGCAAATTAAAATTCCAAGTGGAAGGGTATGAAAAGTGGCCTTGAAGTGGGGTAGAAAACCTTGTCAAAATAGGTTAAAATTTCACTAAGTTAAAAATGGTTTAGTGCCCTTATTCAAAAAATTGTAACTTGAGATACAAGCTTCAAATGAGAAAACTTTGTGAATCAAAGTTGTAGATTATGCAACAAGCTACAACTTTCATGTTTTGACTTTTGTTTGAATCCAAATGGATCTTGGTGAAAAGGTGGGGCAAAGTTGGGAAAAAATTAGGGTTTTTCATAACTTAGAAAAATTCTAAGTTATGAAAAATTCCATTTTCAAACCCTAATTTGCATTTTGTGATTTCTTGGTGAACAAGTTTCATGATTTGGCAAGTTTTGATGAAAAATGAATCTTGACTCTTGATTTTGACCAAAAAGTCAAAGTTTGACTTTTCAGTATACAGTCAAAATTGATCAATTGACTGGGAAATTCAACTGTCAATCTTGTGTACTTGGGATCTTTTGAGCTTGATGAATGTGTCAAGACCATTTCATTGAGTCCTTGAGGCTATATGTGAGCTTGATTTGCCATTGTCTAGGTCAAACAGTCAAAAATTGCCTTTGTGCAGTCAAAACCCTAAAAATGACAATTTTGCCCTTTTGATGATCTGATCAAATTTCTTATGGAATTGTGATTCAAACTTGATCAAATGGTCCATGTGAGTTCATAATGTTGATGTGGGTCAAATTTCATGAGGTTTGACTGTCAATTGGCCACAGTTGACTTTTTCCCCAATACAGCTGATTTCTAGGTCAACTGTCCAATTGACTGGGCAAAACTTGGAATCAAGACTTGAAACTTGGCATGGGTAAACTTGGGAGTCCAACATGAAGCATGAAAGTCATCTTAGGCAGTTTAGGTCAAATCATCCTTAGGCAAACACAAACCCTAATTTGAGTCCACAGTGCAAAGGAGAAGTCTTGAGCAGAGGAAACCCTAACTGGATCTTGATCTTCAAAGGTTTTGTGATGAGAAAATGTTGAGGAAATGGGAGGGAAAATTTTGGGGTACAACACCCTGGCTAGATACAGGTATCGAATCTATAATTGGTTGCTCACAGATGTGCCCTGGCTAGATACAAGTATCGAATCTAGAATCAGTTGCTCACAGATGTGCCCTGGCTGGATACAGGAATCGAATCTGGAATTGCAAAAGGTTGGTAGAGATAGCTTTCCTGGATGGATACAGGTGTAGACCTCTGACCTGAGAATGAAAGATAATTTCCTGGCCTGTTACAGGTGTTTATCTTCAAATTCTTCATGTAGATATGCCCTGGCTAGATACAGGTATCGAATCTACAATCAATCACTCACAGATGTGCCCTAGCTAGATACAGGAATCGAATCTGGAATTGCGAAAGGTTGGTAGAGATAGCTTTCCTGGCTGGATACAGGTGTAGACCTCTGGCCTGAGAATGAAAGATAATTTCCTGGCCTGTTACAGGTGTTGATCTTCAAATTCTTCATGTATATATGCCCTGGCTAGATACAGGTATCGAATCTACAATCAATCACTCACAGATGTGCCCTGGCTAGATACAGGAATCGAATCTGGAATTGTGATAGTCGATAGTAATCATCTTTGGATTGACCTTTTCCTGAAAAGGCAAAACATCAGTTGTATGCAATGTCATGATGTATGAAATGCACGATGTCATGATGCTCAAAATGAGATAGTGTTGTATGCACTTTATCATGTATGTAAGCAGGATGTAGGAAATGTGAAATGTCTATGAATGTATTTTCGTCTAGGAAAATAAATCCTTGACGACTGGCCGAGGAATCAAATCCTGGACTGATGTTGAAGAGTAGAGTTCTTCGTTCCCGCTGGGGATGATGGTTGCAAGAATAAACCGGTAGGAGAAGATGACTCCGTTAGGGGATAAACTTGTTGGAGAGATTACTCTGAGGGGAATTACTCTGTGGGAAGAGATACCTCGTCGAGGTTTTGATAAGAACTCCGCTGGGGATTCTGCTGATAAGTTATGTTGGGGAACTCTGAGGAACTCCGCTGGGGATAGGAAGAATTTCGCCGAGGACGGACTTTCCGTGGTTATTAGCTGAGGATAACCCAGTTATAAGCTCCTATGAGGAATAACTTTGAATAAAGTCTGGGAGAGACGTCCGTACTCTGCAGGGGGTAAACTTCTAGAATCTACTGGGGATAAGCTCCAAGACCTGCTGCGGATAATGATTCAACTTTCCTGGGGAAACTTTTCAGACTGTACCGGGGTGTTGGTATTCCGTCGGGGAACAATCTTAGATTAACACTGCCGGGGATGCTTGCTGAGGAATGCCTATAATCTGCTGGGGAATGTTGAGATCTTTTGGGGATGCTCAACTTCCTTAAGGCTGACAGTGGATTATCTCTGCTTGGGGAGAGTATTGCTGACTTGTTGGGACTACTCTGTGGGGAATTGAGGTAACCTGGTTTCATTCTTCAGCTGAACTTACCTTGGTACCTTGGTGGACAGAGCAACTAGATTGCTTGGACAATTCAAAATTGCCCATGTTTCTGATGTCACATATAATCAGTCCTTTGTTTCATATGCAGATATTCATGATTAGCAATTAATGTCAAATGCATATATCAAAAGTGAACATTGGACGTTGTTCGCAAGACAAAACAGAAAAAGGAAAAACAATTGGCAATTTGTCTGGAGAAGTGAACTTGTATTGATTTTGAAATTTGCTTGTAAACAGGCGTTTTATGTACAAGAGGCTGACGTCCTAGTAAGAGAATGCCGCCGAACAATCATAGAGTTTATACAATTTTGAAAAGGAAACAAAACAGCTATGTGAAAAACAAACCCACTGGGTTCCAACTCTGCTATCGCCTTTATGTCTTCAAGCGTCTCATCACTTTGCTGTTTAGTTGAAGATGAAGCTGATTGATCAACGCCGAAGTCTGATAGTTGATATCGAATTCTGGATGCCAGGTGATCCAATGAGACATAGTATTACGCTTTATCCCTAACTTTTGCCTGGACCGCCCTTTCGGGTTTTCAGTCCACCGGGATACCCATTTTTGCCCAAGCCGCCTTTTCAGGTTTTCGACTTGCCGGGTGTACAGATTTTTTTCATTTCATCCCTTATTTTTGCCCGAACCCTTTTGGTTCGCCGGGAAGCCCTTATTTTTGCCTAGGTGTGTCAACCTAGCGGGTCTTTTATTCATGCGTAGTATCTTTTTACTATGTCCGCATTGGCGGGGTGAGGAAGGTCGTTACCATCCATGGTGGTTAGAATCATAGCTCCTCCTGAGAAGATATGCTTAACCACAAATGTCCCTTCGTACGTAGGGGTCCATTTGCCCCTGGGATCATTTTGAGGAAGAATGATGCGCTTGATTACCAGGTCTCCGACTTGATAGTCTTGTCGTTTGACCTTCTTGTTAAATGCCCTGATCATCCGTTTTTGATACGTCTGACCATGACAAATAGCAGTGAGTCTCTTTTCGTCAATTAGGTTTAATTGATCAAGTCGAGTCTGGATCCAGTCATCTTCGCTCAAGTCTGCATCCTTCATTATCCGGAGAGAGGGTATCTGGACTTCAATAGGCAAGACCGCCTCCATGCCATAGACCAAGGAAAAGGGAGTTGCCCCTGTTGACGTTCGTGCTGAGGTACGGTACCCATGAAGAGCAAACGGTAACATTTCGTGCCAATCTTTGTAGGTCACTGTCATCTTCTGCACAATTTTCTTGATGTTCTTATTGGCTGCTTCTACAGCCCCGATCATCTTCGGCCGGTAAGGAGAAGAGTTATGGTGCTGTATCTTGAATTGCTCGCAGAGCTCAGTGATCATCTTGTTGTTAAGATTGGTACCATTGTCCGTAATGATCCTCTCAGGTACACCGTATCGACAGATCAGGTTATGCCGAATGAATCGTGCCACGACGCTCTTGGTTACAGTGGCGTAGGAAGCTGCTTCAACCCACTTTGTGAAGTAATCAATCGCTACCAAGATGAAGCGATGCCCGTTGGATGTCTTCGGTCTGATTTCGTCGATCATATCAATGCCCCACATCGCAAATGGCCAAGGGGCTGTCAAGACGTTCAGAGGAACCGGGGGAATATGCACCTTATCAGCATAAATCTGGAATTTATGACAAGTTCAAGAATGTTGGTAACAGTCGGCTTCCATTGTGGACCAGAAATATCCTGCCCGAAGGATTTTCTTTGCCATGGTATGTCCACTGGAATGTGTTCCGAATGTACCTTCATGAAGTTCTGCCATGATCCTTTCTGCTTCAGTCTTATCCATACAACGCAGTAGGGTTGAGTCATGGTTTCGCTTGTAGAGAATGCCATTGCTGAGGAAGAACTTTGCTGCGAATCTTCTCAGAAACTTCTTGTCGTTAACGGATGCACCCTCGGGGTATTCTTGAGCTTCCAAGTACCTCTTCACTTCATGATACCAGGGTTTTTCAATTACCTCCTCAGCTTCAAGATCACAACAATATGCAGGCTCGTCCAACTTCCAAATGATGATCCGGGGCGCCTCGTTATCCCATTTGACTTTTAACATAGAAGACATTGTAGCCAACGCGTCCGCTAACTGATTCTCCTCTCTTGGGAAGTGTTCAAAAGTTATCTCCTCGAAGTGGGGAAGCAATGTCAGCACATACTCCTTGTAAGGAATAAGATTTGGGTGTTTCGTATCCCACTCGCCTTTGATCTGATTGACCACGAGAGCGGAATCTCCGAAGACACTCAGAAACTTGATCCTTAAGTCAATTGCAGCTTGAAGACCCATGATACATGCCTCATACTCCGCCATGTTGTTGGTGCAGTTGAAACATAACCGAGCGGTGAGTGGAGTATGAGTGCCTTTGGGGGATATGATCACAGCGCCGATACCATTACCCAAAGCGTTTGAGGCTCCGTCAAAGTGCATAGACCATCGGGATCCCTCCTCAGGTCCTTCATCCGGTCCAGGTACTTCACAATCAGTTACTACCATGATATCTTCATCTGGAAATTCAAAGTTCAACGACTGGTAATCGTCCACAGGTTGGTGTGCCAAATGGTCTGCCAATACACTTCCCTTGATTGCTTTCTGAGTCGTGTACTGGATGTCATATTCCGTCAAGATCATTTGCCATCTTGCTATCCTTCCGGACAGAGCGGGCTTTTCGAATATGTACTTGATTGGATCCATTTTTGAAATCAACAGAGTAGTGTGAGTCAACATATACTGTCTCAGCCGGCGAGCAGCCCATACCAGAGCGCAGCAAGTTTTCTCGAGCAGTGAGTACCGAGTCTCACAGTCGGTAAACTTTTTGCTCAGGTAATAAATAGCGTGCTCTTTTTGACCAGACTCGTCATGCTGCCCCAGCACACACCCCATTGAGTTGTCAAGTACTGTCAAGTATAAGATTAGAGGTCTCCCTTCAACCGGTGGCATAAGAATGGGTGGTTCTTGGAGATACTCTTTGATCTTTTCGAAAGCGGCCTGACATTCATCGTTCCAACGTACTACTTGATCTTTCTTTAGCAGTTTGAAGATTGGTTCGCAGGTAGCAGTTAGATGTGAGATGAATCGGGCAATATAGTTCAACCGTCCTAGAAAGCCTCTGACTTCTTTCTCTGTCTTGGGAGCTGGCATCTCTTGTATGGCTTTCACTTTGGCAGGATCCACCTGAATACCTTTGTCGCTTACAATGAAACCTAGTAGTTTTCCGGACCTCACCCCAAAGGTGCATTTGTTTGGGTTCAACCTCAGCTTGTACAACTTCAGACGATCAAACAGCTTCCGCAGATGGTCAAGGTGTTCCTCCTCAGTTTGGGACCTTGCAATCATATCGTCGACGTATACTTCTATCTCATGATGGATCATATCATGAAATAAAGCAACCATGGCACGTTGGTAAGTTGCCCCAGCATTTTTCAATCCAAATGGCATGACCTTGTAGCAAAAGGTGCCCCACTGAGTAACGAAAGTGGTCTTCTCCATATCTTCAGGAGCCATCTTGATCTGATTATAACCGGAGAAGCCGTCCATGAAGGAGAAAACTTTGTGCTGAGCAGTATTATCAACCAGAACATCGATATGAGGAAGAGGGAAATCGTCCTTGGGGCTGGCCCTGTTCAAATCCCTGTAATCAACACACATTCGGACCTTACCATCTTTCTTCGGCACTAGAACCACATTGGCAACCCACTGAGGGTAAGAAGTCACTGCTAAAAATCCGGCATCAAATTGTTTCATAACCTCGGCTTTGATTTTCTCGGACATTTCTGGACGCATACGGCGGACCTTTTGTTTTACTGGAGGGCAGTCTTCCTTGGTAGGCAGGTGATGAACCACAATGTCGGCATCCAACCCAGCCATGTCTTTGTAAGACCAAGCAAAGATTTCCATGTAGTCACGCAGCATCTGAATCAACCGTTGCTTCACACTAAGCTCTAGATTGGCGCCGATCTTGACTTCCTTTCTATCTGTCTCTGTACCCAGATTTACCGTTTCCACTGGCTCTTCATGTGGCTGAATGTCCCTCTCTTCCTGGAGTAGCAGTCTTGCAAGTTCCCCAGGCACTTCGCAATCATCTTCACCTCCGTCTTCGGCTAAGTTGATCGGATTTTCGAAGTCATAACTGGCAGTAGCAGAGTCGTTACCAGTGAGATCCAGGGTGGATTGGAACCTGTATAAGTGAGTGTGTGTAAATATAGCTGTTTTGCAATATATGATAAAGAAAGAAAAGGAGCACAAGATTTGAAATGCAACAAACGTCCAATGTTTTGATTAATGATATATGAAAATGTCATACAAAAGCCCTCACAAATGGAGCCGCGGTGCCCCGGGTAGGACACTGAGCCATAAAAGTTTCAACATATTGTTTGTTACAAATTGAAAACAAAAGAGTTCATTACTGAGTGACAAAAGTAATAGGGGTGTAGTCTTTGGCCGTCCAGTTGCTTGGTCCATTGTCGGTTGTTGGGTAGATCCAGCTGTCAAATTCCGATTCCTCCACGTCGTCCTCAATAGCATTCACTCCCGGGTTGGTGATGAACACAGGAGGTCTTCCAATTCTTGCTTTACAAACAGCCCTCTGAGCCTCTGCAGTGAAGCCCAAACCAAACTTGTCGGTCTTCGGAGTGAAGTCAGGAAGTCGGCCCCAGTTTGCGCACTCGCCTTTCTCAATCACAGCCCGGGCATCTTTTAAGGAAGCCATCTTCAAAGGAGGGTCTTCAATCACAGTTTCAGCTGACGCCAGTGTCTGAGGCACCTCTTCAAAGTGCTGAAAGGGGGTTTCAATGAATTCCCCATCCATTTCTATGTATCGGAATGAGTTTAAGTGGCTGACCATATACTCTTCTTCCCCCTGAACTGTAACCATCTTTCCTCGGACTGGATACTTAAGCTTTTGATGTAATGTGGAGGTCACAGCTCCGGCCTTGTGAATCCATGGACGACCCAGCAAACAAGAGTAGGATGGACGGATGTCCATCACATAGAAAGTAGAATCAAACACCTGAGAACCAACCCTGATTGGGATGTCAACTTCGCCATGTACCATCCTTTTCGAACCGTCAAAGGCTCGGACAACAATGTTACTAGGCTTGAGCTCTAAATCCTCACAATCTAACCTGTCTAAGGCTTTCTTGGGAAATACATTTAATGAAGATCCGGTGTCTACCAACACATGGGCGAGAGTAGTGCCCCTGCATTCGATAGAGACATGCAGGGCGTCATTATGATTCTTTCCTTTTGCAGTCAGATCAGCGTCAGAAAAGCCCAACCCGTTATCAGCAGTCAAGTTGGCCACACAATCAGTAAATTGATCAGCAGATGTTTCTTGCGGTACATGGGCCGTTATCAAGAAGGAGATCAGGGCCTTTGCATGGGCCTCCGAACATAATAACAGTGACAGCATAGAAATTTTAGAGGGGGTGTGCCCCAACTGCTCAACAACATTGAAATCACTTTTCTTGATAATCTTGAGGATCTCCTCCATCTCTTGCTGGGAGGCTTCAACAGCGGTTGTTTTTGGTGCCTCCGTCAGGGTAGGAAAATCAGTAGCAATCCCTTTGCCCCGAGCGTTAGAGGACTCGGCAGCAGGGGTAGAAACAGGAACTTGATTAGGAAGGGAAACATGCACACTTGCGGGTGTGATGATAAGAGGTTTCTGAACAACTGGTGGCAAAATATCTGGTGAAAACAGCCTACCACTGCGAGTAATCTTGGCAGGCCCGGTGATGTTGCTAACACCGGTACTTGTATCAAACTTTTGCTTCACTCCAAGCACATAAACATCTGCCCCATAGTGCCATGGGACAGCTTTGTCGGATGTATAGGGGAGGGGCCCCGAAACTGTAATGATGATGGGAGAAAACTTCTGAGTGGACATAATTTTGACAGGTTTTTTTGAAGGAGCCTTGGGAGGTTTGTTGAAAATAGTGACACTAGAAACTTCTTCGGCAGGGACAGCAGGAACGGCAATCTTCTCGAATAAGATCTCTTTGCTATCCATCAGGCTTTGGATACCTGATTTTAGCAAAGGACAACCAAAAGGGGAAACAACACATAGAAGGCAATCTTCACCACATCCCGGAAATAAACCGGCTAGCAACAGATTCCTTTTAACAGTCGATAATGGAGTAAAAATCTCTTCCACGGAGGCTACATATCGGTCTTCTTCCACAGCGTTCACTCTATGCTGGGGCATGGGAGCAGTCACAACATTGGGCCTTTCGGGCGCTTCAAACTGTATTTCCTTAGCATCAATAAGGTCTTGAACCTTATTCCTCAGAGCCCAACAATCGTCCGTAGTATGCCTGGGGCTATCAGAGTGATAAGCGCAGCGCGCATTGGGGTTGTACTTTGGAGAAGCTGTGTTCACCACCTTCGGAGCTTCTTTGACAGTTACCAGATTGGTTGATAGTAACTGCGGCAAAATCTGAGACAGGGTCATGCTGAGCCGAGTGTACTGCCTTTTGGGCCTCTCACCCCTTTGTTGATTAAATTGCTGAGGAGCAGCAGCAGGCTTTGAAATTACCAATGCATTAACAGCTTGACGGCGTTCCGGCTTAACTTGTCTTCTAGGACCATAAACAGCACTAGCTTCATTTTTGAAAGGCTTCTTTTCAGTACTAGCAGCGGCACCTTTCTGTATCTTCCCCGACTTGATACCAGCTTCTATCCTCTCACCAGTCAAGATCAAATCTGTAAACCCAGCAGAAGAATTACCAATCAGATGATTAAAGAATGGACCAGACAAGGTCCCAAGGAACATATCAACAAGTTCACGGTCAGTCAAAGGAGGTTGCACCCTGCCAGCCAGGTCTCTCCACTTTTGCGCATACTCCTTGAATCCTTCGCTCGTCCCTAGTGACATACCCTGAAGTTGGGTACGCGTAGGAGCGAGGTCAGAATTATACTGATATTGTTTATAAAATGCGGTGGCCAAATCTTCCCAGTTTCGGATACTGGCTCCATCCAGCTGATAGAACCACTCGAGTTGAGCCCCAAAAAGGCTATCCTGAAAGAAATGGATCCAAAGGTTCTTGTCTGTAGTGTAAGGTTGGATCTTCCTTACATATGATCTGAGATGCATTTTCGGGCAGGACAGCCCGTCATACCTTACAAAAACTGGCACTTTGAACTTCGGGGGGATCACAATTCCAGTAGCTAATCCCAAGTCTTCGAAATCTAAGTCGGGAACTCTCTGCAGCTCCATAGCTGCCAACCTGTCTTCCAAGCCTTTGTACTTATCACCAGTGGGAGGGTATTGTTGATCAGAGTAGTCTTCGTCTTCTTCATCCTCCTCTTCTTCAACCTCGGATTCGGAAGGTACCGCAGCCGCATTCCCTTTACTGGTTCCCTCCTCAGAAGTAGGGGGAAATTCAAGCACTCTTCTGGCTTCACCCTCAAACCTTCTCCCTAGGGTAGCCACCCCGATTCTCTTCTTCTTCTTTTTCACTTGGTCTTTGTTCCCCAGCAGGGCTTTCAGATCTTCCTGACCCTTAGCCAAGGTTATCAAGAGTTGTTGAAACTGTGCGTTTTGAGACTGCAAGTCCTTGACCGTTTGTTCGAGATCCATCCTACTGAAATAAACAGCAGAAAGATAAGGAAACCTGGTGTGGAGACCTGCTTATGCACATGATGCATGGTATGCTTATGTATGCAATGCATTCAAGGATTTAGAACATTCAAAATTGTTGCAAACAAAAAAGAACGCACGTCATATTAATAAGAAGAAATTTGTCAGTACATAAATGCCCCATGGGCCAAATATTACAAAAACTTCTCAAGGTAAAAAGACATTGCGCATCCTCTTTGGTGCGATGTAGGTGTTAAGGGTATCTTCCTCATGGAGTCGGCGGGTGAGATCTAGAACCTTCTTCTCGCTGGCGTAGAAGCTGGCTTCAAAAGTGTTTCGTTCCTCCTTAAGTTGGATCTAACTCTTCTGCATCTCCTCCCACGATGTAGGCATGTCAGGATATCGGATGGTGTAGGGAACCTCTCATTCCTTGACGGGCTCTTTAATCACAGGGAGAACATGAGGATAAGGCATCATTAGACTCTGGGCTCGGGCTCGTACCCACTTGAGGTAAGGCTCAAGAGGGATGGAGTTCTTGTGCCCCAGTGTCTTGCTGTCAACTTTGTTAGGCATCCTCCAAGCTCTGATGAATCTTTGGTGAAGTCCTTGCGCATCGTTGTCGAAGTCAAAAACTAGGTCAGGAATCAGCATGTCATGAGGGCCATCCCTCCGTGCATATCCAAATTTCCTCAAAGCTAGACAAGGGTTGTAGGTAATGCCCCCTCTAATGCCAAGTAATGGAACATTAGGGAACTCTCCACAACGATCGACGATGATGACATTTTCTCTGGACCGAGAACACCAATGTACATCAGAGTGAGTGAGGGTCATCAACCGTTGTGACCACCTTAAGCCTTGGTCATTCTTCAAGACAGATTGTGGAAGGTACGAAATAAACCACCCTGCAAGGAGAGGAGTACAACACATGAGAACACCCCTCTTTCTCATTGTTCGAGTGTAAAATGAGTGAAGAATATCCCCAAGCAATGTTGGTATTGGATTTCCGGATAAGAAGATCTTGACGGCGTTGACATCTACAAGCTGGTCAGGATTTGGGAACAAGACCAACCCATAGATAAGGAGGGCCACAATTTCTTCAAAGGCTTGTAGGTCCAATGAATTCCAACACTCTTGTGCCTTCTCAAACAAGAATTTGGCTAAGAAACCTTTGACACCGCTTCTAGTTTCCCAATGCCCCTTGATGTCAGATGGCTGTAGATGTAGTGCTCGAGCAACATCTTCAGGCTTTGGTTCCTTTTCTGTACCGTTGTAGGGTAGTTGATTAAGGATAGGAATTCTCAGGAGTTGAGAAAATTCCTCCAAAGTGGGCACCAACTGGTAGTCAGGGAAAGTGAAACGGTGGTGAAGAGGGTCAAAGAACTGGAACAGCACCTTCATTATGTCCTCTTCAATGTTGGTGTTGACTAAGCTGAGCAGTCTACCATGTCTCTCACTGAAGGGAGAGCTTTCCGGAATTCTTGATGTGAGCTCCTTGAGTTGAGGAGGGATTCTCACAAGGTTGACTTGGATGGTTTTCCTACAAGGAATTTCCATGACCTACAAAACAAGAACAAAGATGAAGATCTAAACCCTTGAAATGGTTAGTGAATGCATATGATGCTTTATGATGTTCATGATGTATGCACAAAACATATGTACAAACAATTCACACCAAACCCTAGTTTCAGGCTTGCATGGGGTTTCATAGGTAAGTACCCTCTTGAGTGTAGTTGGCTTAAAATCCTGTCCTATAAATAGTAACCAGGTTCTAAGGAGCTCAATATCATTGGATTGTTTTCATTGTTCATTGTTTTGGTTTAGCCACTTAACTAGCGACCAAAATATTCCAAGAAAACAACCCTCAATGAGTGTAGTATCGAGTATCTACCAACTTCGGACTGCACCAAAGCCGGTCATCTCACTACCCCTAATGAAAGGCCAAGATGGTCAAGTAAGGTTCTAGGTCATTAGTGCTTAGTGACATCACTCAGCGGCCCCGTACTCTCCTTGATTGAACTCAAGGGTTACCGGTACTCACAAATATGTCGCACTAATATAGTTATTGCTTCAACCGTGTCGGTATACCCCGCACAGTTTCCACAACGTATTGCTATCTATGAATGTTTCCCCAAATCCGGGTGTAGGATTGTAAACCCAAACAAGAGAGCCAAGATGTAAAGAAATCAAAGCAAACAATTAGTCATGCAAGAGGGTGATCTAAGCCCTAAGGTTACTCTATTTAAAAAGTTCTCCCCAGCAGAGTCGCCAGTTCTGTGATACGGTGGGAGAACTGACTTGAGGTTTTGCGTTTGTTTTCGCAAATGTTTCGGTTGAGCAAGAGTCGCCACCGACTTTTTATTTTATCCTAAGGAAAGGTTAAAAAGCACAGCAAAAACCTTTGAGATGTTTTCTTGGATTCGGGGAGTAGATTATAGAAAGGGAAGGTATTAGCACCCTTTCTATCCATGGTTATCCATGGGCTCTTAGTTACTTGCTTAGATCAACTTGCCTTGATTTTCAATAGTTTGAAATGGTGCTTTGTGTGTGGGTTTGAAAATGTTTTGAAAAGAGGTCAATGTGGTAGCAACCTTTGCAATGATCCATGTTGGGATGTATACAAAGGTGTAGGTCTTTTGAAAAGGTTTTCAATGTTTTTGAAAGTTTGTTTTGAAAGTGTAGTAATGTGTGGTTTTGAAAAATAGGCAAGTGTTTTTGTTTTGCAAGTTGGCAAGTAACCAAGAGTTGTCTACTCTAAATTTCTCAAAGATCTTTGCTATGTTTTAACCCTTTTAACAATTTTGTTCCACCATTGTATTTGGTGGACAATCTTGTGTTAGGGTGTGAACGGGACGGGCGTGGGTCATCGTTTAGACCATAATTGCAATGGTGCCAAGTATCTTTGGGCAATTTTTCTTTAAGGGACTTGATCATTTTAGGCAACTTTTGAAAGCGTCATCGAGGGACTATGATCATTTGATTGTTTTGTTTTTGCCAAAGATACCCAACATGCAATATGACCCATTATTGAAAGCAACAAGTGGAATACCCTAGGGGTGCAAGTGTGATTAGTGTTGTCCATTTTCATGCTTGTTTGTCTTGAATTTAGGTCAAACTATTTATTGTTTTTGATTTGCATACAAACCCTAATTCTAACATGGCATAATTAGAAAGCTTTTAAATGCGAAAAATAAAAGGTCCTAAGTTATTACAACACGATATATGGGATGGGGGGGTACAAATATTCAAATGGGGGTATTTTGACAAGAAAATAAATTCTAACTATTACATCCAAATTGAATTACACAAATTATTTAATTGCACAATAATTAAATAAAATAAAATGAATATGCAAAATGCAAAAATGGTTTTCATATATATGTCAAAAAAGGTTTTTTATATGTCAAATAAACAAAAATAAAAATGAATTAATTTTGGTATTTTTGGTATTTAGGGCAAAACCCTAATTTTGCTAAATAAAATGTATTAATTATACAATATATGCAATATTTATCAATTATGTACAAAAATAAATAAAAGAAGGTATATTGTAAAAAAGGTATTTTTGAGGTCAAAATATTAATAATAAAATATAAAAAAAATGAAATGTATTAATTCTTTGTATTTTCCCTAAATACATTAATAAATATATAAGTATTTACATTATTTATTAAATATATATATATTATGTATAAAAAAATATTTAATAATTACAAAAAAAATATATTTTTTTATAAAAATGTTTTCATGAGATAATATAAAATAAAAATCAGAAATAAAATATGTTTGTATTATTTTTTTGTATTTTAAAATAAAAGTATATAAATGTTTATTTATGTCCAAAACTAAATAAAGCCAAATAAATGTCAAAAAAAATGCAAAAAAATATGGGAAAAACAATTTTAATGTTTTATTATGCTTAAATAAAAATATGGAAACAAAATCAAGAGGAAAAAATTAAAAATGATAAATAAATTTCAAAATGGGCCAGGGGGGTGCATGTGTAAAACAGTGGTGTGAAAAGGAAAAACATTTCAGGCCCAGCCCAAAGACCCTGTCTTCTTCAACCTCCAGCATCCTTGTACAACCAAAACACGCGCTTCTACTATCTCATGATTCTTGGACTTTTAGCACAAACTCACAACATGAAAAATGTCAAGCATCAAGCCACGATTCCATACATATAAAAAACTTAACTTAACTCTCAGAAATGAGAGAGAATTTCTCCATCCCTAATTCTTAACGTAAGTTTTTGTCAATGTTCAGGTCTTAAATTCTCTCAGCACATGCAATATAAATGGAAAGTAAAGAAATGTATAGCTTCAGGGGCATGAGTAGAACATTTTTCATTCACAAACTTAGAGCTAACTCTTCCTATATTGAGAGATAGAAGTCCATGAACTTACCTGTTCAGCTTGGATCGTGTCTGACAATGGAGGCACTTTCAAGGCAAAGTGAGGATTGGTACAGCTTGCTTGAAGTTCAAGGATGCTATTCCAACCTTTAACTTGCTTTGAAACCAACTGAATCAAGCTATGGAAATCAACCTGTAAAACAAAAAAAATGAAAATGGTGAAGTTGGTTAGAGGTGTTACAGGTCGTGTCCAATGCTTGGGATAGCTTGTATATGTGGTATGGAATGTATATGAACAGGTCTTAGCAAGAATGCACGAGTGGACTGAGTTATGGAAGTCCAACTGCAGAGGTGACTCTGTTTTCTGCAGTAGGAGGGTGTTTTGAGGTTTGATGATGTTTGGAGGGTGTTTTGCTCGTGCCTTAGCTCTGTTATATTATTTGGAAGGTGTATAACAACTTTGCTTAAGCTTCTCTTGGCAGAAATGAGAGTTGGTGTAAGTTATGCCAAGTTACTTCTCACTTAAGCAAGAAATGGCAAGTTGGTTCTCTAGACTTGTACAGGCCCCTCAAGTATGTTGAACACTTGAGCCTTGATCAGTGTGATATCTCCATGAATCTTGTGTCCAAAGATATGCATTGTACCACTTGGATTGCAAATTTGACATAAAGTGCAACTTTACCAAAATGGATATATTGCTTTTTCTAATTATGGCTCAATCTTGTATGCAATGCTTGAACACACAAGATAAGACTTAAACATGAAGGATTGGAATTAAATTTATGAGTGTGAATAAGATAAAGGACCTGTAATCTAGCTTAGAGCATGCTGAGTTCAAAAATGCAAAGTTATGGACATGTAAATTGGCCATGAACAAAGTGAGTTTTGCCCATATTGCCAAATGCGATTCTCCCTAACCATAAGGTTGTTTGATGAGTTCTTGGACATTTTTGAAAGCTTGGAATGTATACTACAATCTATATTTGTAATGCAAATTGAAATTCCAAGTGGAAGCATGTGAAAAGTAGCCATGAAGTTAGGCAAAAATCCTGCCTAAAATAGGTCAAAATTTTTCTAAGTTAAAAATGTTTTGCACCCTTGTTCCAAAAATCATAACTTGAGCTACAAGCTTCTTTTGAGGAAACTTTGTGAATCAAAGTTGTAGATTTTTCAATAGACTACAACTTTCATGTTTTGACTTTTCCTTGAATCCAAATGCATCTTGATGAAAAAGTGGGACAAAGTTAGGAAAAAATTAGGGATTTTCATAACTTAGAAAAATTCTAAGTTATGAAAATTCTTCATTTTAAACCCTAATTTGCAATTTTGGGTTTCTTGATGAACAAGTTTCATATTTTGACATGTTTTGATGAAAAATGAATCTTGACACTTGATTTTGACCAAAAAGTCAAAGTTTGACTTTTCAGTATACAGTTAAAAATTGATCAATTGACTGGAAAATTCATCTGTCAATCTTGTGCATTTGAGATCTTTTGAACTTGTTGAACATGTCAAGACAATTCCATGGGTTCCTTGAGTCCATATGTGAGCTTGGTTTGCCATTGGCTAGGTCAAGCAGTCAAAAATTGCCTTTGTGCAGTCAAAACCCTAAAAATGACCATTTTGCCCTTTTGGTGATCTGATCAAATTTCTTGTGGAATTGTGATCCAAACTTGACCAAATGGTTTATATGAGTTCAATATGTTGATGTGGGTCAAAAATCATGAGGTTTGACTGTCAATTGGCCACAGTTGACTTTTTCCTCAATACAGTTGATTTCTAGGTCAACTGTCCAATTGACTGGGCAAAGTTTGGAATCAAGACTTGAAACTTGGTATGGATAAACTTGGGAGTCCAACATGAAGCATGAAAGTCATCTTAGGCATTTTAGGTCAAAACATCTTTGTGCAAACACAAACCCTAATTTGGGTCAACAGTGCAAGGAGAAGTCTTGAGCAGAGGAAACCCTAATTGGATCTTGAGTTCCCAGGGTCTTGTGATGAGAAAATGTTGAGGAAATGGGAGGGAAAATTTTGGGGTAAAACACCTTATTTCAAAATAATATAGGTAAGAAGGTGACAAGTATTAACCAAAAATAAATATATATTTAATTTAATATACTTACTCAAGATATAGTTTAACTTCAACGCTGTTAATCAACACATAAACATGAGCATATTGCATTTCTTTTTCAAACAACCAGTGCACACTCGTTTTTCCATAAGGACGGTCAGGACGACCTAAAATTGATAAGATAATTTGACTTCTTTTAGTAAAGTGAACTTAGTTTCTTATGATTATTGGATTCAACATCATGTGATTTAAATAATGAGAGCAAAAATATGATGTTTGTCGATGCATGTAATATTCACATATTGATCCCTCGACTCTTGCCTTATTTTTCATTAATCATTTTGTATCTCTCATGAATCATTCAAATAGATACATCCACCTATATTAAACAGGTCCACCAATGTAAGCTTCATAAGCAAGATGCACATAAAGATGCTCCATAGAATCAAATAAACTTAGCGAAAATATTTTCTCTAACTTATATAGTATGACAAGAATATTTTGGTCCCGTTTAATGATGTCGCGTACTCTTAAAGTTGATGCATAAATATCTTTAAAAAATTGAATGATCTCAGTTAGTGGATTAAGCACATGTTGTGGAAGTGAACTGAATGCAATAGGAAACAATTGTTCCATGAAAACATGACAATTGTGACTTTTTATTCCATACAACTTCCCAATTTTTGCGTCAGCACATCTTGACAATAACCATCAGGAATTTTCAACTTATTTAACCACCGACAGAGTGCTTTAGCTTCTTGGTGAGTAAGAGTGTAACAAGCCTTGGATTTTAATAATTTTTCATTTGGTTAAGGTTTCAACTCCAAGTCTTTTCGATAACACAAAAGTTTTAAGTCCTTTGTAGCCTTCTCAAGCGTTGTTATGTAGCTTGTGGTTGTATATGTGTTACTTACAATCATAGTCCAATGACTGTTGTAGTAAACTAGAAAGTGTGTGACTTATCATTATGGTTGCGCCAGATAATCATTGTGATAGACTTAAAGATCCTAGGTTCGATTATTAACAACACCGTTTTGGTATTTATACTACTCTAGACAACGTGCGAGATATTATAACGGTTGTATTATATAACCGTTGTGAAATATTTTTGCTTAGTTAATAAATACAATCCCGCTTTTATAATTTTTCTCATTTTTAAGCTGTATTTTTGTGGATCATATCACAGCAGAACAAACAACTTGCATTTGTGATAAAGTTATCATAATAATAGTAATTGTATAATAATAATAATAATAATAATAATAATAGTAATAATAATAATAATAATAATAATAATAATAATAATAATAATAATAATAATAATAATAATAATAATAATAATAATAATAATAATAATAATAGTAATAATAATAATAATAATAATATAAATTGGGTTAAGAACCAAAAATTGTATATTACTTCAAAACTAAAATGTCACAAAACAACCTACAATTTACACATTACAAAACATCACATAATTGTATCTTGGTGTTTTGATTTTTTTTCTCTTGGTGTCTTGAGTCTAAATACCCATGATTTCAAATAATCATACTTGTTAGTAAAAATACGTAGAAATTATAACATACAATTAATATATTATGAATAAAGAATAAAATACTTGTTAATTTTCCCGTATGCCTTCTTCATGATCAATTCGAATAGCATACATATCATCTCTATCAATTTCATCATATGAGGTATGAACTTGTGTCGTGTAAGAAGGAGTGGACGAAATATCAAGACTTTCATCACTAAGAGGAATGTGTTTTTCTTGGAGAACGATTGACCATTTCCCCGATATGCTCGAAGAGTCAGTCACCTAGAAATCTTGTTTTGCTTGAGAAGTCATGATGAATGGTTTGGTCATAAAAGATTCCTTGCCAAGGTCAACCCGGGTGAATCCTAAGTCATTAATGTGTACACCATTACTATTATTGGGAATCCACTTGCATTTAAATAAAGACACTTTGAAAATAACATAATCAATCTCACAAATCTCCTCAATGACACCATAGAACACGGTAGTTGTCAATACAGGATTCTTATCTTTCGAACTAGAGAAACACATTGATTCAACTTCAACCATAACCCCACTATTTTACATTTTACTACAATCATCTTTTGATTTTGTATAAAAGGTATAATGACTAATGTCGTATGAAGTCCAAGTTATGACATTAAGAAGTGTTCCAAAAAACTATCACACACATTTTTAGAAGTGTTCCAATCAAACTATCACACACACTCTTACTATCTTTAGTCTTGCCTAGAATGTTTAGAAGTGTTTCAATTAAAATATCACACATATTTTTCTCCATGTGCATTACTTCAAGACAATGTCTAACATCAAGAGTTGACCAATATGAAAGATCAAAGAACACATACCTCCTTTTCCATATATTTTCTCAACTGCCCCTTATTTTTTCTCTCTATTTTCAAAGACAACATTAATGTGTTCCCGTCATTGATAAACTTCATCCCCGATTAAAGGTTTAGGAGTCATATCAAAATCTTGCTCTCTATTAAAAGTCTTGTGCAATCTACGATAAGGATGATCGAGTTTTAGAAATTTTCGATGCCCTAGGTAAACAGTCTTTTTTCCAAACTCAAGTTTGTGATATTTTCTTTAGCAAATCAAGTAATTCCATGAAACTTTTATCCGACCATTCATTTTTTTCCTTCAGATTAAAATAATTTAATACCACAGACAATTGTGTAAAACTTGTGCATCCCTTATATAACGGGGTGTCTTTATCACTACATAAAATATCATAAATATGAGCATTCTTAAAAGAAGATTCTCCAATATCGTAGAACATATCCTCTAGTTGATCACCCATATATTCATCTTCATCCAATATTTGAATTTGTGACGCCCAACCTTCCTCTTTATCTACCTCACCATGCCACGTCCATATTGTACAATTTTGACATATATCATCACAACATAGGTGATGGAATATTTCATCCTTTGTACCTTTAAGGATATTCACGTAATTAACACAAGGACAATAAAAGATACCATTATTGTCAGGAAGATTTTGATCAGTGTATCCATGGAATTCAAGAACTCCTTTCTCATAAATTGAACCTAATCTATCGACTTTCATCCAACTACGATCCATAACAACTTCTGAAATTTATACATGAATAATAATGTGAATGATACACCAAAATATAAACAAAAACCATATCCAAAAACCAAATCATATTCATAACAAAAATATAACTCTAAACCTTAAGCATGTGCATATTCATCACAACAATATAATATTTGTGTTCACTTCTATATTTAACAGAAAAACCTAAAGTATATGAAACATGTACAATATACAACATGAACACAAGAAAGGTACATGTTTCATCCCGGGGGAACAAACAGAACAACAAACAAATAGTAAATATGAATCAAGAACAATATTCAACATTGAATGAAACATGAAGCAAGCAACATGTACCCAGAAAAAGGAATGAAACCGAAGATGAAGAGTATCGTACTTCGAAGATGAGGACGAGAATAAGAATGAAAATGTTAAAGATTTGTGATTCAAATAAACGAAGAAGGTGAAGATTTGAGTTCCAAATAAATGGATAAGATAACGATATAGACTACGCTACTGTTATCATCTCGGGTTTGCTTGTTCGCCTAGGACATCTTATGAAAGAAATGCAGAATAAATTTTGTTTTAATTTATCAATAAAGCCTTTAACCATGGTTGAACAATTCAACCATAGTGAAATTTTAAATCATCTAATAACGGTTGAGTCAAACCACAGTTGTTAAATAATTTTCAATTTATGTTTTCAATAAAGGACTTAAGTGACACACACTTAATGTACTCGAAAAAATGGAAAAATGTAGTTGCTGAAAATCGAAGCTTGTTACACATAATTTATCACCATGGTTTTCAAGAAAAACTGTCATTAAATTACTTTTTATAAAACAAGATGATCTTACCGGTTGATCAAAACCTGTAAGGTGGCCGAATGATGATCTTCAGACGAGCTGGAAAATCGAAGAGGAAAAAAAGGGGGTTGTACCTGCAAGACACTCTAGCGATCAAGTAAGTGTGGGAGCAAAAGAGATACAAGTAAATTATTAGGTTTTTAGTGATGAATAGATGATATTTAATCCCTGACCCTCACATGAGTGAGGGTTTATATAGTTCCCCAAACACTTGGTCATTGGTCCCTATTTTTGGACCTAGATATGCGAGTCTATAAAAATAGGTAAGTGTCAGGACTTGATCAAACCGGGCAGGTGTGCCCGCAACTAGCCGTTAGTTCTGAAGAGAAGGTAGGTTAGGGGCAGCGGTCTGATCGATTACTGATCGTCTTACCGACTTGAGACCAGACAGACTGAGAGGCGCTTGTCGATTAAAAATTGAACCACTGTTAAAAAGAGAAGTATAACAAATTCTAAAAAGAGCCGTCATTAAAAATTAGGCTTCTATTATAAATAAGTATATCAAATTCAAAAAGTAATTACTTCCTCATCTTTATTTTTTAGATTAATTAAAAATTTAATATATTTAAATTAATATAATACATTGATTCTTCAATAAATCTAAAAAAATAATTTTTTTAAAAAGAAATATTATTTATATCTTCAACAAATCATTCTTAATATTTGTTGATTAATAAAGTCTTTCATATAACAAGTAGAATGCAACTAAGATGCAAGTAACTTTAATTTTAAAATTTTATTTATGTAAAAAACAATTGTCACAAAAATAATCAATAAAATAATATATGTAATTAATAATTATATTAAAAATATTTTAAGTTCTTTAAAAATTTTAATATGTTAAAATCTAATATTTATTTTCTGAAAATAAGATATCACATAGTAAAAAAACATTTTCTCATTATATGTTCAATTTTTAAAAACAAGATATCACATAGTAAAAATTTTAATACGTTAATATGTAGTATTTATTTTCATAGAACAAGATATCACATAGTAAAAAACATTTGCTAATTATATGTTGTTATTCATGTTCAATTTTTACCGACACTAATAAAAAAGGTTGATTTGTTAGGGATTAAACTCCTCAAAAATGCAAAAAAATTCTTCTCAAAATAAAAATTTGTAAGAGAACAAGTAGTTTAGATAAATAAATTATTGCAAATTATTAGCGAGGGATATGCTCATAGCTGATTTGTTTAGGGTTAAGTCCCCCACGTATGTATAGGTGTAGGTCAGGTGACCCAATGTGTTAGTAATTTGTTAGATCAATCTTCTGATAAAGGAATCTATGTTTTGGTATTTGTGAGGGGTTTAACCCCTCGTAAAGTAGTTGATTATTATTTTTTAATAGGATATCCCTGACTGATATTTATAATATTGTATAAAAATGTTATAATTATATTATTATAATTATAATAAAATAGAATTATATATATATATATATATATATATATATATATATATATATATATATATATATATATATATATATATATATATATATATATATATATATATATATATATATATATATATATATATATATATATATATATATATATATATATATATATATATATAATATTTACAATATCACATATTTCATATACATTTGTAATAATTAAAATAATATAATGAGACTTGATAGCATATTTATTCACCATATTCATATTGTATTATGATAAAATAGATGTAAATAATTTAAATAGTTTTCTTTATCTCCCTCACCAAATTTAGGTTACTTCATCATTAAGAAACTATGTTAAAAGACTATTAATTAATGACACATATTTCATATACATTCGTAACAGATCAAATAATATATTGAGGCTCGATAGTATATTTATTCACCATATTTATATTGTATTATGGTATAATAGATGTAAACAATTTCAATAGTTTTCTACTTCACCATCACCAAATATTAGTTTATTTTATCACTAGGAAACTATGTTAAAAGACTATTAATTAATGACACATATTTCATATACTTTTGTAATAACTAAAATTATATAATGAGGCTTGATAGTATAGTTATTCACCATATTCATATTGTATTATGCTATAATAGATGTAAAACTATTTCAATAGTTTTCTTCTTCTTCATAACCAAATTTTAAGTTACTTCATCACTAAGAAACTATGTTAAAATACTATTAATTAATGACACATATTTCATATACACTCGTAATAGCTAAAATAATATAATGAGGCTTGATAGTATATTTATTCACCATATTTATATTATATTATGGTATAATAGATGTAAACAATCTAAATAGTTATCTTCATTTTCATCGCCAAATTTTACGTTACTTTATCATTAAGAAACTATGTTAAAATACTATTAATTAATGACACATATTTCATATACATTCGTAATAGATAAAATAATATAATGAGGCTCGATTATATATTTATTCATCATATTCATATTGTATTATGGTATAATAGATATAAACAATTAAAATAGTTTTCCTCATCTCCATCACCAAATTATAGATTACTTCATCATTAAGAAACTATGTTAAAAGACTATTAATTAATGACACATATTTCATATACATTCGTAATAGTTAAAATGATATAATGAGGTTTGATTGTATATTTATTCACCATATTCATATTGTATTATGGTATAATAGATGTAAACAATTTAAATAGTTTTCTTCATCTCCCTTACCAAATTTAGGTTACTTCATCATTAAGAAGCTATGTTAAAAGACAATTAATTAATAACACATATTTCATATACATTCGTAATAGATAAAATAAGATAATGAGGTTTGATAGTATATTTATTCACCATATTCATATTATATTATGGTATAACAGATGTAAACAATTTCAATAATTTTCTTCTTCACCATCACCAAATTTTAAGTTATTTTATCACTAAGAAATTATGTTTAAAGACTATTAATTAATGACACATATTTCATATACTTTTGTAATAATTAAAATTATGTAATGAGGCTTGATAGTATAGTTATTCACCATATTCACGTTGTATTATGGTATAATAGATGTAAAAATATTTCAATAGTTTTTTTCTTCTTCATCACCAAATTTTAAGTTACTTCATCACTAAGAAACTATGTTAAAAGACTATTAATTAATGACACATATTTCATATACACTCGTAATAGTTAAAATAATATAACGAGTCTTGATAGTACATTTATTCAGCATATTCATATTGTATTATGGTATAATAGATGTAAACAATCTCAATAGTTATCTTCATCTCCATCACCAAATTTTAGGTTACTTCATCATTAAGAAACTATGTTAAAAGACTATTAATTAATGACACATATTTCATATACACTTATAATAGTTAAAATAATATAATGAGGCTTGATTGTATATTTATTCACTATATTCATATTATATTATGGTATAATAGATGTAAACAATCTTAATAATTATCTTCATCTTCATCACTGAATTTTAGGTTACTTCATCATTAAGAAACTATGTTAAAAGACTATTAATTAATGACACATATATCATATACATTCGCAATAGATAAAATAATATAATGAGGCTCGATAGTATATTTATTCACAATATTCATATTGTATTATGGTATAATAGATGTAAATAATTTCAATAGTTTTCTTCTTCTCCATCACCAAATTTTAAGTTACTTCATCACTAAGAAACTATGTTAAAAGACTATTAATTAATGACACATATTTCATATACACTCATAATAGTTAAAATAATATAATGAGGCTTGATAGTATATTTATTCACCATATTTATATTGTATTATGGTATAATAGATGTAAACAATCTCAGTAGTTATCTTCATCTTCATCGCCAAATTTTAGGTTACTTTATCATTAAGAAACTATGTTAAAAGACTATTAATTAATGACACATATTTCATATACATTCGTAATAGATAAAATAATATAATGAGGTTAGATATTATATTTATTCACCATATTCATATTGTATTATGGTATAATAGTTGTAAACAATTTAAATAGTTTTCCTCATCTCCATCACCAAATTATAGATTACTTCATCATTAAGAAACTATGTTAAAAGACTATTAATTAATGACACATATTTCATATACTTTTGTAATAATTAAAATTATGTAATGAAGCTTGATAGTATAGTTATTCGCCATATTCATATTGTATTATGGTAAAATAGATGTAAACAATTTAAATAATTTTCTTTATCTCCCTCACCAAATTTAGGTTACTTCATCATTAAGAAGCTATGTTAAAAGACTATTAATTAATGACACATATTTCATATACATTCGTAATAGATAAAATAAGATAATGAGGCTTGATAGTATATTTATTCATCATATTTATATTGTATTATGGTATAACAGATGTAAACAATTTCAATAGTTTTCTTCTTCACCATCACCAAATTTGAGGTTACTTCATCACTAAGAAACTGTGTTAAAAGACTATTACTTAATGACACATATTTCATATACATTCGTAATAGATAAAATAATATAATGAGGCCCGATAGTATATTTATTCACCATATTCAGATTGTATTATGGTATAATAGATGTAAACAGTTTCAATAGTTTTCTACTTCACCATCACTAAATTTTAGGTTATTTTATCACTAAGAAACTATGTTAAAAGACTATTAATTAATGACATATATTTCATATATTTTTGTAATAATTAAAATTATGTAATGAGGTTTGATAGTATAGTTATTCACCATATTCATATTGTATTATGGTATAATATATGTAAAAATATTTCAATAGTTTTCTTCTTCTTCATCATCAAATTTTAAGTTACTTCATCACTAAGAAACTATGTTAAAAGACTATTAATCAATGACACGTATTTCATATAAACTAGTAATAGTTAAAATAATATAACAAGTCTTGATAGTATATTTATTCACCATATTCGTATTGTATTATGGTATAATAGATGTAAACAATCTCAATAGTTATCTTCATCTCCATCACCAAATTTTAGGTTACTTCATCATTAAGAAACTATGTTAAAAGACTATTAATTAATGACACATATTTCATATACGCTTATAATAGTTAAAATAATATAATGAGGCTTGATAGTATATTTATTCACCATATTCATATTGTATTATGGTATAATAGATGTAAACAATCTTAATAGTTATCTTCATCTTCATCACTGAATTTTAGGTTACTTCATCATTAAGAAACTATGTTAAAAGACTATTAATTAATGCCACATATTTTATATACATTCGCAATAGATAAAATAATATAATGAAGCTCGATAGAATATTTATTCACCATATTCATATTGTATTATAGTATAATAGATGTAAATAATTTCAATAGTTTTCTTCTTCTCCATCACCAAATTTTAAGTTACTTCATCACTAAGAAACTATGTTAAAAGACTATTAATTAATGACACATATTCCATATACACTCATAATAGTTAAAATAATATAATGAGGCATGATAGTATATTTATTCACCATATTTATATTGTATTATGGTATAATAGATGTAAACAATCTCAATAGTTATCTTCATCTTCATCGTCAAATTTTAGGTTACTTTATCATTAAGAAACTATGTTAAAAGACTATTAATTAATGACACATATTTCATATACATCTGTAATAGATAAAATAATATAATGGGGCTCAATATTATATTTATTCACAATATTCATATTGTATAATGATATAATAGATGTAAACAATTTAAATGGTTTTCCTCATCTCCATCACCAAATTATAGATTACTTCATCATTAAGAAACTATGTTAAAAGACTATTAATTAATGACACATATTTTATATACATTCGTAATAGTTAAATAATATAATGAGGCTTGATTGTATATTTATTCATCATATTCATATTGTATTATGGCATAATAGATGTAAACAATTTAAATAGTTTTCTTTATCTCCCTCACCAAATTTAGGTTACTTTATCATTAAGAAGCTATATTAAAAGACTATTAATTAATAACACATATTTCATATACATTCGTAATAGATAAAATAAGATAATGATGCTTGATAGTATATTTATTCACCATATTAATATTGTATTATGGTATAACAGATGTAAACAATTTCAATAGTTTTCTTCTTCACCATCACCAAATTTGAGGTTACTTTATCACTAAGAAACTGTGTTAAAAGACTATTAATTAATGACACATATTTCATATACATTCCTAATAGTTAAAATAATGTAATGAAGCTTGATAGTATATTTATTCAACATATTCATGTTGTATTATCGTATAATAGATGTAAACAATTTAAATAGTTTTCTTCATCTCCCTCACCAAATTTAGGTTACTTCATCATTAAGAAACTATGTTAAAAGACTATTAATTAACGACATATATTTTATATACATTTGTAATAGATAAAATAATATAATGAGGCTTGATAGTATATTTATTCACCATATTCATATTGTATTATGGTATAACAGATGTAAACAATTTCAATAGTTTTCTTCTTCTCCATCATCAAATTTTAAGTTACTTCATCACTAAGAAACTATGTTAAAAGACTATTAATTAATGACACATATTTCATATACATTTGTAATAGTTAAAATAATATAATGAGGCTTGATAGTATATTTATTCACCATATTCATACTGTATTATGGTAAAATAGATGTAAACAATTTAAATAGTTTTCTTCATCTCCCTCACCAAATTTAGGTTACTTCATCATTAAGAAACTATGTTAAAAGACTATTAATTAATGACACATATTTCATATACATTCGTAATAGATAAAATAATATATTGATGCTCGATAGTATATTTATTCACCATATTTATATTGTATTATGGTATAATAGATGTAAACAATTTCAAGAGTTTTCTACTTTACCATCACCAAATTTTAGTTTACTTCATCATTAAGAAACTATGTTAAAAGACTATTAATTAATGACACATATTTCATATACTTTTGTAATAATTAAAATTATGTAATGAGGCTTGATAGTATAGTTATTCACCATATTCATATTGTATTATGGTATAATAGATGTAAAAATATTTCAATAGTTTTCTTCTTCTTCATCACCAAATTTTAAGTTACTTCATCACTAAGAAACTTTGTTAAAAGACTATTAACTAATGACACATATTTCATATACACTCGTAATAGTTAAAATAATATAACGAGTCTTAATAGTATATTTATTCACCATATTCATATTGTATTATGGTATATTTATTCATATTGCATAAAAAATATTATAATTATATTATTATAATTATAATTAAATGGTATGTATATATATATATATATATATATATATATATATATATATATATATATATATATATATATATATATATATATATATATATATATATATATATATATATATATATATATATATATATATATATATATATATATATATATATATATATATATATATATATATATATATATATATATATATATATATATATATATATATATATATATATATATATATATATATATATATATATATATATATATATATTAGATTTTAAAATTTTGTAAAAAATAAATAAAATAATTGATGATTAAAGTTGAAATAAAAATAAATAGTCTCCATATCCACCAAAATTAAATTTAAAAATACAAAATTTCAAATTTTCACATTTTTATTATTTTCCTCTTCCTTCTCATCTTCTACATCATCTTGTCCTTGATCATCAACTCCTCCATGTCCATTTACTCCTCCATATTCACCACTAGAATCTTGGTTCATATGTGAGGCCATAAATTGTTCAAATTTATGTGCACGCTTATTTGCAACTTGCATTGTTTGTTTTCTCCTTATTTCTTTCATTTATGTATTTCTTGATGTTGCTTCGCGTGCTTTCTCGGTATGCGCTAAGTATCTCATCTTGTCTCTTGATACGAGTCTCTGCATGGATCTTATCAAGATGTGGAGTTCTACGCAACTCTTCACGCTGATTAAATCTGCCAAGTGGCTTCCTAATTATTTGTGGTGTATTTCTCATCGTGTGCACCCTCCTTCGCTCCTCATGAGCACTGACATCTTCCTGATTATCCTCATCATCCTGCTCCTTATGCACAAATTAATGTTTTCATTGTCATACACTTCACTGTCTTCATTAGATATGATATTATTGTTGATCGATAAAATAGCAAGTATACCATTTTGCCTCTTGTAATAACAGGGAAAACTCCCTGAATGTCGATCTCAAGGACTACACAGAATTACCGAGTTTAGTGTGAGGTTCAATTAAACAAAACTCAATTTGGGGTTTGGTTTGGTTATTGTTCTTAACAGTAATTAAAAATATGCAAAGGTAAATTATGACCTTTTTACTAATGTGAATACTATGTTAGGGGTAACTGTGTAGTTTGCCCTGTAATGACCTTCACTATTGATCTCTTCTACAAGTTCATTACCTTTAACTACCGGTCCTTTATATTATTTTCCCCTAAGTCCTTAGTGAGAAAATCTTTAACCATCCATCCTCAATCCTAATTCTTTAGAAATATCTGATGGAGTCAAGCCTTTATCTTATCAAGGGTTAAATCTGGTGACTATAGGGTATTCATAGTCCTAGGTGATATCTACTATAGCCTAATCATACAAAAACCTTAGCAACTGCGGTCCAGTTGGTTGTTAACCGTAACTCAATCCTAATTGGTCTGCTCAGGAAAGCATTAGAAACCTTGAACGATTAAATTGAAAGGAAACTACTGTATTAAAATCAATAATTCATAGTCAATACATTTGCAAATCAGGGACAACCCCCTAGCATTGGGGGGTTTAGCCGCACATAATATTCAAATAGATTTCAATAATAATAACGAGATACATTACACAAATTAATGGTGAACTCCGATCTTTAATTGCTTCCGCTCATGAAAGGTCTTCATCCTCCCAAAACTTGCATAGTCTTCAATCTTTCATTGTCCAATTCTCCAGTCGTCAAAAGTCCTCTTTTTCTTCTCCAAATCAGGTATTTATAGTGTTAGGTCATCCCTCTGTGATGTCAAATATCCAAAGTATCCTTAATGATCCAAAAATGCAAGAAAATCTCAAAATTGGACTTTCACACACCTAAGTTGACACGGGCCATGTCACCAGACAGAGGCACCCGTGTCTGAATCTGTGCTTTGCATTGTTCCATCATTTGGCTCAGCTGAATTGACACAGGACGTGTCAATGGACACGGGGACCCGTGTCAGCTCCTGTGATTCTTCCTCCAACGTTCATACTTCAGTTGACTTGACACGGGTCGTGTCCTGTGACATGGGCGCCCGTGTCGCCTTCTGTCTTGCTAGAATCTGAACTTTTCCAAATCTCTGAATCCTGCACTTTTTTATCCTGATTCGTCTTGTTTTATTTGGTTGCCTGACCTCAAACGACCATTACAAGAACTCATGAAAATCACAGTAGCCCGATACTCATACGTGAGACATCTGTTCAAATTGATCAAAAAGTAGTTTGTCTGATGTTCACATGACGCGAAGAGTTTGCTTAAGCATCTTTAACTTTAGAGTTACTTCTTCAGATACCTCTCTAATTATGATTTATACTTAAGTATCTTTCCAATTTTCCTCCTTTTCATTCGGACAGTCAAATTAAGGCAATGATACTTACTGATGATCATCACACGCACAAGACTGATTAAGAGAGATTTTTTTTTCAGACACCAAATAAGACCTTTTGCTCCTTTATAAATTTAGATGAAATTGTCAAAACTCTTTAGTTTATATATTGTCCTTTATGGACGACTTTTGGGGATCAACCCCCTTTGGGCTGAATAACCTGGTGAGGGCTACCCAACTTAGCAAGCCAGTTTCCTTTTACCGCCTTTTCATCATTTGGTTTCAAATTTATTTATTTCTCCTTCAATCGTACATGCGTGTGAATTTATGTTATGCCAGATTGTGAGGATAAACTACTTTAGGAGTACTTCTCAAGATTTAAGCACTATGGTATAAATCTACACGTTAGACTCGTATCCTTTCACGTTATTCCAAACTTCCTACCCTCGAATAACTATCCCTTTATCTCTATATACTATTCTCAAACTCTATGAGACTCAAGTTCTTGATCAAAACAAATTTATTTGGAAAACTTGAAGGACTTCAACTCGTGGGTTTACACAGCAATTCATAGAGCACTAAAAAGTAATTCGAAAAGAAGAACATAAATAAACCCCCTTAAACTTGAACCAGCTCATCAAAGTGCTCAAGAAATACAAGGGTGCTATCGGGTGTGCCATTGAAGATTTGAAAGGTATTAGTCCCACTGTTTGCATGCACAAGATATTAATGGAAGAGAATCAGAAGTCGATTGTCCAACCTCAAAGAAGACTCAACCCTGCTATGAAAGAAGTTGTCCGAAAAGAGGTTGTAAAGCTATTGGATGTGGGTCTTATTTACCCTATATCCGACAATTCATGGGTGAGTCATGTTCACGTGGTTTCTAAGAAGGGAGGAACGACTGTCATAAAAAAGGAGAAGAATGAGTTGATTCCTATCAGAACTGTTACAGGTTAGAGAGTATGCATAGATTACCGAAAATTGAATATTGCTACAAGAAAAGACCACTTTTCTTTACCATTCATTGACCAAATGTTGGAAAGGTTAGTTGGTCATGATTACTACTATTTTCTTGATGGGTATTCGAGATACAATCAGATCACGGTAACTCTAGAAGATTAAGAGAAGACTGCATTCCCATGCTTACAGGAGAATGCCATTTGGGTTGTGTAATGCATCTTCTACTTTTCAAAGATGTATGACATCCATATTCGTTGACATGCTTGAAAAGCACATGGAAGTGTTTATGGATGATTTTTCAGTTTTTAGATCTTCTTTTGAGAATTACTTGAATAACTTATCTCTTATGCTAGAAAGATGTCAGCAGACCAATTTGATTCTCAATTGGGAGAATTTTCATTTCATGGTGCGTGAAGGTATAATGTTGGGTCACAAAATTACCCATAAGGGAATTGAAGTTGACAAAGCCAAAGTGGAGGTGATAGAAAATTTACCTCCACCAGTGAATGAGAAAGGAATAAAAAGTTTCTTAGGACATGCGAGATTTTATCATAGGTTCATAAGAGATTTCTCCAAGATTTTACCATAGGTTCATAAGAGATTTCTCCGAGATTTTACCATAGGCTCATAAGAGATTTCTCCAAGATTCCTCAGATTCTACCTAACGGAACGAGGCATTGAAGCAAACCCCGACAAATGTCGGGCATTTTCTGAATTTCCAACGCCCACCCTGAAAAATTCCATCCAAATCCTAAACAGCTTGCACACTTCTCTTTCTCGATTCATGGTAAAATCCGCTCAGCACGCGCTTCCCCTGTTCAAGCTCCTCCGCAAGGAAGCTGCTTTCGAATGGCCTCACGAATGTGAGCGAGCCCTCATTCACTTAAAACAAGTGCTATCACAGTCGCCCGTCCTTTCTTGACCCAAGAGAGACGAGGTCCTCTACCTCTATCTGGCCACTGCCTCCGAGGCAATAAGCGCGGTGCTGATTAGAGAAACTCCAGAGGGACAAAGACCAATTTATTTCATGAGCAAGGCCCTGTAAGTCCTGGAGGCGAGATATCAAAAAATTGAAAAGGTATCTCTATCCCTCGTTAATGCAGCGAGGATGCTCAGACACTACTTCTTGGCCCATACCATAATCGTCGGAACGAATCAGCCAATAAAGCAGCTGCTCGGAAGACCAGACATGGCCGGCAGAATTTTGAATGGTCCTTAGAGATCTCCGAATTTGATATCTAATACGAGAGAAGGAAATCCCTCAAGGCTTAGGCCTTGGCCGACTTCGTGGTTGAAATGACTTCGCCTGCAGACCCTGATGGATCACGCTGCTGGACAATCTTCAATGACGGTGCCTCCAGTTCAACAGGGAGCGGCGCTGGAATCATATTAGAAAACGAAGAAGGGACCCTAATAGAGGTCTCCCTCGCATTATCTTTCCAAACCTCTAACAATCAAGCCGAATACGAGGCGTTCCTGGCAGGCTTACGACTGGCCGAAGATCTGGGATCCGAGGAAGTTAAGATTTCACCGATTCTCAGCTGGTGATATCTCAAGTCTGAGGGGAATATCAGGTCAAAAACGACCAAATCGCTGAATATTGGGTCCTGGTCCAAGAAAGAAAGAAAGAAGAGATTCAAATCTGTGGACGTGCAGCATCTTCCCCGTGAGCATAACGCATGCGCAGGCATCCTATCTAAGCTGGAAAGCACGAAGAGGAAAGGAAGGAACAAGTCGATGATACAGGAAATCCTTCCTCGACCAAGCACCCAGAAACCCCCTTCAAACTTAGAAGTATTCACCATATGGGACAATGAGTGCTGGATGACCCTTGTACACGACTACCTCACAAAAGGAAATCTGCCCGTCGACTCTAAAGAAGCCATCGTCGTCACACGTAGAGCTTGCTCGTATGTTCTGTTCGAAGGCAAACTATACAGGAGAGGATTCTCCATTCCCCTCCTCAAATGCGTCGACCAATCTAGCACGGATCGTATCTTGCTCGAAATCCACGAGGGGATTAGCGACCAGCATCTAGGCGGAAGATACCTTGCCAGGAAAGCTTTACGAGCAGGATACTATTGGCCCATCATGCAGCGCGACGCAAAAGAACACGTAAAAATATGCGACAAATGCCAACGACACGCAGACATGCATCTAGCTCAGCCTAACGAGCTCAAGTCTCTCTCCACTCCTTGGCCCTTCGCCTGATGGAGATTGGACCTCCTTGGCCCATTTGTGCTAAGGACCAATCAAAATAAATATTTGATCGTAGCGATAGACTACTTCACAAAATAGATAAAAGTCGAAGCTCTGGCCAAAATTACGGCCCAAAACGTCCTCCGCTAATACAAAAGAAACATCCTCGCTTGATTCGAAATTCCATAAGCAATAGTCACCGACAATGG
This sequence comes from Vicia faba, assembly GCA_948472305.1. Taxonomy (NCBI): domain Eukaryota; kingdom Viridiplantae; phylum Streptophyta; class Magnoliopsida; order Fabales; family Fabaceae; genus Vicia; species Vicia faba. The sequence goes on along the minus strand of OX451738.1, from coordinate 256,787,807 downwards.
TACTCAGTTCACTGATCACGCCTTTCAGGAATTCTTCGCCAAGCTAGGCACCACACAACACTTCACCTCTGTCGAGCACCCCCAGACGAACGGCCAAGCCAGTTCTGCGAACAGGGTAATTCTCCAAGGACTTAAGAGAAGATTAGATGAAACCAAGAAGAGGTGGGTCAAGGAGTTGCACAGCGTACTCTGGAGATATCGAACAACGACACATTTGTCGACCGGAGAAACTCCTTTCCGACTAACCTATGAAACAAAGGCCTTCATTCCCATAGAGATCAAGGAACCCTCAATACGAACCGAGGCTCCCCCAGACGAGGAGATGAACGTTGTCACCCTTCAGGAGGAATTAGATCTAGTAGAAGAAATCAGAACAGAAGCGTCCCTACGAGAGGCCTCGCTCAAACAAAAGGTAGCCATTCACTACAACGCCAAGGTTATACGACAAAAGTTCGAGGTCGGCAGCCTTGTCTTAAAGATAAATTGCAAAGAATCTCACGAAGGCAAGCTCACAACAATCTGGAAAGGCCCTTATCGCATCTACGGAAAAACGGGGACCGAAGCGTATTACTTGGAAAACTTACAAGGGGAACAACTCGTTTAATCATGGAACACTAAAAATCTAAAACAATATTACAGTTAAAAACACTGAGTAGTTGGCGAGTTCCGTCGACAAGACAAACTCATCAAGGACCGACCACCCGTGCATGCCTAGGTATAAGCATAGCACCCAAAATATTTTGAAGGGGCGAAGCTCCGCTCTTATAACGAGTGCATCTTCAGCCCGACATGGATAACTCGATCGAGCTCCATCTTCTCGTACCATGGAGGTAGAACACATGGCTCGTGATGGTAAGTTCACACCCTCGAGCCCAGGTCTCTCGAAATGAGACATGGGTTCCAACCCTTGCCCGGTATTCACCCTGACTATTCGACCAGTTTCCCCATACAGGCGAACATATAAACCAAACGAGTAAATCCCCGCTACAAACTCTTAACAAAATAAAAAATGTCCCGAACGGACGAGTATAGCAGCAAACATGCGAACACTAATTAAATACTTAGAACAATTAAGAGAAACGACCATCAAGGTCGCTATTGTACGTGTATTACAACAACAGAGGCCCTTAACGCCCCATCCAAAAGAATAATTTATGGCCATAGAGACCACGCTTGTCAGAAATTACATAAACGGGAAAATTCCCGAAGAAACAAAATTACAACAATACGACACGCATGCCGGAATATAATAAAACAACTAGCAATCACCCTTAGGTCTCTTCCTCGACGACGGGCGATAACTGGGCAGGACCCCCGACAGGCTGAGTGATAAACTCTTTAAGGTAGTCGGGGACCAGAATCTTGCCAGCGGCCACGTAATAATTAATCCCCATACATGAGGTATTGAGTTCGACACTGGGGTTCAGCATGTGCATCTGCTTCACCGCATTTTCAAAACACCCTTCTGAGGCAGCTTGGGCGTCGTCCACCGCCAGTTGAAAATGAGCAACAAGCTCAGCCCGAGTCTTTAAATCTCTGGTGTCCTCCGGATCATCTTCGACTGGCGTAAACTCGGTAGTTAGGGCCGCTACCTTCTCCTCAAGGTCTTTCTTCTCGAGCAACAGGATCCTGCGCTCCTCGGAGAGTCTCCCTGATTCTTCCTCGAATATCCTCCAGGCCTTTTCCTCATCGATCATCCCCTTCTCGCTCGTGGCCAGCTTAGCCCGAAGGTTCTTCAACTATGCCTCCTGCGAAGAACTCCCCTCGATATAAGCAACAGACATCTCCAGAATCCTTATTAAACCCCTGGCATCTTGCACCAACATCGCCCTCTTCTCTGGGCGGCCCAAACCTTCGAGATGAAGGGATTCGGCCCGAGGAAGGTGAAGAGTTGCATCCTCGAAGAAAGCTTTCTCCAACCAGCAAGGGGGTAGGTTGTAAGTCCCTTTCCCCTTCTCTCTGGTCAGATCAAAACTTCCTTCGGCATGCATCCTCTTTGCTTTCGAGGATACAGGGGCTAGAGAGAAAGCAACTGTAGCTTAGCCCGAAGACAAATCTCCCGACCCTGAAGTAGAAGCGACCCTCGAGCCAGTTTGAGCATCCTTCTGAGCCTTCTTCGCTCTAGCAGCAAGAGTCCTGGCTATGTGCTCTCGGGAGAGATTCATGCTATCTGCAAAACAAATAAAAAAGAATCATCGTTAGCAAACGAGAAGTTAAAAAAAGCGACGACCGCATGTAACTATTCAAAACATAAGTACCCAAATACTTGAAGGGATCCTCGCTCTCAATGAGCTCTTTGAAGATTATAAGGCCTGACTCATATACAACCTCCTCGTTCTTATCAATTATAGGCTTTCCTTCTTGGCCCACTCGTTGGACACGAGGGATCTGGGCCACGAAGGCAGTCAGGACAGCGAAGCTCTCTTGATCCTCGACTCTGAGCTCCCCCTCCCTCCAGACGTAGGAACCCTATTTGTTATTGAAGTGCTTCCTCATCCAGTGGAATGGGAACTTGTAAGCCAGTTTGACCATAGGGCCTCCCAACTCATTTAGAACGGGGGGACCATCCTCCTTACACACCGGTACGGTCCTGAAAACATTCAGCATCGCCTTGCTCGAAGAAGGCTGCACCAGTATATATTTATCCTTGATGTGACGAATAGACTCTAGATAGGATTTAAACAGCTTCTCGTTGCCTTTCTTCAAGGAAACCCATCCCCATTTACCGTCGATCCTGCTCCTCTGGAGATGGAAGCAGTAGAAGAACAAAGGGATAGTCGCCCTAATCTTTAGATAGTCGCAAACAATCTCGAACGCTCGCATAAACGCAGTGTCGTCCGGGTGCAATCGGGAAGGAGCCAGCCAGGGATGCTTGAATACGGCCACCTCAAAATCTGAGAAAGGGAGCCGAAGACCCATTTCCCAAAACACGGTGTCGTACATGGGAATCCTCCTTATGTCATATTTTGAGCAAATCCTGCTCTCTTTCCCGGGAATATACAACGATCACTCTCCCCAGTTTCCTTCCTCATGGGTGTACACCTCAGTAAAAACATCATTTCGATGCTCGAAGAAATAAGAGGGCTAGTCCCAAGGATCATTCACGACCCAAGCTCGCGGATCCTCTTCGTCCCTGGGGGGAACAAGCAACCTTGATCAGCAGAGGCTATCTCCATATCACCTCCCCCACTTGTTATTCCGGCTGATCTAGCTCGTCCCCAAAATTCTCCAGAATGCTCGACGAGCTACTCGCCTCATCCGAAGAACTTCGTGAAGATCCAGAAGACTCGCTCGAGAGATCAACCCGAGAGTTGTCGGCCATAGTACCCGAAAAGTAGAGGATGGAGATGAGTTCGAAATCAACGCCAGGACCATCCTTCCACCGCTAATCAAGTGAAAGGGCGCTGGGAAATGAGGATCGTGTCCTCGACTAGAACCCTTGCTAAGGCGCATAAATAGGCAGAAGTTCGAGGAATTGAAGAGCCCTAGGCCCTAAAGGACCATCTACGGAACAGCGAGAAAAGTCTAGCAAAACGACCTAGATCCCAAAAGGATCGTCTACAACACATCATGAAATATCCAAGAAGGATCCACGGCGGCTCCGACGATTCTAAACTACAGAACTACCGTCTGCCACCAACACTCCCCAAGAACGTCCTAACAGACAGGATCCTAAACCCTAGCCGCATGCATTTCTACGAAGAAAATCATGAAAATATGAACTACAGAAGCCAAATAACAACGAAAAACTAAAGTCTTACAAGTCAAAGAAGAAGGAAGGCTGAAAATAACAACAGGGAGCAGCGAATCTCAAGAAACGACGGTGGTCGACAGACGAGCGATTACGAGCAGTTAGGAGAAAGAACGAAAAATACTAAACTCCCCCACTCCTCTCGTATTGATAGCTGGGACCCGCATATTTAGGCCCAAAAACAGGAACTAATGGCCATGCGTTAGGGACATTATATAAATCCTCACATATGTGAGTGTCAGGTATCGAATATTCACTATTCATCACTAACACTCTAATATTTTACTTGTATCTCTTTGCTCCCACACTTACTTGATCGTCAGAGTGTCTTGCAGATACAATCTCTTTTTTTCTCCTCGACAACACAGTTCGATTAAAAATCATCATTTGATCACTTTACAGGTTCTGATCAACCGATAGTATTAATAAAAAGATATATTTAATTAATAAACATAAATTAATCAATATTTTATTAAAAATAATATATAAATTAATTATTCAATAAATTTAAAAAATAAAATGTAAAAAAGACTGAAGAAAAATAGATCCGAAAATTAAAATAAAAATAAAATAAAAAAACAACATTGACGCGTATAAAGTAATTAGGAAAAGAAAACACAAGCAGAATCAATAATACATTGTCGCGCGGTTGGAATATACGGTGGATACCTGAGTATTTGATTCAAACACGGCAAAAACATTCTAACTTTTGTCTCATGACAACCCAACCAAACCTTAGTCACTCTTCTTAATGATTCTAGTAAGGTACTGATTTAACACAAAATGTCACAAATTATAGTGATAGTGAAATTAAGAAAATTAAGTGTGTTTTACATCACATGGATGATGGGGATGTGGTTTGAGTATAGAATAAATTTAGTACTAGCGTGTTATTGGTTTTTTTTAATATAACTAATGTTATTGACTTTGTTGTTTAAGTGTCGACTCTCTCGTTTTAAAATTACAATTGTTTTAATAAATAAATTTTGTTTTAAAATAATTGTTATTTTTATTTTTTAATATAATAATTATTATTGTTTTTTTAATTATTATTTATTTTTTATTCTCTATATTACTTCTAATATATTAATAAAATTAATTTTATAAAAATATAATATTTTATGATAATATTATTATATTTCTTACTTTATATGTAAAAACTTTAAATGATAATTATTTGAAAGGAGGATATTGGAAAATTAAATGTGATGGAATAGCACACTTAATTTTGAAAAATCAAGAAAACACTTTCAAAATTTTGAATTTTAATTATTAATACTAAAAAAGAACTATACGTTTAAAGATGGATTTAAAATAGGTTTAATATATTATTAGTTCTTGTAAATTTTTTATTCTTGGCTTTTATTTCTGTAAAAAAATATTTTTTATTTTATTTCTAATACATATAAATACATTATTATTGTAATTTTTATCATTAATGTTTTACTTTATTTTATTTTAGTCCTTGTAAAATTTGTCCACATTAAAATTAATTTTAATTTTAATTCTTTACACATATACTCTGCCTTAAGACATTATGATCCATAACGCTTCATTGCGAATTTTCCAGATTTGATATATTATGGCAACGACAGCAACTTAGTAGATCTTCAAACTGGAACAGTAACAGTTTTGGTCCAGTGGATCTTCTCTTGGTGACCTGCAAGTAAGTTAGCAAATTTTTCTATAGTGTACTCAGAATCACCTAATTCCTACCATGTCATTAAAGTTTTGAATTTTTCCTTTTGCACAATTTTCTTTCAGCTCCAATTTGTAACTAGGGGTAGCAAAATAGATTGGACCCGTTGGGTTGGCCTCTCTGACCTGTCTTTTTTGATAGGTTAGGTTGAAGTTTTTGGCTCGATATCTTAAGTATGTTCGCCCCGTCTAACCCGCTTAAAAAAGCGGGTTGAGGTGGGGCAGAACGGATTTTTCCCGCATGCTTTTTGTTAAAACTTTTATTCTTTTTGTTAAGAATTAAAACAACTTTAATTATAAAAACAACATTTATCTCTGAGAATTGTATTATAAATTATTATACAAACAAATTGAATTATAATTATAACGTATTTTCTATAACTTTCTAATACATGCGTTGATTGAAAATGATTGAAATAAAAGAACAAATGTATGACATGCATAATTATTAAGTTTTCAATATATTAGCTCAGATGTTTTTTTTAGAAATAAATGTTGATTTTAAAAAAATTGATAATTTGATTAGTGTATGCGTGTGATAAATTTATGATTTAACTATTAAAGAATTGTCAATATAATAGTCTATATAATGTAAACAGTGAGAAAGTTTGGTGTTGATATTTTATGCATTACTGTTTTATGTATTGTGGTGTTTTATGCAATGTTATTGTTATCATGGTTAGTTTTGTGTAAATTCTAAATTGGGTTCTTTTAGTGGTTAGTTTTTAAATAGTATTAGGATGATATGTATTGTTTATTTATTTTGATATTTTTTTATTGTGCTTGAGTTTATTTTATTTTTTTGTTGTAATTGATCTTTATTTATTAAATTTTTTGAATTGTTTGGACTGAAGGCATCTTGAAGTTCTATTATACGTTGTTAAAAAATTTCTTTATCAACATCTTTGGTAATAATTAAAAAATTTCTAAATTATGTATTAAATCAAATTGTAAAATTAAAAATTGGCGGGGCGGCCCGTCAACTCGTTAGTAAACAAGGCGGACTTGACTTTTGAGTTCGGACCCCTACGTTGGACCGCCCCGCCCCGCCTCACTTTTAGACGGGCTTAAACGGGACAAGCCTAAATGGGGCAGGTGCCCGCTTTGCCACCCCTATTTGTAACACCCTTCTAACCCACATATATTTCGCATATAATTTCTTAAAAATATAAAATCAAACAAAGACCACGGAAGGGCATCACATCTTCATAACACGTCAAATAACAATTAATTATGCTCTGTAACACGGGTTGCAAAGAAAACATTTTAGATATCATCTCCATAATCACAATTAATTGATTTTAAAATTCACAGCGGAATTAATGAGTCTGAAATTTCTTCATAAAAAAATCTCAATACCATGAAAGTTAGTTCAAAAGTTAATAACATCTTCACACTTACGGTTTATAATATCATAACCTAAAACATGGCAAACGTCATGATAGAAAATACAAAATCTCAAGATAACAAAACATGCAAGGTTCGCAACCAATTGATCCAACCCCGATGTTACATATCAGAGCAAGTCTCCCTTTATTCAACAAAAGCAAATAAACTCACTCTGAAGCTATCCTTTAATGCTTCTACGAACTATTCTCGATCACATGTGTGTTACCCACGTAGAGGCAATATTCAAACAGAAAGAGTGAGTAAATCGAAATCATTATAAAAGACATAACGAATAAATATAATAGACATGCACATAGGTGAGGCACCAAATATCGTAAGAACTTCATGATACACTCACACCTTCACGACGTCATCAATTCACAGTAACATATTATCAAAACACCATTTATTAGCCAATATTATTTGATCGCATCATAATGCAATATCGCATAAAATGTAATGTATCATCATAGACTCATGCATGTGGTACCAAAACTTCATTGATGACTCATTCATCGATATCTCCAAAGATCCCCACCAATAGAATTGATTCCCGCTTGGAACCAGAGCACTTTACAATTTTGCACTAAATCCACAGTATGGGATTGATGCCTTCACTGGACAATTGTCCTATCATCTTCATTGGACTGAAGTCCTAATAACATCACTGGACCAGAGTCCTAAACTATGTCATGAATGCATGATGCACAACAACATAATAAAAACGACCACGACTAGTCAAAACACATCATCATTCATGAAACCATCACAACATCATCATATCATCATAATAAACAAAGCATCATCATATCATCATAACAAAAAAATTATCATCATAACATCATCATATCATCTTAAATAAACAAAGCACCATCAAAACATCATCATATCATCTTAAATAGACAAAGCATCAAGGTAATCTGACACGGGGAACCTAACTTCATCCCAACTTAGGTATTAGGAAAATTATTCTTTTATCTCCTTTTATTCCATCAAACTAAATTTTATTGTGTTAGCTATCCAACTCTTTAAATGACACCTCAATCCGAGTTCTAAAACTCAAGTTACGGCTCTTTGAAGAAAAACCAACACAACCATTCAAATCTGGACACCATCACCCGACGACATACCTCTATCGCCTGGTGACGCTTCCATCGCCTCCACCTTTGCCCGACGACGCTTGGAGAAATTCACTCCAATAGATCACTCTTTTCTTCCCTTCGCCGCTCCCATCTTCGCCTTGCGACAGCCACACGACAACACCGTCACCCGACGACGCTGTCCCATCGTCCAACAACATAGCGTAAACAGGGTTTTCTTGTTGCGATTTCCTGCATTAAAATCAGTCTCAATCTTGTGATTTCTGCACATTATAGGTCCTAAAACATCATCTAAACATAGTTTTTTCACCAAACATCAATAATCCAATGCATTATATATTATGGGTACAATTGTTTACAATCTAAGACCAGAAAACATCACCTAATTCACTGAATCATCACATCTTCATCACAACCAAAAACTTATTACAATCCACAACTATCTAAACCTTAGATCAATTATAATAATAAAGATAAACATCTCTTACCTTAAGATTATTTCTAGCAATCAAATCCTATTTATGCTCTACCGAAATTCATATGCTCCTTCTTGCCTCTTTGTGCCCTAGCTCTGCCTCTGCCTCTTTCTCCCAAAAACTATTGTACAAAATGATCGATTAAAATTCTCAAACCTCCCTTATACCAAACTTAACCTTTAGACCTCTAATATTGGTATTTCTATCATGTCCTCACTTATTCTTCCCAAATGATTACTCTGCCCCTGTCATCTCTTAATAATAATATTACTCTATTTAATAATTAGAATAATCCCACTTAGTTATTCTAATAACTCTAAATCATCCAAAAATCTTCTTAATCATATTAATTCCCACTACACCACATAAATCATCACATAACCATCACAATCATCATAATCATCAAAACATCACTATTGCATCACAATTATACCACGAATACACATCACAAAGACTCACATAAAAACACTAAAATATCATATATATATATATATATATATATATATATATATATATATATATGAATACAAAATGCTATTTGTTACTCATTTCTATCTTCTGTCTATCTTAATCCTTTTTGAATACAAAATGCATTCTATTATTTCTATGTTTTTATTGCTTTTTTATTCTTGACAAAAAGGGGGAGAACGTAAGATATTTTAAATATAACAGTAACTGAGACCCAGTATCGAACATTTTGAATATCATGACTTTTATTTTTATCCTCTAAAAGCAAACAGGAAAAATCCATTGAAAAGAAACCTCTAAAAGTAAATTCTATTACGGACGCATCAAAAACCTCCATCTTAAAGCTCTGATCAAAACATCTTCAGGGAAGTATTTTTTTCTTTATCTGAGTATCCAACTCAGGGGGAGACGTTAATTCTTTATGTTCTTAAGTACTATATCAAAATATACAAGTTTTTATCATCTTCAAAAAGGGGAGATTGTTAGAACATAGTTTGGTTCTACATTCTTATAAGAGTTTTAATGATGACAAATACATGTTATATATAAAGAACAAATATGCTCTCTCATAAAGTATTTTAATATGCAGTCAAACTCTGATGAAAGAAGCATAGAAGATGAGAGAGTGACGCTTCTGAAGCCCTGTTATAGAACATCATACTTAGAAGCAAATCTTTGTAACACGCTTAAAATGAAGAAGTTCTAAAGCTACAACTTCTTATTGCACCAACGCTGCGAGCCAAATTCTGATATTCTAATAAAGTAAAGTTCTGGAAGAACAAAAATAAATCTCAAACGGTAACATTCATCTTCTGATATGATTCAAAGAAATTAATGTTCTGAAGCGTTACTAAATCAATCATTACAAATCAAAAAGTAATGGATGAACCAAGACAAGATCTCTATTTTTGGAAAGAAGATTAACTACACATTATCAACCTTCCAAAAGCATCTTCTCATGTCTCTCATGGATCGGCTATATAAACCAAACTTGAAGAATAGATCAAGACACATATTATTGCACACTGAAAGAGAAAAATCATTCATTATCCCATTCTATATTGTGCTTTTCAATTGTGTATAAATCACTATTGTAATATAGTTTTGTTTAGAAAACATTTTTGTAGACACCTTAAATTGTTGTATCTTGTAATACCTTGAGAAATCCAAGTTGTGGTTTAAACTCAAAAAGACATTGACAATAGTCATTGTGTCTGTGTAATCAAGTTTTGATTAGTGGATGAAGACCTCATTTGAGAGAGGCAAAATCACCTTGGTGAGTGAACTGGAGTAGTTTGAGTTCAAACAAACCAAGATAACCAACATGTCTATTGCTTTATTTTTGAAATCCCCAAGTCACCCCCCCCCCCCCCCTTCTTGTGTTTTTCCATTCTTCAAAAATAACATTCCTAAATAAAGATCTCGATGAGGAAATCTACATGAAACAACTATAAGGCTACATGTTTCTTGGACACGAACAAAAGGTGTGTAAGCTTGTAAAATCTTTATATGGCTTAAAATTGAAGGTGTGAGAAACACAAGAAAGGGGGGTTTGAATTGGGTTTCATCAAAATAGTTTAAATCTTTTCATTGATGAAAGAACAAGTTAACTTAAATCATAAAAATAAATGAAGACAATTATTTTTATCATGGTTCAATGTTAACTAAGCTACTCCAGTCCACCCTTCAAGGTGATTTGCCTTCAACAAGGACTTGATCCACTATAACCAAACCGATTACAGCCAACCCACAATAAGTCAGATCAACCTTATTGGCACCCCAATAAGTTAGTCAATACTTATGCAAATCCACTAAAACCTCAGCAAGAGTCTTCTTGATATTAGACCTTCACTTGGTCACTCAAGGAATCAATCAGCAATCGTTGAATACTTTCAATGTATTACAATTTGCTTCTTTTAAGTAGATTACTGAAATGTTTCAGTACAAAGAAAAACACCTAAGTGTAATACAGCAAGATACGAGCAACAACTCCTTTCTTATCTACAAAACTATACACAGAATATTTCTCTAAAGAGTTTCACAGCGCTTTGGTGTAGTTTTGTTTGAGCTTGATTTAATCTGATAGATTTTTCGTTGTAATGTTGATTCTTAATTTTCTTCAGCTTCCAAGACTTCCTTTTATATCTTGTAAAAAAAATCTGTTGAAGGGGGTAGAAAGGTAATATGAAATCTAGTTGTTTGTTCCCAATGGTCATAATGAAAGTGATATACAATATGTTAAGAAAGGACTGTCCTTACGCCACCCTAGAAGGTAGAGGTTACATAGCACTTTTTGTACCTTTTGTACACCATCACACGTTAACCATTTTGAATTTCTTCTAATCTTCAGAGGCTTCAGATAATTTGAAATTTTGAAGCTTGTTGTAGAATAATCACTCTTAAGTATTAGAACCCTAAGTCTTGGAGTCTTCAAAACTTTTCCCATCAAAACCTTGTCTTAATAGTCTTCAGCACTTGGTCGTAAGAACTTATTTTACTTTAGATCATTAGAACTAGTTCAATAGAACCTCGTCTTCATAATCTTCAGAACTTAGAAAACATAGAATCAAATCTTTAGAAGGCCTCCAAAGCTTAACCACAAAGTCACTATCAAAACCTCTTGTACTAACGTTCCAATGAATTATTGCATAAGATGAATTCCAGATTCTTTACTTCAACTATAACATGTAACCAAATGTTTTCTTCCAATAGTGTTTATGTTCTGAACCTGATGACGTCATACGCCTTGATACCTGAGTTAGAACATTACAATAGTAGCTACACACTAGAACGAAACTATTAAAGTATACAATAGTTCTTTATGATACCATGTAATGTTATCATCAAAATCTTAAAGCCATATGTAGAAACACTTTTTGTTCTTACAGTCTCCATCTTTTTTATGATGATAAAACCATGTATTTTAATAGAACAACTTATACAGGGTAACCACCATAATCGAAAAATTCAAAGTTAAGCTCATAGCCCCCCCCCCCCCCCCCCCTGAATCTATGAGCCCAAGATTCACAAAATAAATTTTGAGTTTTCAGAACATAGAAATAGAGAAGGAACACTTCCCTACAACAACTCATCAGAGTCTGACTAGAACACCTAGTCTTTATCTTAGAACCTGGTTACTATCAGAACTTAATGAAGAATCAAAACTTGATTTTGATCCTGATTAAATAATGCCACGCATTATGTATCAGAACTTCTATTTCTTGATTCTAATATCACAACCAAAACACTATACTTCTTGAGAAGTTCACTACTTCTTAAGCATCAGAGTTTAATGTGATATTTCCAATATATCACACATTTAGACAGTTCACAACTTCTGAATTGAACATACGTTGCAGAAGCACACGCTGCAGAAGCACACGTATCAGAGCACATCTTCTGAGTGGCATCTCTGTATCAGAGCATGCATCAGAATGTTGACTTGACTTCCGTTCAGGAGAGCACAACTTCTGAAGCTTTAAGTATGAATTCTATATTTTCAGAAAGTTCATAATTTCTGAATAATATGATATCAAGCAAGATTACCTTACTTTCAGTAAGTTTATAACTTTTGAATTGTGTTTGGTACATCTGTTTGAATATAAATATATTCACAAAGTGTATAACTTCTTATATATGAAATGAGATTTGATTTCATCCATAAGGTTCTCAACCTTAGACAACAAGATCTTCATATTCAACCTGTCTTAGAATACTCAGTGAACTTATCCAAAGTTCCTGGATTGAAACATCAAACAAACAGTTAGTAGCAACAACATTATATATGTTTGAGTTTAAGATTCTGAGAATAAATATTATCAAAATCATTTTACTTTCTCCCCCTTTGTCAGAAATAAAAAAAGGTAATAGAGAGACAAAAAAATAAACTTTGAAGATAACCAACAAAAGAAGCAAATTTCATTGATTGAAAATGAAGAAGCACATACTCAATAAAACCACCAGAGCAGACAGACACAAAGAAACAACACAGGTAGCACCTAGCTATCTTCATCTTCCGTAAGAGCATATCTTTCATCAGCAAGGGCAATATCAGGTCCTATTCTAACCCTTCGAACAATAACAACGATTTCTGCTTTGCAGAGAAGTTCGGTTAGAACTAGTCCATAAGGAATGTAGGATTCAGTGAGAACCCTTGAAGAGGTCACAAAATCATTCAGTTGGTTGAATATAGTTTGAGGAAGATTGATTTTAACACGATTCAGCAAGCAGAAGAGAAAGATCTAATCCTCGTGGAATATAAAGTCTTTAACAATACCACGTGGTCGAAAGTTTGTCAAGATTAGACGAAACCAAACTTTAGCAAGAGGTAGAAACGTTTCTGGTTTGATGGGCTCATAACTGACAGAAGTGTCAAAGAGTGAAAGAAGTTTATTGTAAATTGGTGGATGAATTTGTTCTATGGTAATCCCGGATTTTAGACAGTTGATGACTTCAGCAATATCAGAGAGAGTTATGGTAATGGGAAGACCAAAAATGTTGGAGTTAATGCAACTAATGTCGCTGCTTACAGAGGCATATAGACAGAAATCTTTTAATAGATTTGGATATATAGGACCACGAAGCAATTCATAATATCTTTCCTAGTTTTGAACATGTTGGCCAAGTAGCAAGTTATGGGTTTCATTTTTAAGCTGAGACCACTTAGGTTGCTTCTCATTGATGACTTCTAAAAGATTGCTATCACCAAGGAAGGTTTGTAGAGTCATGATGAAGAAAGGTGGAAGATTTGTTTAGACACTAGGAGATGACAATGAAATGGGTGAGAGGTATATAAATAGATGAAAGAGGAAAATGATACTGATCGGACGAATGATATAGACCAAGAGGTGTAACATGCATAAGATATGTACAGGACACAATGACAAGACAGAACAAAAATAATTACTGACATAGGTTAAAGCATGTAAATTTTTATATATTCCCAAGAATATTATGTCTCTTAAGATGTCACCATAAGTACAAGGTGATTCGGAAACAACAACAGTCTTTTATCTGAACAAGAATCCTTTTAACTTTTTAGTAACTTGTTTGATAAAGTAGGCTCTTCAGTATTCATAGAGATGATCCATTCGAGTAATAGATGATTCATTAGTACATTTGATTCATGAAGACTTCACTTAATCAAAAGTCACATGTTTCAGAAGCCTACACCTTAAACCTCAGAAGCCCATATTACATTTAGTGCTTCAAAATTTTGAAATAACACCTTTTTCATTATGGACATGGAACCATGTTTAAATGTTTTAGAATGAAAATAAGTCTATCTTCAGCAAGGGTTTTGTAAAGATGTCAGTCCACTGATGGTCAGTATCAACAAATTTTAAATAAAAAAACACCCTTCTGGACATAGTCTCTGATTAAATGATGTTTGATTTCAATGTGTTTAGCCCTAGAATGTAAGATAGTATTCTTAGATAAATAAATGACAGAAGTATTATCACAAAAAATAGGAATATTACTTTCATGTAATTGATAATCCTCTAGCTGACTTTTCATCCATAGAATTTGTGTGTTGCAACTTGCTGTAGAGATATTTTCAGCTTTTGTGGTTGAGAGTGCAATTGGTTATTGTCTCTTTCTGGACTAAGATATAATGTTTTCTCCCATAAATTGACAACTTCCAGAGGTACTCTTCCTTTCAAGTCTATCACCAGCATAATCAGCGTCACAATAACCTACTAACTTGTATTCTCTTGATTTTCTATAACATAGACCAAGGTTAGTAGATTTTTTAGATATCTAAAAATTCGTTTTATAGCAGTCAAGTGAGATTATCTATGATCTGATTGGAATCTAGCACATAAGCATACACTAAATAAAATATCAGGCCTAGAAGCAGTCAAATATAGTAAAGAACCTATCATACATTTGTACAGCTTATGATCAACCTTACCACTTACTTCATCCTTATCTAGGACACATGTAGGATGCATGGGAGTCTTTGCTATCTTGCATTCAATTAAATTGAACTTCTTCAAAATTTCTTTCGTGTATTTGCTTTGGTGAATGAAGGTTTGATTTGTTCCTAAATTGATTTGAATTTCCAGAAAAACTTGAGTTCTCCCATTAAGCTCATTTCAAACTCACCCTACATAGACTTGGTAAAATCCTCACATAGAGTGGCATTAGCATAACCAAATATAATATCATCAACATATATTTGAACTACCAAGATATCATTTTTGAAAGTTTTACAGAACAAAGTAGTGTCAATCTTCCCTCTGTTGAAGTCGTTTTCTAAAAGAAAGTTGCTTTATCTTTCATACCAAGCTCTTGGAGCTTGTTTCAGACCATACAAGGATTTTTTAAATTTAAAAACAAAATCAGGATTTTCATTGTCTTCAAAATCAGGAGGTTGGTGCACATAAACTTCTTCAGTTATGTAACCATTAAAAAGCACTTTTAACATCCATCTGATATAAGATGATGTTGTGATTAGAAGCAGAGGAAATTAAGAGACGAATATATTCTAACCTGGAAACTGGTGCAAATGTTCCTTTATAGTCTATTCCTTCTTGCTGATTATATCCTTGTGAAACCAGTCAAGCCTTATTTCTTACCACTTCACCTTTCTCATTAAGCTTGTTCTGAAAAACCCATTTGGTTCCAATCACAGGAATTCCTTTGGGTCTTGGTACTAGATCCCAAACATCATTGACTGGGAATTGTCTGAGTTCTTCTTCCATCGCTTGGATCCAGGATTGATCAAGAAAAGCTTCATTGGTAGAGGCAGGTTCTACCATTGATACTAAACTCAGAAGTGTTTCTTCAGAAGGTTTAAAGTGAGATCTGGTTCGAATATGTTATATCTTATCTCCCATAATTTGTTCCTCAAAATGTGATAGAATTTGTCTTAGCCACTTTAGAGGAGTTTGAGCATTAGAAGCTTCTAATTGAGCATTTTTTGATTATTTCACTTCTTGAACTTCAGCAACAGTTTCTTTACCTTCAGATTCTGAATAGGTGATTTCCACATCTGCAAGCTTATCAACTAGATTTGAATTTTTGAAGTCAAGCTTATCATTAAATATAACATAAATTGATTCCTCAACGATGAGTGTTTCAATGTTATATACATTGTAGCCTTTTGAGCGTTCAGAATATCCTAACATGATACAACTTTGAGCTTTTGAATCAAACTTATGCATATTTTCTTTAGTGTTCAGGATAAAAGAAGAGCATTCAAACGGATGAAAATATGAAATGTTGGGTTTCTTGTTCTTCCACAATTCATAGGGAGTCTGTCAAGAATAGGTCTAATAGAGACTTTGTTCTGGATATAACACGTCGTGTTTACAGCCTCTTCCTAGAAGTACTTTTCCATATTGGTTTCATTGATCATGGTCCTAGATATTTCTTACAAAGTCATATTCTTCCTCTCAACGACTCCATTCTAATGTGGATTTCTTGTACAGGAGAAATCATGGGAAATTCCATTTTCATCAAATAGTTTTTCAAAATATTTGTTTTCAAATTCTCCACCATGATCACTTCTAACCTTGACAATTTTGAGATTCATCTAATTTTGAACTTGAGCATAGAAGGTAGTGAATACAGAATGTGACTTATCCTTGTGTCTAATAAACTTCACCCATGTCCATCTATTGTAGTCATCTATAATGACTAATCCATACTTCTTTCCACATATTGACGCAGTTTTCACTGGTCCAAACAAATCAATGTGAAGATGTTCCAATGGTCTGAAGGTGGAAACAAATTTTTTTCTTTGAAAGAAGTTTTAAAAATCTTTCCTTTCTGACATGCTTCACAAAGAGCATTTGAAGTAAACTTCAATTTTGACAGGCCTCTGACAAGATCAAGCTTGTTCAGCTGAGAGATTATTCTCAAGCTAACGTGACCTAAACGTTTGTGCCACGTCCATTACTCTTAATTAACAGACATGAGAAATTTTGTTCTTTAAGGTTAGAAACTCTGATCTTATAGGTGTTGTTTCTCCTCTTTCCATTGAAAATGACATAGCCATCTTTTTGACTAACAACTTTACAAGAATCTTGCTTAAAGATTATATCATAACCATTATCACTTAATTGACTTATGGATAATAGATTATACTTTAATCCTTCAACAAGTAAACCATTAGATATAGAGGGAAAAGAACCATTACCTATTATTCTTGATCCTATGATCCTTCCTTTTTGATCTCCTCTGAAACCTACAATGCCTCAATGTTTAAGATCCAAGCTTATGAAGATATTCTTTTTCCCGTCATGTGTCGTGAGCAGCCAGAGTCCAGGTACCATGATTGGTGTTTTAACTACACTGCTAAGGGTGTCTCTTTGCAGAAAATTTATTTTGTTTATGAATTAGCTTCATCTTCTTGAGAGATTACTTCATTGAATTTTCCAACATGAGCCATCAACACCATGTTAGCATGTTCTCCTTCTGAGTCTCAGTCATCCCTTGTTACCATTTGTCTTTTCTTCTCGCCTTTGAGAGCTCTCTTCTTGATGTTGTCCTTCAGAAGCTTAGGACAAACATGTTTGTAGTGTCCTGGCTCATTTCACTCATAACAAGTGACTTCGTTGCCACTAGACTTCCTTTGACCATAAGTTGATTCAAATCGACCTCCAATCCTTCTTGAACTTCTGAACATGTTTCCTTGACTTATCTTCCAAAGACGGTTAACCCTTATGGAAAGTAGAGACAACTCATCTTCTTCATCATCATAATCTCCTTCTGAATCCTCAATCTCGTATGCTTGAAGAGCATTGGTCTTCTCAGGTCTTCTAAAAAATCTGGGCATAATAGGTTTTACCTTCTTCTGAGGTTCATCTTTTTCTAGCTCAATTTCATGGCTTCTTAAGGAACCTATTAGTTTTTCTAGAGAAGTGTTGTTCAGATCCTTTGCAAGTTTGAGTGTAGTTACCATAGACCTCCATTTGGATGGCAAGCTTCTGATAATTTTCTTTATATGATTAGATGTTGAATATCCTTTATTTAAAATTTCCACTCCTGCAACCAAGGTTTGAAATCTTGGGAACATGACTTCAACACTTTCATCATCCTCAATCTTGAAGGCTTCATATTTTTGAATCAAGGCCAACGCCTTAGTTTCTTTGACTTGATCATTTCCTTCATGATTCATTTTGAGAGAATCAAATATAGACTTAGTTGAGTCTTTATTTGTGATCTTCTCATACTCAGTATAAGAAAATAGCATTCAACAATATGGTTCTTGCTTTATGATGATTCTTATAATCTTTCTTTTGTAGATAAATCATAGCTCTCCTAGTTATCTCTTTTCCAGTAGTATATGTGGAAGGTACATAGCCATCAACTACCAAATCCCAAAGATCTACATCATGACCTAGAAAGAAGCTTTCTAGTCTATCTTTCCAGTATTCAAACTTTTCACCATTAAAGATGAGAGGTTTTACATTATAGCTTTTATCGTTTGAATCTGAAGCAACGTTAGTTGGTGTGGGTTCAACCATTGTGTTTCTTCAAAGGAAAACTTGTCTGGATCTTTATTTGACACGGTTAAGTGTTTGATAACTATCAATACCAGAACCGAAGCTCTGATGCCAACTGAAGGCGTGAGAAACACAAGAAAGGGGGTTTGAATTGGGTTTCACCAAAATAGTTTAAATCTTTTCATTGATGAAAGACCAAGTTAGCTTAAAACATAAAAATAAATGAACGCAATTATTTTTATCCTGGTTAACTATTAACTAAGCTACTCCATTCCACTCGTCAAGGTGATTTGCCTTTAACAAGGACTTAATACACTATAACCAAATTGATTATAGCCAACCCACAATAAGTCAGATCAACCTTATTGGCACCCTAATAAGTCAGTCGATCTTTATTACAAATCCACTCAAACCGCAACAAGAGTCTTCTTGAGATCATACTTTCACTTGGTCACTCAAGGAATCAATCAATAATCGTTGAATACTTTCAGTGTATTACAGTTTGCTTCTTTTAAGCAGATTACACAAACATTTCAGTATAACGAAAAACACCTAAGTGTTTTACAGCAAGATACAAGCAACAACTTCTTGCCTATTTATAAAACTATACACAGAAGATTTCTCTAAAGAGTTACATAGTGCTTTGGTGTATTTTTGTTTGAGCTTGATTTAATCTGATATATTTTTCGTTGTAATGTTGATTCTTACTTTTCTTCAGCTTCCAAGTCTTCCTTTTATACCTTCTAAAAGAAATTCGTTGAAGGGGTAGAAAGGTAATCTGAAATCCAGTTATTTTTTCCCAATGGTTATAATGAGAGTGGTACACAGTATAGTATGAAAGGATTATCCTTACGCCACCATAGAAGGTAGAGGTCACAAAGCACTTTTTGTATCTTTTGTACACCATCACACGTTAACCATTTTGAATTTCTTCTATTCTTAAGAGGCTTCAGATAATTTAAATGTTTGAAGCTTGTTGTAGAAGAATCACTCTTAAGTCTTAGAACCTAAGTCTTGGAATCTTCAGAACTTGTCCCGTCAGAACCTTATCTTCAGAGTCTTCAGCACTTAGTCGTAAGAACTTTTTTTCTTTAGATCATTACAACTTGTTCAATAGAACCTCATCTTCATGATCTTCAGAACTTGGAACACATAGAAGCAAAGCTTTATAAGGCATTCAAAGCTTAACCATAAAGTCATTATCAAAACCTCTTGTACTAATGTTCCTATGAACCGTTGCATAAGACGAATTCCAGAATCTTGAATTTTAACTGTAACACGTAACCAAATGTTTTCTTCCAGTAGTGTTTATGTCCAGAACCTGATGATGCCACACGCCTTGATACTAGAGTTAGAATATTACAGCAATAACTACACACTAGAACGAAACCATTAGAGTATACAATTGTTCTTTATGATACCATGTAAAGTTATCATCAAAATATTAAGGCCAGATGTAGAAACAGTTCTTGTTCTTACAAAAACAAGCACCAAAACAATGGCATTAAAAATTTGATTTTGTCATACTTTCAAATGGATTTATTCTCAATTCTTGTGACAAGTGTTTATACACAAAGGTGTGCAAAAACATTATAATATTCATTTGTCTCTATGTTGATGACATGTTAATAATTAGCAATGGTCTGAATGGAATTTTAGAGACAAAGAGGTTTCTAACTTCCACTTTCAAGATGAAAGATCTTGAACTTGTTGACACAATTTTAGGGATCAAAGTAAAGCGAAATAGTGAGGTTTATGAACTTAGTCAAATAAACTATATTGATAAATTGCTTGATAAGTTCAAACACCTAAACTTTAAAGAAGTGACCATGCCATTTGGTCATGTCTTCAAACTTCAAAAGAACAATGGAAGAGTAGTGGCTCAATTGGAATATGAAAGTGCAATATAGTGTCTTATGTATTTAATGCAATATATCAGACCCGATATATCATTTGTAGTTAGTAAAATGAGTAGATTTACTACTAATCCAAATTATAAATATTGGAAGGCAATCACAAGGATTTTCGGTTACCTACTAAAAACCAAAAATCTTGGCCTTCATTATGGTAGGTTCCCTTCCATACTAGAAGAATATACTAATGCGAGTTGGATATCTAACATTGGAGATCACAAATCTACAACTGGGTGGATATTTACACTAGTTGGAGGAGCAATTTCTTGGAAGAGCAAGGAACAAATATGCATTACTCTTTCTACCATATAATCAGAGTTTGTGGCTCTTGTTTTCGCTGGTAGAGAAGCAGAATGGTTGAGGGACCTTCTGTTGGAAGTTCCATTGGCTAAAGATAATATTTCAAAGGTGACGATACACTGCGATATCCAAGTCACTTTAACTAGAGTATTCAGTGAAGTGTATAATGAAAAGTCTAGACATATAGGGTTTAGACATTCATTTGTGAGAAAATTAATTAAGGATGAGATCATTTCACTCACCTACATACGAACAAGCTATAATTTACCTGATCCATTTACTAAACCATTGGCCAGAGACTTAGTAAAAACAACCTCGAAAGGTATGAGGTTGAAACTTCTTGAATAAGAGTTCCAACAACGGCGACAATCAAATCTTATGTTAATAGAACATTAACTTTAAGATTCAATGGGTAACAACAAGTCGTTGATTTGGATGTATGTCGAGCATTGGGTAATAATGTTGACTATTTTAAATAGAGGGTTGAGGTTTTCAAAACCTCTTAATGAAGTTTAAAATTAAGGATAATTGTCTCATGGAAAAGGATTACAACATGAACTTCACCTATGTGAATTTCAAGATTGTGTCATCTCAAAGTGAGAGTTGGAGTCTCTCTTATGAAAATTTCATGAAACGGGATAGCAAATGGTCATAAATAAGTGTTAGGCGAGATATGTAGAGGAAGAATCCTTAAAGAGTGTGTGTAAGGTAACATCGATCTAATCATGTGGATTAATGGTTTAAAAGCATTGCAACCTAACATTCTGATTAAACTTTGCGATGTCCTCACTAAGGTTAAGTTTTAAATTGAAAGATATCTAACTGTATTAACACTCTTTATACCTCATTTTTTTAAATTAGTTTTGTCATTATTAGAACAAGTGGGGGATTGCTGGAAATTATGGATAATCAATGTCCACGGGTGTGTTCCAATATGACAAAAATGGACAATTGAGTTAATGATAATAAATACATTGCAAATAATCTCACATAGAAAGTGGTGCTTACTTTAAAAGTATTTATGAAGACTTTGAAACATTAAACTCAACAAAGTAGTCAAAGAGGATAAAGTTCCACATGGAAAAATATGGTGGTCCCAAGCATTATGACACTTATCACATCCAAACAACCCCTCGTTGGTGTCGTCACCGACGACACTGAGTCCGAAGGCATGGGCGTGGAGGCGCTAGCGGTGTCTTGTAGATGGCACTTGAGCACTTAAGCACGACGCACGATGGCCAGCCTTCAGCCGGCATGGGGCAACATTATTGCTCTTGATTTTTTGGTCATTGCTGATGGTTTGAATTTCAAATTTGAAATATCCAACACTTCATGAAGTGGTGCATAAGATGACTATAGACTAATCATTGCAAAGTTATGCCGAAAATGTGTTGTTTCATCAAGAGTTGCAAACTTATGAAATAACACATGCTTGACCTATAAATACATTATTCATAATTCGAAAATCAGACAATTAAATCATACATCCTCTTCATAATTCCACACACTCTTTCTTGCAATTGAATTCTTCACTAGTCTTATGCAGAATCAATAAAAAGGCTGAATTATCCTGGATATTCTTACTTTCCAAACTCTAAGACTATAAAGAGAGTGTTTGAAATACTTTTAAAAAAAAGTAACTTCATTCACGATTCAGACCTAGATCTATTTAATCTTACCAAAATTTCTAACATGATATTTCGAAAGTAGAATTGATTCTACCTCCGAAATTAATTTTACTTGAAGTTAGAATTTATAGTTTTTGCTTTCAGAATTGATTCTAAATGATTTTTAAATTGAAATTTATTGTTCAACTTATTTTTACATAAATATATTTAAACATAAATCAATTCATCTAAATTCAATTTTATTAAAATCAATTATATCAAACTCTATTCTATTAAAGTCAATTAATATCCACCACCAATTCAAACACTCACAAAATATAGTTTTAGTTATAAATACCCTTATTGATATTGACATTAATAATAAAAATATACTATATAGAATATAAGAGCCGGTTGATTTGTCGGATAAAACAAGTGGGACGACCAAACTGGCCACCGGCGGCACCAGTTAAATATAATTAAGAGCATGCACGTAAAGCACCACTAAACTCATCTCTTTTAGTTACTTGTCTTTTTCTTCTTCCTTTTCTAATTTCTCAAACATGTATAGAAATATGTATAAATTAGATCTTCACATAGCTAGTAAAAACTCTATCAATTAAGTCGATTTTTCATGATTTACACATGTGTATATTATTTAATAATTTTAAAAAAATATCTAATCTAAATAAATTAATTTAGGGTAAGGAAATGACATCCTCTAATAGTATAAGGAGGAAGTTTTGGATGCGCATAAACATAGTGAATTGGTGATGTGGAGTAAGTGGGTATAGATTTCATGATACTACTAAAAAAACATTGAAGTATTAAAAGATGCAGAGTGCGTAATATATCGCATATATAACTAACTATAAAATATCAACATGCAAAGTTTTTTTTTCCGATAAGATGATTAGATGAAGTAAAGTTGTTTTTGACTTTGTTACTTAGGACTTAGGTTCATTATTGATTATTTTAAAAAGTTTAAACAATGTTAATTAGAATTTAGGATAAGGATTGTATTTGTTTTGAATATCATTTTATGTTTGGCATTTGACAATAGTAGAATGAATGCAATTACATTCAAAGCAGTAGCGGTAGCAGAAGAAAATAATGAATATTATTTGGCTATTTTAATTAGGAATTTAGGATTAACTTTTGAACCAAGGTAATATAGAAATTGTAAATGTAAATGTTATTTATTTTCTGTATTTTTTCTAATAATAATTTATTTGTGTCTTTTTTTTAAGAACTATATAATGGTTTAACTTAAGAAAATTGATGCATTTTTCAAAAGGAAAGTTTTGGATAAAGATGAAAATTGTATAGCTTCGTCATCAATACTTGAGGAGCAAGTTTTCATGATCAAACCATTCAAGTTCAACTATACGAGCGACCTTGCAAGATTCAAAAAGTTTCAGTGGAAGTATTTGATATCAATTCTTTAGAACGTGATCCCGGTAAACATATTTAAATTTGGAAATATCTAATAAATCAAAGAGATGAAGTTCGAAGAGCTTAACTAATTGGGGTCCCTATCAATGTCAAGTTGAAAACTTTCCCCTAAATGGATATAAATGTCCAAGACGATTTCAAGCATCTTGGTTTAAAATGTTCCCTTCATGGCTAGAGTATTCTCCAACTAATGATGTTGCTTATTGTTTACTTTGTTACTTGTTTTTATAAAAACCAAGTGGACATCCCGGAGCTGACGTCTTTACTAGAAAAGGATTTAAAGCATGGAGAAAGGTCAATGTCGAAAAGAAGTGTACATTTCTTATTCATATTGGAGAGAGTCCTTGTTCCCCTCATAATAATGCTTTGAAATCTTCTCAAGACTTGTTCAATCAATCAATTCACATGAAAAATATTCTTAATGTGCAGTGTGCCGATCAAGTCATCTAAAATAGACTTCGTTTCAAGAGCTCTATTGATTCCATTTGTTGGCTCGCATTTCAAGCTTGTTCTTTTAGAGGCCATGACGAATCACTTGGATCGAAAAATAGAGATAACTTTCTTGAAATGGTAAAACCCTTAGCATCATACAATGATGAACTTGCAAAATTATACTAGAGAATGCTCCATATAATTCAAAGTATACCTCATTCAATTCAAAAAGAAATTTTGCATATCATGTCTAGTAAAGCAAAAAGTTATATTCGAGAAGATATTGGGGATTCTAAATTTTGCATAATTGTTGATGAATCGCGTGATGAATCTTTGAGGTAGCAAATGGCTATTATCTTAACGTTTTTGGATAAAAATGGGTGTATTCAAGAATGGTTTTTTGAGCTTGTGCATGTTAAAAACACTATGATGATCACTCTTAAAAATGTAATTTGTGATGTTCTTTCTGGACACGGTCTAAATGTTTCAGATATTCGTGGGCATGTGTATGATGGTGCTAGTAATATGAGAGTGGAGTGGAATGGATTACAAGCACTATTTCTCAAGGATTGTCCTTATGCGTATTACATATATTGTTTTGCACATATATTACAACTTGCTTTGGTTGCTACTTCAAGAGGAGTTTTTATTGTTCATGATTTCTTTTCACACTTGACTCTTATTGGCAATGTTCTATGTTCCTCTAGTAAGCACCATGATGAATTGCAAGATGCCATATTAGAGAATATTTTAAATTTGCTAGAGATTGGTGAGCTTGATAGTAGTAAAGGACAAAATCAGATTGACACTTTAAAACGAGCCGGAGATACACGTTGGAGCTCACATTTTTCTTCTGTTTATAGTATGATAGATTTGCATAATCTAACTTGTGTGGTTCTTAAGGATATTAGAAAAAATGGGAGAAATTATGCTACACGTGGGAATGCTAATGCTGCTTATAAATTTATGAAATCATTTGAGTTCACATTAATTTTGTACATGATGAGAGAGCTTATGGGAATTACAGATCGTTTGTGTCAAGCTTTATAAAAAAAATCTCAAGATATTCTTAATGATATGCATTTAGCCACCACTACAATGACATTAATTCAAAAGTTGAGAGATGATGGGTGGGATGATTTATTGAAAGATGTGATATTATTTTGTGAAGAACATGATATTGATTCCCCTGATTGTAATGTTGTTTATATAGAGCGTGAAGGTTATGCACGTCATCAAATGGAACACATAACAGTGGGTCAACATTTTAGAGTGAATCTATTTTGTGTAACAATTGATTAACAACTACAGAAATTGAATCATATGTTTTGTGAGCAAACAATGGAGCTTTTAAGTCTAAGCAATAGTTTGGTTCCTAAGGATATTTAAAAAGCATTTTATATGATAAATATATGTGCTCTTGTAAATAAATTTTATCCTTCGGATTTTAGTGAGCATGAGAAAATTAGTTTGAGATATTAACTTGAACACTTTCATCTTGATGTTGTTGGTTGTAACGCTCGATATTTAATTAATTATTTAATTAAATATTTTTGAAATATTTTCGAATTAGTTGTTGTTGGGTTGTCATGTTATGAGTTGTTAATGAAAGTTGCTAAGTTGTTATTTGGTTGATTAATCAATTGATTAATATTAACAATAATATTAGAATAATATAAGGATAATAGTTGGGCTTAATTAAGTGTTGATAGCAGTAAAAGGGGGGTTGCGAATATTAAGCCAAATAATAATAATAGTAATATGGTATGTTAAGTTGAATAAGAAGGAATTAAGTTTTAATGAGAAAGGGAAGAATAAGGGTTTGGGAGTTTTTGGAGAATACGTAAAGTTGTTGCTGTGAAGAGGAGAAATGGAAGAAGAGGAAAAGGTTAAAAAGCTATGGCAAAGCGAGGTTCAACCGGTGGAATAACGCGGTCTCAAATCTGAGGTAAGGGTGGGGTTCTGACTCTATAATAAGGTAT
Organism: Vicia faba; assembly: GCA_948472305.1. NCBI lineage: Eukaryota > Viridiplantae > Streptophyta > Magnoliopsida > Fabales > Fabaceae > Vicia > Vicia faba. Next base: position 256,761,781 of record OX451738.1, on the reverse strand, counting down.
ATGATGAGTGGTATGTGAGGTTGGGTTTGTGGAATTGTTCTGTTTGTGTTTGAAATTTATATATTGTTGTTTGATGGGGAAACAATGAATTAGATATGAATAATGATTCCCAAATGATGTTTGGCTGATGTAGAAACATAAGATGATAATAGATGATGATTACCTATGATTTAATGACGTTTTAAGACCCATAATGTAGTGAAATCGCAGAAAATTGCAATAAATCACAGAAAAATCCAGCACAAAACAACATGAGTCGACTCATGCAGAAGGAAGGGTCGGCCTGAGCATACCCGAGAGGCACAATCTCTCTATCAAACAGCTATGAGTCGACTCATTAGGTCGACCTGAACATACCCGAGTGACATCCAATTATTGACAATCTCGTAATGGCCATAACTTTTGAACCGTAACTCCGTTTGATACGCCGTTCGAAGCATTGGATATGTAACACGATGAACTATATTTATAAAGAGTAAAATGAAGTATAAGAAGGATAATTATAGTAACCAAGTTAGGATATAGTTATCTTCCCCGCGTTGAATCGCTATGATGTTTTGTGGTGATGAAGTATGACGATGACATGACGATCTTATGATAATGCTTGGTTCATAATAATAATATTAATAATAATGATGAATTAGTATTATAGTATAATAATTTGTAGAATTTTTATAATTAAAAATAAGCATTTAGATAATTAATTAACCGGTATAGTCGAGAGTTGTTCGAATAATTATGGGCAATATTATGTTGTAGGCCTATGGCCAATGTTGAATGGTTGTTGACATGTTGTTGTGTTGTTGTTGTGGTTGAGTTGCTGTGGAATTATTGTTGATGATATGTTGATGTCGAAATTCCTCTATTTATTGGCAAGATAAAGTGGTAGGCTTATGGCTAGTGTTTATTTGTTGTTGAGTTGTTGTTGAATTGTTGCTAAGTTGTTGTTTAATTATTATTGTTGATTTGTTGTTGTGTTATTGTGATTGTTGGTGTGAATGTTTGTTGATAATGCGAAGTTGCAGTGAATTTTAAATGATGGTGAGTTACCTCTATTTACTAGTAATAATGGTGATATAGGCTTATGCCTTACGATGAACGATGATTGTTATGATTATGTGATAATGCATTCATTGAGTCACATACATTTGCATATTTTGCGACGGCCTGGATTAGCAAACTGCGACGGCCTAGATTGGAAAACTTTAAAGAAGGCTCATGCCTTGTTGATGCCTTTATTAATTGGCAATTATTAAGTTGGGAGTTCTTCTCCATTTTTAAGTTGGGAGTTCTGCTCCATTGGTACCACATACATGTGCATTGTAACGAGTCGTATTCCATATTGCATATTTAAGTTGTTGTGTTATTGACTTGTTATGATTGATGTTGGTTGAAAGTTGTGAAGTGGTGATTTTATATAATCTTATCTAATATATTGTTTATCATACACCCAATTATATGGTTCGATATCTCATCATCTGTTTGAATGTTGCTCTTTGTTGGTAACGTGCAGGTAATCAAGAAGGATAGTTGTTACCTTCGTTAGTCTGAGTCGGTGTTGTCGCTCTGATATATAGCACTCGGGGGGATGAACGTTTCTTGCTTTATTGTTTATTTTACTTCCGTTGCTGAATTTTAAGTTGTTTTCATTAAGTAGTGGTTGTTTTGAAGTTGTTTTCGGTTGGATAAAGATGTTATGTCATTTTAGTTGAAAAATTGTGATTTTGCTGCTTAATTATAAAAGTTGTTTTGTTTTCAAAGACTAATTTACATTTCTATTGGTTCATCCGAGTTTTAAGTGTTATATATCTGTTTTATATGCGATTAAATGTCGTTGTTATAAGTTGAAAGTGTAGCATCCTATTTATATGTCAACATTTTATAACTCTGATTTTATTAATATTCGCCGAGTAGGAATGGGGTGTTACATTAGTGGTATTAGAGCATGTCAGTCTATCCGACCAAGTTGTCGAGTCAGTAGAGTAGTGTGACAGTTGAATATTGTCGATGTGTTATTTCTTAGTACGTGACATGTGTGCGACACACTGTCAATACTTGTTTGCTTTCCAATTGATTGTATGCAGGATTTGGTTTGAAGATAAGGGGGGAGAAGCTTTGCTTCTCGGATATGTTTCGGTTGTAAGATCTTGGTTCGGTATGGAGATAGTGCAAGTATTGTTGAAGTTTTGTTGTTTCCCAAATCCGAAGGTGACGTGGATTAAAGATTTTGTTTGTTAATCAAGTTGGAGCGTCTTGAGGGAGGACGATCAGACATTGTTGATGTTACTTCTCGAAGGATGAGGATCAATGTAACGGTTGTTGATATACGAGTAGAGTGTGAATCCCCGATGTTTCTGAAGGTGATTGTTAATTAACAAGGATAATTTTTAGAAGATGGAATTTAGAAATTTGCGATGTTCAACGCTGCTGGTGGGTTGTGAAGTTGTCGGTTTGAGTAGCCCTTGTGTGAGATGTTGATGTTTGAACAATGATAGAGTGACAAATTGTTGTAGACCTTGTCGTGGGATCCTTGTGAGTGATTGTAAAAGTTGTTGAAGTTGTTGGAATGCTTTGAATTGCAAGTCGGAGTCGGAAATGCAAGGATATGAGTAAGATTTCAAGAAATAAGAATGGTAAGTGTTGGTACTTGTACAAATAAATTATGTTATGATGTTATCGTAAGATGTGTAATAGTATGTCGATGCATGACGTCGGTGTTTGCATTTTTAGATAACTTTGGAAATTCATATCTTGTGTTTCGAGTATCAGATTGGTGTTCCATTTGAACCTATGAGGAGATAGAAATATATTCTATCATATGAAAGTGTTTTCAAATATGGTTGATGCATTCCCATATGGAGGAACTCCAAAGTCGTTTAAGGGACTAGAGGCTTTTTAGGCATAAATGATTATTATCGCAGTTGTTCGAGATGAGGTCAAGCATAATATGTTGTTGGCGAATAAGTTGAAGAATAAGATGTTCAACATTAAAAAGGATAGTCGTTCATCATTTCAAGTATGTGATGTTGCATGTGAAGAAAGTTTTGTAGAACTAAAGAAAATATTGACGACTACTCTGGTATTGGTTTTGCTTAATCTGAGTGAGTCATTTGTAGTGTATTATGAATGCGTCTAAGATGGTAATTAGTGGTGTGCTAATGCTGAATGGACAAGTTGCTTGTGCTTCTAGACAACTCGTAGTTCATGAGAGGAATTATCCTACACGTGACTTAGAGTTAGCAACAGTGGTGTTTATGTTGAAGATTTGGAGACATTATCTTTTTGGTTCTAGATTTGAAGTATTTAGCGACCATACGAGTTTAGAGTATTTATTTGATCAGAAGGGATTGAATATGAGACAATAAATATGATTGGAGTTGTTGAAGGACTATGACTTTGGTTTGAATTATCATCCAGGTAAAGTTAATGTTGTGGTTGATGTTTTAGGTCGAAAGACTTTACATATGTCGGCAATGATGGTTAAAGAATTGGAATTAATTGAACAATTCAGAGATATGGGCTTAGTTTGAGAAGCGACACTGAAGAGTGTTATGTTGGGGATGTTGAAGATTAACAATGATTTTCTGGACAATATCAAAGAATATCAGAAGTTAGATGTGAAATTGGTGGATTCAGTGGTTGGACTCGATCAGTTTGAGAATGATGATTTCAAGTTAGATACGCAGGGTGTGTTGAGATTCTGTAATCGAATTTATATTCTTGATGATGCGGAGATGAAGAAAGTAATTCTTGAGTTAGAGGATACTTAACCTTCGTGTGAGGCTAAGTGAGTGTAATATGGACCGAGTAATATTTTGAGTGTTGGTGTCTCATCGATAAAATCGAATGAGAGGGAAATTGTGGGAGTATTTGTAAACCTCATTGGAAATTATTGGATTATGGTGCTTTAGGTGACTTGAGTACAAGTTCTAAAGGAACACTATTATATTTTGGTAACGATGGTTTATACTCCATTATAGTTGTCGGCTATCTATTGACAAATTGAGAAACCGATCATCCTTAATCTCCTGTTGATAGTAGACGTGATCATATTGGATGGTGTAGACTTGTCTTGCTACCTTAATGGTGTATAAAGTGATTGATGTTATATCGTGAGATAGTCGCTCATCAATTTGTGTGAAGAGTGACTAAGAAAGAGTTGAGGCGTATTAAACAATTCAGAGTAGCGAGTTTATATGCGAGCTAACATCACAAAGTGAAAGATTGATAATATTAAGTGAACAATGGTTTTATGGTAGATGTTGAGGAAAGTCTGAAACTAGAATGAGACTTGTAAACTGTATAGTTGGCAGAAACTTTAATGAGGACGGTGACTTAAGATAGATTACCAGAGTTGCGTAGCTGAAGCGTATGTGGCGCAATTGCTATGAGTATACGACTCTACATGCTTAATTTGGTAGATTGTTGATGTAGGGATGATGTGCCAAGGTGCTGTGATATCTTAGAGATATTTGCTGATCCTATAAGGAAATTATTGTGGTTGTTAGTTGATGGTGAGTTGTGCGTATAGTTGTTGAGTGGTGCTATTAAATTGAAGTTATAATGATTTTGTTCCCGTTGTCATGATGTTGTTGTTGATTACCATAAGTAAGGAATAATATTTCATAATATGACAAAGTTGATTATGTTGGCTATGTTGATGTCACTATAAGAGTGATACGATGATATGAATAAGGTTGATGATATTTTGTTGAAGTGATTAATAAGTTGTTAGCGGTTATGTTGCGGAGATGTTGAATGATTAGCACGTGTGAATTTGAATTATATCATGTTGAGCATCGTTATGTCGAGAAAGTAGTGGTCGAAGTATTGCCAAACGCAAATTGAAGATCAGAGAGTTGGATGTGAAATTCACATTAAGAGTGGTAGTATCGAGTGGATTTCCGAGGACGAAAATATTCTAAGTGGGGGAGAGTTGTAACGCTCGATATTTAATTAATTATTTAATTAAATATTTTAGAAATATTTTCGAATTATTTGTTGTTCGGATAAGTTGTTGGGTTGTCATATTGTGAGTTGTTGATGAAAGTTGCTAAGTTGTTATTTGGTTGATTAATCGGTTGATTAATATTAGCAATAATATTAAAATAATATAAGGATAATAGTTGAGCTTAATTAAGTGTTAATAGCAGTAAAAAGGGGGTTGCGAATATTAAGCCCAATAAAAATAATAGTAATATGGTATGTTAAGTTGAATAAGAAGGAATTAGGTTTTTATGAGAAAGGGAAGAATAAGGATTTGGGAGTTTTTGGAGAATACGTAAAGTTGCTGTTGTGAAGAGGAGAAGTGGAAGAATAGGCAAAAGTTGAAAAGCTATGGAAAAACGAGGTTCAACCGGTGGAATAGAGTGGTCTCTAATCCGAGGTAAGGGTGGGGTTCTGACTCTATAATAGGGTATATGATGAGTGGTATGTGGGATTGGGTTTATGGAATTGTTTTATTTGTGTTTGAAATTTATATTTTGTTGTTTGATGGGGAATCAATGAATTAGAGATGATTAATAATGCCTAAATGATATATAATTGATGTAGAAACATATGATGGTAATAGATGATGATTACCTATGATTTGATGACATTTTAAGACCCATAATATAGTGAAATCGCAGAAAATCACAGTAAATCACAGAACAATCCAGCACAAAATAGCATGAGTCGACTCATGCAGAAGGCAGGGTAGGCCTGAGCATACCCGAGAGGCATAATCTCTCTATCAAACAGCTATGAGTCGACTCATTGGGTTGATCTGAGCATACCCGAGTGACATCTAATTTTTGACAATTTCGTAACGGTCATAATTTTTGAACCGTAACTCCGTTTGATGTGTCATTCAAAGCATTGGATAGCTAACACGATGAACTATATTTATAAAGAGTAAAATGAAGGATAAGAAGGATAATTATAATACCCAAGTTAGGATAGAGTTAGCTTCCCCGTGTTGAATCGCTATGATGTTTCGTGGTGATAAAGTATGACGATGACATGACGATCTTATGATAATGCTTGATTCATAATAATAATATTAATAATATTGATGAAGTAGTATTATGGTATAATAATTTGTAGAAGTTTTATAATTAGAAATAAGCATTTAGATAATTAATTAATCGGTATAGTCGAGAATTGTCTGAATAATTATGGGCAATATTATGTTGTAGGCCTATGGCCAATGTTGAATGGTTGTTGACATGTTGTTGTGTTGTTGTTGTGATTGAGTTGCTGCGGAATTATTGTTGATGATATGTTGATGTCGAAATGCCGCTATTTATTGGCAAGATAAAGTGGTACGCTTATGGCCAGTGTTGATTTGTTGTTGTTAAATTGCTGCTAAGTTGTTGTTTAACTATTGTTGTTGATTTGTTGTTGTATTGTCGTTGTTGTGTTGTTGTGATTGTTGCTGTGAATTTTTATTGATAATGCGAAGTTGCAGGGAATTTTAAATGACGATGAATTACTTTTATTTGCTGGTAATAATGGTGAGATAGGCTTGTGCCTTGCGATGAACGATGATTGTTGTGAATATGTGATAGTGCATTCATTGAGTCACATACATTTGCATATTTTGCAATGACCTGGATTGACAAACTGCAAAGAAGGCTTATGTTTTGTTGATGCCTCTATTAATTGACAATTATTAAGTTGGGAGTTCTGCTCCATTTTTAAGTTGAGAGTTCTGCTTCGTTTTTAAGTTGGAAGTTCTGCTCCATTGGTACCACATGCATGTGCATTGTAACGAGTCGCATTTCGTATTGCATATTTAAGTTGTTGTGTTGTTGGCTTGTGATGATTGATGTTGGTTGAAAGTTGTGAAGTGATGATTTTATATAATCTGATATAATATATTGTTTATCATAAAACCAATTATATGGTTTAATATCTCGCCCCTTCTGTTTGAATGTTGCCCTCTGTTGGTAACGTGCAGGTAATTAAGAAGGATAGATGTTACCTTCGTTAGTCTGAGTCAGTGTTGTCGCTCTGATACGTAGCACTCGAGGGGATGGACGCTTGTTGTTTTGTTGTTAATTTTACTTTTGTTGCTGAATTTTAAGTTGTTTTTATTAAGTACTGGTTATTTTGAAGTTGTTTTCGGTTGGACAAAGATATTATGTAATTTGAGTCGAAAATTGTGATTCTGCTGCTTAATTATAAAAGTTGTTTTGTTTTCAAAGACTAATTTACGTTTCTATCGGTTCACCGAGTTTTAAGTGTTATGCATCTGTTTTATATGCGATTAAATATCATTGTTATAAGTTGAAACTGTAACATCCTATTTATATGTCAAAATTTTATAACTCAGATTTTATTAATATTCGCCGGATAGGAATGGGCTATTACATTGGTCATCCAGATTTAAATAGCTTATCAAATATGTCTGAATTGTGTGAAGCTCTAACAAAGACAGGGAAGGCGGATACATATTATTTGATTGATCGACTAATCTGCCTTATCTTAATTGTTCCGGTTTCTACAGCTACTACATAAAGATCATTCTCAGCAATGAAGATAATCAAGACAAGATTGCGCAATAAGATGGAGGATGAATTTCTTGTTGACAATATGATGATTTACATTGAAAAAGAAATAGTAGACTACTTTAGGACTGATTCAATTATTGATGAACTCAAGTCTTTAAAAGAGCGGAAGGCGGTACTTTAATTCGAGGTTGAATATCTCTTTTTATATACTTTATTTTTATTTTGTGTTGAAGTTATTTTGAATATTTGAAAAATTTGTATTTGAATTTTATAAAATTTTAGTAAGTTGCAATTATAAAAATTTAGTTAATTCTTGTCGTCCCCCCTAATATTTTAGGAAAGATCTGCCACTAGATATTACATGTACATTATTCAAAAGGTTAGTGGTTTTTATTTGTGATTTATACTCTTTAATGATTTAGGATTTGTGTTTGTTTAAAGTTAAGATTTAGAGTTTGTGTTTGTTTGAAGTTAAGATTTAAGGTTAGTATTTGTTAATAAATCTAATTAGTTTTGCGTATGTGTTTTTCTCACTTGCAGATCCAACACTGGAGTTGATATATGACCGTTCAATGAAATATGAACTTTTAGGGGATGACTCTATTTTTTGGCATTTTTAAAACAAAGTATATTATATTTCTATATTTTCTTTGTGTTTTTCCCTAACTCTAACTTATGGATATGTCAGAGTTGTACTTTTGTTCAGTTGTGGTATATGGAATTATAGTCTATGCACGATCGGATTTGACTGGACCGCAGATACATTATTTTTGTATATATTTTTCTCTCTTTCATTGATGCATGTGTACTGTTTGATGAAATTCCACATAGAAATAATGTGACGTGGAACACCATGATTTTCTGTGATTTCGGGTTATACTAATGTTGGAAGTTATATGCAAAGTTTGTATCTTTTTAATCCAATTGGTTTGTTGAAGGAATGAAGCCGAATCAGGTGACTTGTGCTAATGCCTTCAAGGTAAAAAAGATCATGCATATTTTCTACATATTGTCATCTAATATTGTTTTTAAAGCCGACGAAAACTGTTGACGTGTGTCTTTTGATTTTTTATAATGTAAGGCCGAGTGCGAATCATCTTTCTGAGGAATTGACTCAAATGTGGGTTGTTTTCTGTTTTTTAAGATGTGAATATACATTAATATACATTAATCTTTAAAATTAGCACTATTCTTCTAACTTATATGTTTTAGTCAAGCATATAAGGTTGAAATGTTGCAGAGAGATTTGTCCTGTGTGATTTTGTCAGCACGTTTTGTATGGCTTCTATTTGAAAGAGTAATTTGGATATCTGGATTTTCTTCTTCTAGAAAGAAGAATTGGTAGGCTATTCTTTTATAATATTATTACCATTATGTATACTAACTATAGGAGTCATTCAACTTATAAGGTGATTGTCAATTATATAGTATTATTTAAATTTATGAGGTTTTAAAGGCGGTGATGTCAATTATATATATTATTAGGCAGTTGCTCAAAGTACAGGATGAGCAAAAGAGCAGGGCTTGGACAGGTTTCATGTTTCAGGTCATGCAAAAACAGATTTATGCATAATGGTGTACATTTGGGTATTTCTCTGCAGCTCATTTGTAGATATATTTGACGTTGATCATTTTATTAGTGTATTGAAGGATGATGCTACTATATTTAAAGAGCTTCCTGAAGAGTACTCATGAAATTCAAGGGAAAACTATGCGTTGGTTCTTAGAGATATCAGAATCAAGGCTGCACCTGTTCATGGTATCGGTTTGTTTCGATAAGGTTTTTGTCGGTTAATTGGGTTATTTGAGTTTCTTTTCCTTAGTTTGACATGTTTTGGGTTTTTGCTTGATGGTTTGGTTTTATAGACATCTGTATAAAACCGTTGCGTGCGGTGGATATTCGGTTGCCAGCCCAGCACACTCTCTGATAAAATTATTTGCCATCACTTTTCCATGAAATTGTAGAAGCAGCTGTTACTGCATTGGGTGTCATGTCCAAAGTTTTATGGTAAACTCTTGCAAACTTTGTTATGTCACTATGCATTGAATATTTGATGTACTGGATTGTTATATCACTATGCATTGAATATTTGATGTACTGAATATTTGATGCATTGTTATATCACTTTTAAAATATATATCTTTTTTTTATTTATTATTTTATTACATTTTAAAAATAAAAGTGTGCGTATCACACAAACGCACGGATAACACACTAGTATTCGTGCGGATATATAGGTATCTAAGTCAAAACTCGTATGAACGCATGGATAAACAAGTCAACATTATTGTAAGCGCACGAGTAAATCCTTATAGTATTCCAACTCTATCATCTCTAAAAAAACTTTTTTTTTCTTTTTTTCACAATTATTTTTTACATAGTATATGTTTAATAGTTTTTCTTAACAATAATATTTTTTTACAATAACAATAGTTGTTTTTAAAATCATAAACATTAACCTTTCATCCCATTTTTTATTTTCTTTTATCAACAAATTGGTGACAATTCTGCGTCCACACTAATACACGTGTGAACGCACCAGAACGTACGAATAACATGTTAGTACTGTGTGAACACACGTATAATCATTTCAAAATCAGTACAAACGTATGGGTAACACATCAATCGTGTAAAATTAATTTTATAATAATTTTCAACTAATTCTAATATTAGATATTTATTTCTCATTTATTTTATTTTATAAACTCTTTTATTACAACTCTATCAATCCTAAAAAATATATATATTATTTTTCACAATTGTTTTTACAAACAATGTGTTTAATAATTTTTATTAAGTATATTGATTTTTTAAAACTTATACAATTATTTTTCCGTCTATTTTTTATTTTTTCTAATAAGATTATAATATTTTCTAATTTGTTTGAATTCTCATGACAAATTGATAACATATTCGCAATCTACATCAGAATTTGTCCAGACACAAGGATTTCCTATTAATTTTATATCAAAAAAGAATTATTTGATTGGTTGTTATCGATTTTGTTTGACAAGAAAAAGTAAGGTATTTCTGTGTACTCTACCTCTCTCTTACTCTTCACACCCCTTTATTTTTTTTAATGAAGAGAGAGTGAAGCTAAGAGATGTAGAATATAAGGAGGAGAAGTGGATGAGAGTATACATGGAGCAGATCATGTGGATAAGGAACACTAATGTGAACAAACTAGAAACACATGGAGAAATAGCATATGAACCATAAATCTAGGGATTTGTTCAAACACCATTTAGCTCAAGTTGTCAACTAACAAATTTTTTATTATTAATGTGCACAATTATGTAAGTATGCATATTTGGAAAATAATTATAGAGAAAATGACATATTTCTTAAAGTGAAGGTTATGTGAGGTTTTGGCTTCTCAATTTCTTTTGGAATCAATCAAGTCCTTGTATTTTAAAAATTAGACAAAAATGATCTTACAACTTACTTCCCTAATATCTCCCCCTTTATGCTAAAGAATCTCAGCATGAAACTCTTACATTTGAACAACTCTAAGTAATTAACTTTGGCTGAACATGCTCTTCTTTTATCAAATCTCACAACATTTAGCAGCAAAACATTACTGCAAAACTTAGTACAAAACAGCCATCAACAGAAAAAAGTTCACATGCTATTGCTCACAACTTCACCAACATCCTTTCTATATTTAAAGACTGAGTTGTATGACTCCCACTTTTTTAATGCCTACACCATGAAATATTGCAAAATCAAAGCCTTTTTACTTTCAACTATTTCCATAATAAACTTTTTGCTTCCTAGATCAACAATTCAACCTCATACTGGAAAAGTTTTTATTCTCATCCAAATCACTCCAACACATACAAATTAAATTGTAATCAACCTCTATTTCAAATGTTGAGAAAAAAACAAAAAACAAATAAAGCATATAGAAAAAAAAATAGGAATATAATCACAACATAAAGATATAACGTGAAAACTCTAAAATCAGAGAAAAAACCACGGCTGTTGTCAATAGACAACCAAAGAATAACACTATGTGAAAATTGTTACAATACATAATATACTCTCAACTACCTCAAGCCCCTAATACACCCACACTCTCCAAAGAAAATATTTAACTACATCTCACAACACTTCTAATACAAGAATATAAAAGAACAAAGAAAGTCAAATATAAGTTTAAAGTGCTTTTGACTGATGCATCTTGTAAAGAAAAACTTGAATCTTATATATAGTCTTAGACTCCCTCTTCATTCACTAAACTAAGTGATGTGAATAGTCTTAGACTCCCTCTTCATTCACTAAACTAAGCGATGTGGAACTTGAAAAAACTTTAACTTGGGGAGTTCGGGAGAGTCAGGAGCACCAATGAAACCAATGCTCCAGAACTAAAAGAGAGGAAGACGCCACATCTCAACTCAAAACCTTAAGGTGTTAAGTAAATAGGTCATCTCTCTTATAAATCCAACATTTCACCCATTCATTAACAACGTGGGACTTTAACCACTCACAGTTGTACCCAACACCAAAGTCTCCCCTTTGTCTTATTTTGTGTTCTTGTTTAGAAAAAGATCAATGTCAGTCAAATAGAAAAAGTTAAGCTAGCAAACGTTGTTTTTCCTTTATTTTCAACAACACTTTAAAGTTAAATACAAACGAGTCTTTTGTGCAATAAAAAGAAAAAACAGTGCTCTTGTGCTGTTTACACAAATTTCCTTACAAATTTGACAAGGATCTTCCCCGTTTTTGGGATGATCGTGAATATCAAGGATCAATGTTATAGGTTTTATACGCAAAATTTGAGGGCAAAATATTATAATTGATTTTTATATAGACGAGTTATCTTACAAAATAGGAAGAAAATCAATAATAACTACCACCTTACACCAAGCTATCAACTTGTATTATAAACCATCTCAGGTAATATGATGATGAGGATGATAATAACAATATTTGTAAAATAAGATTCAGATATGAACCATTAGAAGTGATCATGATTTTTCCTTTCTATCAAACCTTGTTGTAGAGGAGCTACCCCAAATTAATCCTGCTTGACATCTACACTTCCGGGTTTAGCGGGTTCTGTCGGGGATGGTCCAGCATGTGCTTTGTCCTGATATAACATTGAGATTTGTAATTCAATTAATATTTATGTTCATGAAAGGTTCATAGATGAAATCATCAACATAATTATTTACAAGCACACACATTCACCGACACAAATATCATTCCCCGCATGCTTGATGCAAATGACCAAAAGATAATCCATGCACTGATGAAGCCGCAAAACTCAACAAGGGCGGCCAAACGATTTCTCGTTTAGACCCAATACATCTTTAAGATAATTAAAAAAACAATAGATTTCTTCTCAATAAAGAATGTCTGTTACTATCGTTAACACAAACCCTTAACAGTCAAACAAAATATCATAATGGACAACGGGCATTTGAGCAATATTAGAATTATTCCTGGGGATACCAACCCTCTAATAATCATGTATGAGGTAACAAACTAACAGGGTAAAAAACAGGGGAATAGAATTCGCTTCTAATACAAATTTTCCCTTATTCATTTCACCAATTATACTTTATTAACCAACAAATCTTATGGAGCATTATCAGTTATAGTTCAACAACAACAACTAAGTTTTATCCTATAACGCGGAGTTGGGTAGGAATGTTAAATGGTGCCACAATGTTTTATCGCAAATCATATCTATAGCCAATAAACACTGGCCTCTAAATCTTGTGAATAGTATAGTTGGTCTTCCTCAGCCTCTAGCAATAGCATAACCCTTTGTTAGATCTACCCTCCTTACTATAAAATCTACAGATCTCCTCTGCACATGCCCAACTCACCTTAGTCGAAATTCAACCATCATTACTACAATGGTTGCTAACCCTACTTTCTCTCAAACTATTAGTTATAATAAAGCGCAAAATTTAAAGTTGAAAATAATAAAACAATTTTTTATACAATTCATCATACTTTTTCCTTTCAAACTCAAGTAAAAGTATCCTCACCACAAGGGGGGCAGTCCATGGAATCCTACAGGCTGCAGAGTACAAACAACTCAGGAATTTCAAATGAATAACTATTTGTTCATTGGATTGAGCTTTCCTCTTTTCCTAATTTTCAGTCACAATGTTGAAGTTCTTTGAATCTAAGCCATTATATACACTTGGGCTAGTACAGAAAGGCAAAGGCATCAACATTTAAAGCTTACAAAATCACTTTGCTGGTGATAGATACCCTTCAAAACAAGACACCGAAAAAAATATTTCTATTACTTATAATTCTGTGTTAACATTAAAGATCATAAGCACAACTAATAAAGCAAAGGTATTCGCATTTGGTAGCAGAACCCAAAACATTATTTTGCTAAACTGAAAAACTATCCCACAAGATCATATTTCCAGTAAATACTTCTAGAGAGAGATACTAAAAGGATCACCACTTAACTATATTCATTAAAGCTCGTCGCTCATGAAATCGTTCAACATTTCTAGCAAAGATGGTCTCATATCTTTTAATATTTAAGTTAACTCAAAATCTCAACAAACTAAAAGAAACTTGAAGTACAACAAAACAGTTATCCATTCATAAGCTCTTCAGTACACGCAGAGCAGGCATTAGTTCATCTAATGAATTTCAACATTCTTTAACTTCATCAAAGAAAGCCTCAAATCAAATCTAATTAGTTTCCCCTCCATGCTCACATAATTTTAAGCCATGTCTTAACATCCATTATTCCCTCTGTAGCCCTGACACCTCGGAAAAAAGGTGTGTCCGTGTCAATGTCGGTATCTGAAACCGACACCAACACTTGTGATTATGTTTAATTTATTCATTTTTTTCAAATCATCATCGGTCGACATGTCAGTGTAGTGTCAGTGTCGTATTTCTGGTGTCCATGCTCATAGTTATTAACCCACAATGTTCAAATAGATCCACAAAAGCCACGTATTTATCAAACATGTCATAAAGAATTCTAACATTTTTTTGGAGAAAAATAATTAACTCACTTTACTAATAGTGTTATTTGAAGACTTGATAGGACATGCTGGAGGAGCTCTCTCTGGTTTCCTATACTCCCAACCAAAAAGCCCATAGATTTTCCCCTGAAAACAGAAAAAATAGGATCACAATTCACAAATGCATGCTCAAAAACAATGTAAAATTTCTTAGGTATGAAAAAAAAAAAAGAAATTTGCAATACCATGATAAAATCGAAGAGTAGAGGAAGAACGTTGACGATTGGGACGAGAAAGAGGGGAAGCAAACAAACTAAGCAAACCTAAAACAAATTTGAGAAAAATTGAAGCGTAAATTGAATTAACAAGAACAAATCGTAGATTGAAAGAATTGTTATTACTATGACACTACCATGGTGGCGCGAAAATCGATGATGGTGGTTGTTTCGATCGTCGATTGACGGAACCAGGTTGAGGTAGGAGAAAGCGAATGCGAAAGCGAGATAGTATTGTAATTTCAGATCGAAACTGAGGGTGATTTTGTAAATTTAAATGAAGGGAGAAAACGTAAGAAGGAAAAAAAATCCGACCTACCGGATTCGAACCAGTGACCTAAGGATTATCTGCTGCTAGAAAGCCAACTACAGTCCTCCGCTCTACCAACTGAGCTAAGGTCGGTTGATGAAATCATTTTTCGTTAAAATATATAAACAATAAACAATATATATTTATATATAGTATGTTATTTAATTTTAATTTTAACGTGTTAGTTCAATTTCTGTTTGCATGGAGTAGACCCTGGTTTGAAATGCCTACCTACCATACTATGGACAGTAAAAATGTGACACTTAATTTGACATGATAATAATTCTAAGGATGAAATATGTTTTTAGTCTTAATAATATTTGATTTATATAAAATTATTATACACATAATTTTAGTCTGTTATTAAATTAATATGTATAGATTATTTTGTAAATATATTTAAAATGTTATAAAAAGTTAAAAAAAAAAAATTTAAAATTTAATTTTTAAATTGAAATTTTCATTATTTTTTAAAATTTTAAAAATGTATATTCAATTCTTTTCATTTTAAAAAATTTTAGAATTTAATAAAGAAATATTTTATAATATTGTAAACATGTATGAAGAAAATTATTTAAAAATTTAAAAATTTAAAGGTAATTAAATAATTTTTATTATTTTATAATTTAATATATTTATAAATTTCAATATTATTTTACTATTATTATAAAATTCAAATATTTTCTCTACTAACTCGTAATTATTTTTTTATTGTATTAAAATTATTTTTGACCATGCATTAATAAGATTTTTTATATATTAATACATTTAAAAAATACCTAACCAACACCAAATCTCTTTTTTTAATTTGATTAAGTCTAAAATAAGTTTCAAAAAAAGGATTACGAAGATACTTTAAATCGACTGCGAATTTCGTCTAACAACTCCGTTATTCACACACCCAGACTCAGTACGAGAGAAATTCAAAACATCTTTGTAATCCATAAAAAAACACCAACCAGCTACGAACTACGAATTGAGATTCTGATTTCTCATAAGAGGATACGTAGGCATACGACTAAAATTGTGGCGAGTTTCCCTAATAAAAATTAAAACCCTATTTCCTAAAAATTGCAATTCTAAACCCTAGTATCCTTGTGAACAAGGTAGATGAGGAGTGTCTAACACCTTTCTTTCATCTAAAACGAGTCAACAACTTAGAATCTCTGACCAAATTAGGGTTATCCGCTATATTCCCTTCCCTAGAATAAAAATTAATGGCGATGACTCTCATTTTTAAACCGGTTACAATAGCTTGAGACTTTGCTGAGGATTTAACCCTAGGATTTAGAAGCCTCTCTCTTTAGGTTTAGGGTTTTTATTTGTTTTTTTACTGCTTTCAATATTTGTCTTTATTTATTCATTTGCTTACATTTATTATTTTGATAATATTATATTTGAGGGGATTATTTATTTCTAAAAAAAATATTTTTCAAAAAACCCTTAGAATGAAGGCTCGTCTATTAGCCAGGGTGATACATCAACCCTATGAGTTTATGTGACGACTTCGCCTAGAGTCGGTGGAATTTCGCAAAAGGAATACATCTCAAGAGACATCCTCTTGGGAGTAGGACTTTGGAATGAAACTTATGACTCTTTGTATAACTCTTAAACCAAAATCTCATTGTGAGATCTTTCATGACCTAGAGACGGAAGTTTTGGTCTGTAAAGAGGTTCCACTTAAGGGAGGCCCTTGTGCTTTTCCCTCTAGTGTTATCCATGATACCCTTAAGGAAACCACCTTTAGAATATACGTAGGCCAAAACTAGGAACCTACCATATAAGGATACTTTTCATGAAATCTCGTCATTAAGCTACACAATCATGCATTCATACATCTTGTATTTCATATATTCATTACCCTCCATTTCTTTTTGTTTGTCTTATTCACAGGATAAAAAATAATAATAATCAAAGGTTTTTGGTGAAGTGTCCTAAAAATAAATGCCAAAGGGAAACAACTTGTCTGTATCAATGCCATCAAGCCAGATATGACAAAAATTAAGGCTATAAAAGAGAAACTATCTGAAAGAGCTTTGAATATTTTTACTCGCTGTTATGAGGATACCCTTGAATTAACAAAAGTAGAGGTACAATTGGATGATGTTTCTACCCTAATCCAGTTCTATGACCCTCCATTGAGGTGTTTCACCTTCCAAGACTTTCAGCTAGCACCGACTCTGAAAGAATTTGATAGACTTTTGGGTTTCTCTAAAGGGAAAGCTTATGAGGGAATCGGGCAGACTATTGATGTCAGAATCCTGGCAGAGGGTTTAGGGATCCCTTATCATGAATTGTCACTTAATTACAAAAAAAAAGGTAATGTACGAGGGATTAAGAGATGCTATTTAGAGACTAAGACTCTCGATTTTCCGATAACAAAGAATGGGAGTCTTGTGTTGATTGTTTAGGACTGCTTGTGTTTGGTGTAATCTTATTTCCACAGACTTTGGATTATATTGACTCTGTGGCTATTAGCGTATTTTGGGGTGTAAAAGTTTTCAATACAGACCCAACTCCCGCTTTACTTGCTGATATTTATTATACACTTTATACTCGGTACGAAAAGGAAGGGGTACACTAAACGGTTGCATCCTACTCTTGTATTTTTGGTTTATGACTCATCTCTATAAGGAAGATTACATGATTCCAAATCTGACGAGATATGAGTGGCCTCAAAATTTAAAGTCTCTTATTGTTAATTCTGCATTATGGTATGCTACAAAGTTAGACATCGGGGATATTATCTATAGTTGTGGAGAATTTTTGAATGTTCTATTGATTGGATCACGGAGTTGCATCAATTACAACCCTACCTTGGCTCTACGACAACTAGGGGTACCCTTTGGAGGATAAACCCTCAAATGAACAACTTCGATAATTGATCATTCATGACATGGGCAAGAACAACCAAGAATTGCTCAATAAGATCATCTGAGCTTGGAGTAGGGTTAATAAAAGAAAGGCTGAAAGGAAGAATGTTGTGGAAAAAGAACCTTACACTCGATGGGTTTTGGATAGGATATGAGTTGTTAAATTACCGTTTGATGTAGATCCTGAGTACAAGCCAGATGTCCCAGATTCTCTGTCTATGTCCTCAGAAGAAATAGATAATTTGAAGAATGCTTTGAAACAAGCTCAAATGGAGAAAGAAGAATTGGAGCTTAACCTCCATAACATAACTAAGGAGAAAAGGAAAATGCAACACATACTTGAATTAAATGATCAACAGATTCAGAAATATCGGGAGGTATTTGAGAAGGAGAGTCTAAAGCGGAAACATTCGACCGAAGGGTTGTTAAGTGCTACTTTCAACTTGGATTCCCACAACCAACGGTTGGAAAATGCTGATAGTGAAACCAGGAGATTAAATAGGTGGTATGAAAAGGTAGTGCAGAACAAGAAGGTGATGGAAGAAGATTTGATAGCTCATATCCAAAGTTTGGAACAAGCTTCTTTAGATTAAGAAGAACAAATGAAGTGTCTCACCACCAGACTCCAAGATGTCCAATAATCAGAGGTAGGGGAATGTCTCAAAAGGATGATGGCAGAAATATTTCTCGCCAAGAAGACTGATGAGTACGAGCAAATATGTCTTGAGTTAGAAGGCATCCAAAAGGATTTCCTAATACAAGGGAAAATCTATACGGAGATGAGGGATGAAAAATTATATTGGGAAGAGCAGTATGTAAAGATCACCAAAGCAGGGGAAGATAATCACAAGATAATTCTTTATCTCTATCGAGAATACTGATCCTACAAAGACAAGCATGCAAGACTCGCCTTCTTAGCCAACAACCTTATCAGAGACATCCCTAGGAGCTTGAGAGATGCATAAAATATGATGGTCCCTCTTCCTAAAGACGTCGAAGACTTCCTCAAACTTTGTAGAATGATGGTCGATGGCTTTAGAGCAGAAATCTGCAGGCGCACTTAGAAGACTTTTGTTTCCCTTTGTTTATTTCTTTCAGCAAGTGTAATGTTTTAAGTTTGAATATTTTTCAATATCTGAATTGTATTTTTTTTTAAAGACAATTACTATTTTAATAAATGCATTTTGTTTCTGTTTGCGTATTTATTTTTTAGATACTCATAAATAAAGAAGTAAAACCTATATATATTGTAACACGATGGGAGAACTGAGTTGGTGTTTTGCGTTTGATCACATTTATTGCGGATAGCAAGAGTCGCCACCGACTTTTCTTTTATCCGATAAGGAAAGGCTGAAAAGAACAGGAAAGACCTTTTGAGATTATTTCTTAAGTTTGGGGGTAGGTTATGAAAAGGGAAGGTGTTAGCACCCTTTTCATCCGGAGTTATCTACGGGCTCTTAGTTGCTTGCTAGATCACTTGCTTTTTATTTGAAGATGTGCTTGTGGTGTGGGTTTTGAAAGTATTTTGAAAATGTCTTTGTAATGGTTCTCGTCTCTATAAGAATGCATACAAAGTGTTGTCTTTTAAAAATGTTTCAAAATGAGAATGTTGGTGTATAAAATGTTTTTGTTGTGATCAAGCGAGCAACTAGGAGCATCCTACCTACTCAAAAGGTCTTAAACGTTCTTTTCCTTCTCCTTTAGATGTTGCTATCTTACCATTGATTTGGTAAGAAGCCCCATCATTGGATGTGAAGGGACGGGCGTGGGACGTTTGTATAGTCATAGAAGGAAACCTATGGGACGTTTTAGCAATGTCGTTTAAGGACTTGATCGTTTACCAAAGGAAATATTGAGGGTCATCGAGGGACTATGATCTTTTATTTAGGGTTTTTGCTAAAACGCCCATATTCGAGGGACATGACTATTTTTCTGAGGCAACAAGTGGAATTACCCTAAGGGTGCATGTGTGTGAGGAGTGTGTTTGATTGCATGCATTTTATCTTTTGAACTTTTGGTTATCTTACTTGTTGTTTTTATTTTGCCATAGATCCTAGTTACTAGCAGATATACAAAAATAATAAAATGCAAGAAGATAAAATCCTACACTATTAAAAACATATCGAAGTGCATGAAAATATAAAGGCAAAAAATAAAATAAAAGCAAGAAAAAAATGTTTTTCGATTTAGGTAGAAAGGCCCTTCGATTCTGCATTCTCTAGTGTTGTACCCCAAAATTTGCCCTCCCATATTCTCCAAGAAATTGCCAAGTCAAGCTTCAAAGTTCCCCAAGGGTTGCACAGTTCAAGGGCCTCCTATACAGTCAGAATTAGGGCTTGTGTTCTGATCAAGAAAATGAAGTTTCTAAAGGCTCAATCAAGTCTCACATACCTACAAATATGGTCAAGCATCCTCATATCAAGTTTCAAGACTTTCAGCACAAAATTGCACAGTCAAAACCCTAATTGCACCACAGTCAACAGTAGGGGCAAAATGGTCATTTGACAGTCAAAAGTTCAAATTTTTTGTCAACATACCATTTTGAAGCCACAAACATCATTTGATCAATGCTTGATCATGATTCTCAAAATTTGGCTCAGAAATCATCAAGATGCAAAAGTTTCCTTATTTGGACAGTTGAAAAAGTCAACTGAAATTGACCAGGGCATAACTTTCACATGGATTATCAGAAAAATTCCATCCAAAGCTCATTTTGAAGAGAAAGACATTTCCTACAACTCATCTTCATACTTCAAGTCCAAGAAATGCTCTCACAAAAAGTTATCAATTTCAACATTATAGGTCATTTTCAAAAGTCAACAAAAAGGGACTTTAAGTCAAAGGCCATAACTTGAGATTGGTAAATCAAAATAACATGGGACTAAAGGCATTGGTTAGAGGACTCAAAGACCTTTCCAAAATGTCCAAGAACATGAGAAAAGCTTAAAAATTGAGCAAGTTATGCCTTGTGGAAGTTGGGAAATTTTTGGATATTTTGAAAAGTCAACATTGATTCAAATGACCTAAAATTGCTAATGGGCCCATTTTTCTTCCACAATTCATCATCCCAAGCATGTGAACGACCACTTGGCCCAAAGGGAAGTATTTTCTCATTTTTTATTTATTTATTTGAATTTTTATTTATAATAATTCACTTAAATCAATTAAATATGTGAAAAATATTTAACTTAACCTAACAAATCTTTTTGTGCATGTTCTATTCTCAATAATTCGTGCCTAGCCAAATAAGGAAAGATTTGGATTGATTAGATCATAATTGATACAAAAATGCATGGAAAAGATTGAAAAAACAAAGCTTGAAAATCAAATCTTCAAAACCATGATTGCAAGAGATTTGGAGCAAGTTTCTTGACCTAATGCATTCAGTACATAAGCCTAAGGAAAAACCTAATGCTCATACACACTAAGCTGCGCAGAAGAGCATAAACAAAACTTGAAATTTTTCTCTAAAAACTGAATTCTGAAAAAAACTTGCAGGAGATTTCAAGCCAAGATTTCCTTTCCATTAGCTTGTTGAAGGTTCATAGGACATATTCCAATCACTAACGCTCATCAAAACCTCAAGAATCGTTGTACAGAAGCTAACCTTTCTCACTTTTTTTTTCATTATCGTGTTTTGCATTCTATGCACTTTCATGACGTTTTGTTCATATATTCGTGATCAGTGAAGTATTTGCAAGCTAACCATATGCTTTAATTATATTTTTATGCTGTGTACACGATTATGCCATGATTACTTTCTAGGGTTTACAGGATTTGAAATTGGGGGTTTTTGAATGAGGAAAAATTAGAACCCCTGAGTACCACCATTGGCATGAGCACGTCTGGACGAAGAAGAAGCCACTATCTCGCCTAATTTATGAGTGTCCTAGGCCTAATCGTTATTTTCTCAAAACTGGCCTAGGAGAACACGTGAAAAACCGTGGCTTAATGTATTTGTGTTTCAGGGATGTGGAGAAGACGATATCGTGGCAAACGGTGATAGGTTGATTCAAAAATTCGCGCGCGTTGGTGGCCCCTGACCATTATTTCTTTTATAATGTTTATTTGCTATTATATATTAAACGTGTTTGGGATGGCTCAGTGGTAGGTACACGCGCTAGCAATGTCCATGACCTGGGTTCGAACCCCAGGTCTGTATTATCTCAATATTATTTTTCCATGTACGTTCACATGCAGCTTCAGTGTAAAGGATCATGATACACCTCCATAATCCAGTCGTCCACGCGTCCAAGGGAATCAAACCAAAGGCTCAGATCTAAGGCACATGGTAATCCTGGTCAGCGCACATACACATGTCCTGAAAAGTCAAAGGAGTCAGGCTTGTTTGGGCCTGAATTTCATGGGCCATACCTCCTATTTGGGGACTACCACCCCCCAAGGTTTGC
The DNA here is from genome assembly GCA_948472305.1 of Vicia faba. Lineage (NCBI taxonomy): Eukaryota > Viridiplantae > Streptophyta > Magnoliopsida > Fabales > Fabaceae > Vicia > Vicia faba. The sequence goes on along the minus strand of OX451738.1, from coordinate 256,739,464 downwards.
TATGTTTTTATTTATTTTCTATTTTCTTTCTAATTATATTTGTTTAATTAATTAGTTATTTTTACAAAAAAAACATAAAACATAAAAATCAGATAAGATAAAAAATACAATAAATAATTTTAGTATTTTCTTAAATAAATTTGCATGTAATTGAATTTAGTTTTAAATTAGGTTTACAATTTTAATTCTTTTAATAAAAAAAAAACATAGAATTAGGTTTAATTAATGTTTTTATTCCTTTTTAATTTTTTTTTTATAATAATATTATCTATTTTATTTATTTTTATAATTAAATTTGTATATAAAAATTAGGTTTAATTTAGGTTAAATTCTAATGTTTTCTTAATAAATTAAAATAAAATAGAATTAGGGTTAGCGTTTAATTGCAATTAATTTTTTCTATTAAATCCTAAAATACTAAAAAATACCAAAAAAACAAGTTCTTTCTTTCTTTTTAATTAATTAATTTCTCATTAATTTAATTTTTACAAAAGGGGCCAACGCCCTCGTTCTTAATTTCTTGGTAATTCGCATATTATTTTATTTCTTTATAATATTATGTATCTCTCCCGAAGCCATGTAAATTACTTCTCGCACTTTTAATTCTTTAAATTCTTTTAATTTCTTTATTTTCTGTCAAATCGGGTCCTGGTTAATTTTGGCGATGTGGACCCGCGCCATTTGTAATAGCTTAGAATTTACTTTTCTTGCAACTTTTAACTGTTAATCAGATGACATGAAAGAATGTATGGACAAAATAAAAACAAGCGTAGAACACCAATAACATGACAAGATAAATGCAAATGAAAACGACACACGAATTGCACACACCACCCCTAGGGTACGCCTCACTGTTGCCTTGCCTCGAAAGGTGATCGTCGAGTAGAGGATGTCTTAGTAAGTCCTCATGATCCGGGAACCTGGCATGAGGGTAGCTTCTAAGGTGTCTTCCCATTGCTCTGGTGATCACCATGTCCCGAACCTCGAATTGACCCGAACACCTCCAATGGTGGTGCTACCTACCTCTCAATGGTGGGATGGCACTACTTTAAAGGACATCTACATAGACGAATTCCTTAGGGTAGGTAGGTTCCCGTAGATACTTGCTCTAATTTCAAAACAAATCAAAAAAATACTTTTCACACCGACACCTTTTCAAAAAGCTTTCGAAGGCAAATTTTTCAAACACTCTTGAGGACCGATACAAGAGTCGAACTGGAATTTTCAAAGAAAATTTTTAAAAACCCACAGTTGAAAAGCAAACAAACCATTTTTGAAAACACAAATGAGCAAGTATCTAAGAGCCCATGGATAACCATGGATAGAAAGGGTGCTAACACCTTCCCTTTCTATAATCTACCTCCCGAACCGAGAGCAATCTCTTTAAGGAATTTTTCTGTGCTTTTGTCCTTTCCATATTGGAGAAAATAAAAGACGGTGGCGACTCTTGCTTCCGCGACATTTCGCGAACCAGCGTTAAACAGTCAGTTCCAGATCCACCGATCACATCTGGCCTCCTTAGATTTGGGTTCTGAAGTCAGTGGAGTCATGCCCTTCGATTTTCCTCTCTGTCTCCTTCGACTGGGGGTTGGAATTAGGATAGTCACGCCTTTCGTCTGAGCCTGGAAGCCAGCATAGTTTTGCCTTTCACTTGAGATTTAGAGATAACAAGATTATGGCCTTCGTTTGAGGTCTGGAGACAACAAGGTTCTGGCCTTCGTTTGAGGCCTAGAAGCAACAAAGCTCATGCTTTACCATAAGCTCTTTGTTGACTGTGATCGGTGGAAATAGAACTGACTGTTTTGGAATGCTGGTTCGCGTTAGCGTTTCGCAAAATGTCGCAGTAAGCAAGAGTCGCCACCGTCTTTTATTTTCTCCAACAAGGAAAGGACAAAAGCACAGCAAAATTCCTTTTCGAGATGTTTCTCGGGTTCGGGAGGTAGATTATAGAAAGGGAAGGTGTTAGCACCCTTTCTATCCATGGTTATCCACGGGCTCTTAGGTACTTGCTCACTATGCTTTCAAAATGTTTTGCTTTTCTTGTGTTTGTGGGTTTTGAAAAAGTTTGTTTGAAAACTTCGATTTAACCATTGTATCTGTCCTCAAGAGTGTATGAAGTGTTGTTTGAAAACTTTTGTTTGAAAAGTGTAAGTGCGAAAAGTATTTTTGTTTTGAAAGAGCAAGTATCTAAGAACCTCTACCTACTCAAAAGAAATTAAGCTGTGTAAATGTCCTTTAGACAGTACTATCCCACTATTGAGAAGTAGGTAGCACCGTCTTTGGAGTTTTTGGGTCAATTCGATTATGGGACATGTGGTCACTAAAGCAATGGTAGGACGCCTTAGCGGTAACCCTAATGTCTTAGATCATTTTTTATCGAGGCAACCGTTTCGAGGCAACTTTGATCTTTAGACAGGAGGGCGACCTCTAAAACACCCTATACTCAATGACCACGTCGAGGCAACCAAGTGAGGCGTACCCTAGGAGTGGCATGTGCGAGTGTGTCAGGTTTCAGTTAATGTTATCTTTGTACATGTTATGGTGAGCTACGATTGATTTTATTTTAAGAGAAATCTTGACATGCATAGCCTAATTAGCATACATCTAGCAGTTAATAGTTGCGGAATTTAAATTGCGGAAGTTAAATCTAAACTATTACAAGGCGTCGGGTATTTACATCGCCAAAAACAACCCTTGAAAAATAAATGCGAGAAAATTAAATGAAAACGATAAAATATCCTAATTAAAGCTATTACATCCTCGGAGCAAATACAATTATATGATGAAAAATATTAATCAACAAAAATCACACGCGCGAGAAAAAATTGGATCGGATAGTCTTTTAGGGTTTTGACCCCTTTTGAGAAAGAAAGAGATTTTTTATTATTTTGCATTTAATTAAATTAAACCTAGACTAATTAATTAATTAATTAAATAAAAGAAGGATATTTTTTTGAGTTTTTTTAGGAAATAAAAAGAAAGATGATTAAAATTGTCAAGAACCCTAATTCTTATGTTGATTTTAAATTATTGCAAAAAAAGTTAGAATTATCCTAATTAAAACTAAATTAGTTAATTATATTTATTTACAAAAATAATAAAAGGGTGAAATCAATTTTAATAAATAATAATAAAAATAATATTATATTTTTTATTTTTCTGATTTTATTATGAAAAAAATTAATTTGGTTAATTAAGTAATAATAAAAATAATTAATAGTAAAACAATTAAATGAAAAAATATAAAAGAAGAAAAAAGGAATAACCCAGGGGGTGATGGGCCCAAGAGGAGGTGTGTTTGGAAATTTGTGGCCCAACAATGCTCAAGCCTGCTTTGACTATGGCCATCCCATGCATAGGCGTTGACTGGAGACTATGGTGAGGATTCCACTCTTGGCCACTGGATTTGCTTTGCAAGCCACTTGGCGTGTTGATAGTTGAGGTATATGGTGGACCCTTTTTGGCAAACTGCACAAGAACACCTGAAAAATAAAAGTAACAATGTTTTGGGGGGACCTGGGATTCGAACCCAGGTCCCAAGGGATAATGCCTCAATGCCTTTGCCAACTGAATTGGAACGCGCATTTGTTAAATGAATTGAGAGAGAGTATTATATACAAAAACTAATATTATGCTGTAAAACAAAAAATAGGGCGCACATTTTCAAACAAGCCAATGAGGTATCAACACATCATCATCTTCTTCGTTTATCCTGCATAACTAATATCAAATAGCGGGGGTTTTTAACCTCCACTATCTATCTGCACGAAAAATAGCGATTAGAACCACAGTGATCATAAATATTTCGCGAGGGGTGTGTTATGTTCGTCTTGGTCTCACGATCTCAACCATATGTCTCACTGGTCCCAATTTTCCCTGGATTGAAAAGCCCTAATTGAAAGCTCAAGAACCCTAGAAATTTCATCATGGCATCTCACGATTCAGGGGACCATAGTTCAATTCAACCATTCCATTAGCTTTGTATGGTCTCTAGCAATGCAAAACAATCATAAAAACATGTTAAATGTGCATGAATTAAGCAATACGATTTTGAATAAAAGGTGCAAACCGTGAAACTGTAATCAGTGATTTCTTGAGCTTTGATGCCTGGATTTAATTGCAAATCACTCCTGACACTTCCTGCAATGTGTTTGAATGAATAGCACGCCTTGAATTGGCCTAGATTACAAGAATAGGTTTTCAATTTTCTTGGAATTTCTTGAATTGGACAGGGTCTTTTCTGCAGCTTTCAATCGTCCACTAGGTTAGGGTTTGCTTGCTTGCATATAAGGGAAACAAATTAGGTCAAAAAGCTGGGCCAATATCCATTGCATTGATGTTTAAATCTTTGATTGAAAATCAAATATTTTGATTCTTCATGATTGAGCAAAGTTGCCAAAATTGGATTTTTTTTTTGTATCTTTGACTTGTACACGAATTTGCCAGCATGTTTAGGTCATATTTGCTTCACAAAAAGATTTAAAAATCAAATCTTGTATTTTCTTATGATTTAAATTAATTAAATGAATTAATATTAATTAAAAATCCATTTAATCAATAAAAATAAGAAAATAAATCCAATTAAGCTCGATGGGTCGTGCATAGGTCATGGGTGAAGTTTCAAGAAGAGATTTGAGGCCCATTAGCAAAAAGAAGGTGTTTTGAGCAAAGTTGACTTTTGCAAATTCATAAAAATTTCCCAACTTCTCCAATGCACAACTTGCTCAATTTTGATCATATGACCATGTTCTTGGACATTTTGGAAATCTCTTGAAGTCCTCTAACCAATTCCTTTGGTCCCATGTCATTTGGATTTACCAATCTCAAGTTATGGCCTTTGACTCAAAGTGTACTTTTGTTGACTTTTGAAATTGACCTATAATGTAAAAATTGGTAACTTCTTGTGAGAGCATTTCTTGAACTTGGAGTGTGAAGATGGATTATAATAAATTTCCTCCTCTTTAAAATGAGCCTTGGATGGAATTTTTCTGACAAACCATGAAGAAGTTATGCCCTTATCAAAGTACAGTTGACTTTTCTGCTATCTAAAAATAGTAACTTTTGCATCTTGATGATTTTTGAGCTATTCTTGTGGAATCATGATCAAAACTTGATCAAATGATGATTGTGACCTCAAAATAATATGTTTACCAAAAATTATGACTTTTGACTGCAAAATGACCATTTTTCCCTTGCAGTTGACTGTGGATCAAATGGAGCTTTTGACTATGCAAATTAGCATTGTGAGTCTTGAAACTTGGCATGTAGGTGCTTGAGAATGCATATAGGCCTATGAGAGTTGATTGAACCATTGAAAACCCCAAATTCCTTGAAAGAACCAAAACCCTAATTTCAGTTGTCTTAGGAAGTGATTTGACTGTGCAACCCTTGAGCCATTCTTGAGCAATTTGAAGATCATTCTTGACAAACATTGAGGAATATGGGAGGGCAAATTTTGGGGTACAACAGTTTCCCCTGTTCAATCTTCTTAGACCTGAGGATGTAGATTGGCTTACGTGCCTTTCGTGATCCGAAGGTGGAAGATGATTGAACACTAAAGTGCCCAGAAATTTGCACTCGCATGGTGTAGTATCAGCAATGTGATGTCGGGAATAGGCTTACAGATGCCATTTGGAGAGATGATGGATAGGAGGATGGGCTTATAGATTCCACCTGGAGATTGTTGGTAGGTAGTTTTGTCTTCGTTGACGGGTTGTCTTCATTGACGGGTGTTGTCTCTATTGTCGGGTTGTCTTCATTGACGGGTTATCATCAGAAAAATCTTTAGGAATCGATTTAACTGGACTAGAGGGGTTTTGTCTCTTTTGACTGGACTGGTATCAGAAAAATCTTTAGGAATCGATTTAACTGGTCATGTCTCTATTGACTGGATTTGTCTCTTTTGACTGAATTAGCATCAGAAAAATCTTTAGGAATCGATTTAACTAGTTTTGTCTCTTTTGACTGAATTGCCTTAGAAAAATCTTTAGGAATCGATTTAACTGATTTTGTCTCCATTGACTGGCTCCAGAAAAATCTTTAGGGATCGATTTAACTGGTTTTGTCTCCATTGACTGACTTGGCTTCAGAAAAATCTTTAGGAATCGATTTAACTGATTTTGTCTCCATTGACTGGCTTCAGAAAAATCTTTAGGAATCGATTTAACTGGTCTTGTCTCCATTGACTGGCTTTGCCTCAAAAATCTTTAGGAATCGATTTAACTGATTTTGTCTCCATTGACTGGATTTGTCTCCTTTGACTAGATTTGTCTCCTTTGACTGTATTAGCATCAGAAAAATCTTTAGGAATCGATTTAACTGATTTTGTCTCCATTGACTGGATTCGCCTCAGAAAAATCTTTAGGAATCGATTTAACTGATTTTGTCTCCATTGACTGGATTTGTCTCCTTTGACTAGATTTGTCTCCTTTGACTGTATTAGCATCAGAAAAATATTTAAGAATCGATTTAACTGATTTTGTCTCCATTGACTGGATTTGTCTCCTTTGACTATATTTGTCTCCTTTGACTGTATTAGCATCAGAAAAATCTTTAGGAATCGATTTATCTGGTTTTGTCTCCTTTGACATAGCTGAGCATTTAACTGCGTCTTTCCTGAAAGGTAAAGGTCAGTCATATGTAATGCATGATATGGATCAAGCAATGACGTTCTCAACATAAATGAGATTGTATTATATGATGCGTTTATGCATGTATCATGATGTATGAAAATGTGATGTTTTAGCTGGGGGAAATAAATCTCGTATAGCTGCTGGAGAATGATGTTGAATTCTTTGCTTCCACTGGGGATGATGAATGCAGATGATAAACTTGCAAGAGAGGATAACTCCGTTGGGGAATAAACTGGTGAAAAGATTACTCTGCGGGGAATTACTCTATGGGGAAGCGATGCTTTGCTGAGATTTTAACGATAACTCCACTGGGGATTCCGTTGATAAGCTCTGTTGGAGATTTTGATGATGAACTCCGCTGGGGATAGAAAGAACTTCGCTGAGGATGATCTTTCCGTTGCAACTTGCTGAGGATAACCCAGTTAGACTTTGGTGGGGATAACCTCTGAATATGGCTGGGGAGAAATATTTATACTCTGCAGGGGGCAAGCTTTTAGAATCTTCTGGGTAAGATGATTCAACTCTGGCGGGGAAGCTTTTTTAGACTGCGCTGGGAAATGTTTCCACTGGGGGTATCTTGTATTCCGCCGAGGAACATTCTTATATTCTGCCGAGGAATATTAAGACTGCCGGGGATGCTCTTTACGCTTGTTGGGGAATATCCTTATACTCCGCTGGGGAATATTAAGACCTTCTGGGGATACCCAACCTTTTTAGGGCTGATGGTAGACCAACTCTGCTTGGGGAGAGTGTTGCTGATTTGTTCATAGTTGCAAGTCTCAGTGGGGAGAGCTACCATTACTGTCTTACTCTTGGGGAGAGAAGGTATCTTGGTCATATTCTTCAGCCGAACTTACCTTGGTACCTTGGTGGACAGAGCAACTAGATCGTTTAGACAATTCTTATTGCCCCTACTTCTGATATCATCCGTAATTAGTCCTTTGTTTCGTATGTAAATATTTATGAACAACAATTAATGTCAAATGCATATATCAAAAATGAACATTGGACGTTCTTTGCAAAACAAAACAGATAAAGGAAAAATAATTTGCAATTTGTCTGAAAAATGAACTCGTATTAATTTTGAAGTTTGCCTGTAAATAGGCGTTTTTGTACAAGAGGCTGACGTCCTAGTAAGAGAATGCCGCCGAACAAAATAAAGTTTGTACAATTTGTGAAAAGAAAACAAAACAGCTATGTGAATAATCCCACTGGGTTCCAACTCTGCTATCGCCTTTATGTCTTCAAGCATCTCATCACTTTGCTGCTTAGTCGGAGATGAAGCTGATTGACTGGTGCCGTCTGAGCCTGATGGTCGATACCGAAGTCCGGATGCGAGGTGATCCAATGAGACATAGTATTACACTTATCCTTAACTTTTTCCTGGACCGCCCTTTCAGGTTTTCAGTCCATCGGGATACCCATTTTTTCCCAAGCCGCCTTTTCAGGTTTTCGACTTGCCGAGTGTACAGATTTTTTATTTTCATCCCTTATTTTTGCCCGAACCCTTTTGGTTCGCCGGGAAGCCCTTATTTTTGCCTAGGCCAGTCGACCTAGCGGGTCTTTAATTATGCGTAGTATCTTTTTACTATGTTTGCATTGGCGGGGTGAGGAAGGTCGTCACCATCCATGGTGGTTAGAATCATAGCTCCTCCTGAGAAGATATTCTTAACCACAAATGGCCCTTCGTACGTAGGGGTCCATTTGCCCCTGGGATCACCTTGAGGTAGGATGATGGGCTTGATTACCAGGTCCCTGACTTGATATTCTTGTCGTCTGACTTTCTTGTTAAATGCCTTGATCATCCGTTTTTGGTACGTATGACCATGAAAAATAGCAGTGAGTCTCTTTTTGTCGATTAGGTTTAGTTGATCAAGCCGGGTCTGGATCCAGTCATCTTCACTCAAACCTGCATCCTTCATGATCCGGAGAGAGGGTATCTGAACTTCAATGGGCAGGACTGCCTCCATGCCATATACCAAGGAGTAGGGTGTTGCCCCTGTTGACGTCCGTGCTGAGGTACGGTACCCATGAAGAGCAAATGGTAACATCTCGTGCCAATTTTTGTAGGTTACTGTCATCTTCTGCACAATCTTCTTAATGTTCTTATTAGCTGCTTCTACAGCCCCATTCATCTTTGGTCGGTAGGGAGAAGAGTTGTGGTGTTGTATCTTGAATTGCTCGCAGAGCTCAGTGATAATCTTGTTGTTAAGATTGGTACCATTATCTGTAATGATCCTCTCTGGTACACTGTATCGACAGATCAGGTTGTACCGAATGAACCGTGCTACGACGTTCTTGGTTACGGTGGCAAAGGAAGCTGCTTCAACCCACTTCGTAAAATAATCAATTGCTACCAGGATGAAACGATGCCCGTTGGATGTCGTAGGTCTGATCTCGCCAATCATATCAATGCCCCACATCGCAAAAGGCCAAGGTGCGGTCATGACGTTCAAATGAACTGGAGGAATGTGCACCTTATCAGCATAGACCTAGCATTTGTGACATGTCCTAGAATGCTGATAACAGTCGGCTTCCATTGTGGACCAGTAATATCCTGCCCGAAGTATTTTCTTTGCCATGGTATGTCCACTGGAATGCGTTCCGAAGGTACCTTCATGCAGCTCTGCCATGATCCTTTCTGCTTCGATCTTATCCACACAACGCAGTAAGGTTGAATCATGGTTACGTTTGTAAAGAATGTCATTGCTGAGGAAGAACTTTGCCGCGAACCTTCTCAGAAACTTCTTGTCATTAACGGACGCGCCCTCGGGGTATTCTTGAGCTTCAAGGTACCTCTTTACTTCATGATACCAAGGTTTTTCTGTTACCTCTTCGGTCTCAAGATCACAATAATATGCAGGTTCATCCACTTTCCAAATAATGATCCGGGGAGCCTCGTTGTCCCATTTGACTTTGAACATAGAAGACATCGTAGCTAACGCGTCGGCCAACTGATTCTCCTCTCTTGGGAAGTGTTCAAAGGTTATCTCCTCGAAATGGGGAAGCAACATCAATATATACTCCTTGTAAGGAATAAGATTTGGGTGTTTCATATCCCACTCGCCTTTGATCTGGATGATCATGAGAGCGGAGTCTCCGAAGACACTCAGAAACTCATCCTTAGGTCAATTGCAGCTCGAAGTCCCATGATGCATGCTTCATACTCCGCCATGTTGTTGGTGCAGTTGAAACATAGTCGGGCGGTAAGTGGAGTATGAGAGCCTTTAGGAGATATGATCACAGCGCCAATGCCATTACCCAAAGCATTTGAGGCTCCGTCAAAGTGCATAGACCATCAGGATCCTTCCTCAGGTCCTTCATCCGGTCCAGGTATTTCACAATCAGTTACTACCATGATATTCTCGTCTGGAAATTCAAAGTTTATAGATTGGTAATCATCCACTGCCTGATGTGCCAAATGGTCTGCCAATACGCTTCCCTTGATTGCTTTTTGAGACGTGTACTGGATGTCATATTCAGTCAAGATCATCTGCCATCTTGCTATTCTTCCGGACAAGGCAGGCTTTTCGAAGATATACTTGATTGGATCCATCTTTGAAATTAACAGAGTAGTGTGAGTCAACATATACTGTCTTAGCCGGCGAGCAGCCCATACCAAAGCACAACAAGTTTTCTTGAGCAGTGAGTATCGGGTCTCACAGACGGTAAACTTTTTGCTAAGGTAATAAATAGCGTGCTCTTTTCGGCCAGACTCGTCATGCTGCCCCAGCACACACCCCATCGATTTGTCAAGTACTGTCAAGTATAATATTAGAGGTCTCCCTTCAACCGGTGGCATAAGAATGGATGGATCTTGGAGATACTCTTTGATTCTTTCGAAAGCGGCCTGGCATTCATCGTTCCAACGTACTACTTGATCTTTCTTCAGTAGCTTGAAGATTGGTTCACAAGTAGCAGTTAGGTGCGAGATGAATCGGGCAATGTAGTTCAATCGTCCTAGAAAGCCTCTGACCTCTTTCTCTGTCTTGGGAACTGGCATCTCTTGTATGGCTTTCACTTTGGTAGGGTCCACTTGAATACCTTTGTCGCTTACAATGAAACCTAGTAGCTTTCCAGATCTTACCCCGAAGGTGCACTTGTTCGGGTTTAACCTCAATTTGTACAACTTCAACCGGTCAAACAACTTATGTAGATGGTCAAGGTGTTCCTCCTCAGTTTGGGACCTCGCAATCATATCGTCGACGTATACTTCAATCTCGTGATGGATCATATCATGAAACAAAGCAACCATGGCACGCTGATATGTTGCCCCAACATTTTTCAACCCAAAATGCATGACCTTGTAGCAAAAGGTGCCCCACTGAGTGACGAAAGTGGTTTTCTCCATGTCTTTAGGAGCCATCTTTATCTGATTATAACCGGAGAAACCGTCCATGAAGGAGAATACCTTATGATGAGCAGTGTTGTCAACTAGTACGTTGATGTGAGGCAGAGGGAAGTCATCCTTAGGGCTCGCCCTGTTCAAATCCCTGTAGTCAACACACATTCAGACTTTACCATCTTTCTTTGGTACCGGAACTACATTGGCAACCCATTGAGGGTAAGAAGTTACTGCTAGAAAATCGGCGTCAAATTGTTTCATAACCTCAGCTTTGATTTTCTCGGACATCTCTGGACGCATACGACGGATCTTCTGTTTTACCGGAGGACAATCTTCCTTGGTAGGCAGGTGATGAACCACAATGTCCGTATCCAACCCAGGCATATCTTCGTAAGACCAGGCAAAGATTTCCACGTAGTCATGCAGCATCTGAATCAACCGTTCTTTCACACTAAGCTCCAGATTTGCACCGATCTTAACTTCCTTCCTGTTTGTCTCAGTACCCAGATTTACCGTTTCCACTGGCTCTTCATGTGGCTGAATGGCCCTCTCTTCCTAGAGTAGCAGTCTTGCAAGCTCACCGGGCACTTCGTAATCATCTTCACCTTCGTCTTCGGCTAAGTTGATCGGATTTTTGAAGTCATAACTGGCAGTAGCAGAGTCGTTACCAGTGAGATCCAGAGTGGATTGGGACCTGTATATGTGAGTGTGTGTAAATAGTTGTTCCGCAATATATAATAAAGAAAGACAAGGAGCGCAAGATTTGAAATGCAAAAAACGTCCAATGCTTTTATTAATGATATATGAAAATGACACACAAAAGCCCTCACAAATGAAGCCACGGTGCCCCGGGTAAGACACTGGGCCATAAAGTTTCACAATATCGTATGTTACAAATTCAAAACAAAGGAGTTCATTATTGAGTAATAAAAGTAATAGGGACGAAGTCTTTCACCGTCCAGTTGTTCGGTCCACCGTTGGTCGTAGGGTAGATCCAGTTGTCGAATTCAGATTCCTCTACGTCACCTTCGATGGCATTTACTCCCGAGTTGCTGATGAACACAGGGGGTCTTCCAATCCTTGCCCTACGAACGGCCTTCTGAGCTTCTGCAGTGAAACCCAGACCAAACTTGTCAGTCTTCTGAGTGAAATCAGGAAGTCGGCCCCAGTTTGCACACTCACCCTTCTCAATAACAGCCCGGGCATCCTTTAAGGAAGCCATCTTTAATGGAGAATCTTCAATCACAGTCTCAGCTGATGCCAGTGTCGGAGGAACCTCTTCAAAGTGCTGGAATGGAGTTTCAATGAATTCCCTATCCATCTCTATGTACCGGAACGAGTTTAGGTGGCTGACCATGTATTCCTCCTCCCCTTGAACTGTCATAATCTTCCCTTTGACCGGGTATTTCAGCTTCTGATGTAGTGTGGAGGTCACAGCTCCAGCCTTATGGATCCATGGACGACCCAACAAACAAGAATAGGATGGCCGAATGTCCATCACATAAAATGTAGACTCGAAGACCTGAGAACCAACTCTGATTGGAATGTCAACCTCACCATGCACCATTCTTTTAGACCCATCAAAGGCCCGGACTACAATGTTACTTGGCTTGAGCTCCAGACCTTCGCAATCCAACCTGTCTAGTGCTTTCTTGGGCAAGACGTTCAGTGAGGAACCAGTATCAACCAGCACATGTGCAAGAGTAGTGCCCCTGCATTCAATGGAGACATGCAGGGCATCGTTATGGTTCTTCCCTTTTAGCAGTCAGATCAGCGTCGGAGAAACCCAGACCATTATCAGCAGTTAGATTAGCCACACAATCGGTGAACTGATCAGCTGATGTCTCTTGTGGCACGTGGGCCGTCTTCAGGAAGGTAATCAGGGCCTTGGCATGGGCCTCTGAACACAACAACAGTGATAACATAGAAATCTTGGAGGGGGTTTGCCCCAGCTGCTCAACTACATTATAATCACTCTTCTTAATGATCTTCAGAATCTCTTCCATCTCTTGTTTAGAAGCTTTAACATTGATGGTCTTTTGTGCCTCCGTTTGGGCAGGCATATCAGTGGTAATCCCTTTGCCCCGAGCGTTAGATGACTCGGCAACAGGGGTAGAAACAGGAACTTGATCAGGAAGGGAAGTAGGCACACTTGCAGGTGTGATGACAATAGGTCTCTGGATAGTTGGTGGCGCAATATCTGGTGAGAAAAGTCTACCAATGCGGGTGACTTTAGCAGGCCCGGTAATGTTGCTGATGCTGGTATTAGTATCAAACTCTTGCTTAACTCCCAGAACATAAACATATGCCCCATAGTGCCAAGGGACAGCTTTGTCGGATGTATAGGGGATGGGCCCCGGAATAGTGATAATTATAGGTGCAATCTTCTGAACAGGCGTAATTTTGACAGGCTTCCTCGAGGGAGCCTTGGGAGAATTGTTGAAAATGGTGACAATGGACACTTCTTCAGTAGGGGTAGCAGGAACAACAATCTTCTCAAACAGGATTTCTTTATTATCCATCAGGTTTTGGATACCTGACTTCAAAGATGGGCAACCAGTAGGTGAAACGGGACACAGATGGCAACCTTCACTACATCCCGGAAATAAACCGGCTAGCAACAGGTTCCTCTTGACAGTCAACAGCGGGGTAACAATATCATTCATAGAGGATACAAACACGTCTTCCTCCACAACATTAACTCCATGTTTGGGCATGGGAGCAGTCACAACATTAGGCCTCTCGGGCGCCTCGAACTCAACCTCCTTTGCATCGATTAGGTCCTGAACCTTATTCCTCAAAGTCCAGTAATCATCCGTACTATGCCCCGGGCTATCAGAGTGATAAGCGTAGCGGGCGTTAGGATTGTACTTTCGAGATGTAGTATTCAGATTCTTTGGGGCTTCCCTTAGAGTTACCAAATTGGTTGTCAATAACTGTGGCAATATCTGGGACAAGGTCATGCTGAGGCAAGTGAATTTCCTTCTAGGTCTCTCACCCCTTTGTTGGTTGTGATGCTGAGGAGCACTGGCAGGTTTTGAAATAACCACCACGTTGACAGCTTGGCGGTGTTCAGATCTGTTTGGTCTCCTTGAACCATAGACATCACTAGATTCCTTCTTGAACGGTTTCTTTTCAGTGCTTGAGGAGGCACCCTTCTGTATTTTCCCAGACTTGATACCAGCTTCAATTCTCTCACCAGCCAAGATAAGGTCTGTAAACCCGGCTGAAGAATTTCCAATCAAATGGTTGAAGAACGGACCAGACAGGGTCCCCAGAAACATATCAACCAGCTCACGATCAGTTAGAGGTGGTTGTACCCTTCCAGCAAGGTCTCTCCACTTTTGAGCATATTCTTTAAATCCTTCACCTGTCCCTAGTGACATACCCTGGAGTTGGGTACGCGTAGAGGCGAGGTCGGAATTATATTGATAATGCTTATAGAACGCAGTAGCCAAATCCTCCCAATTACGGATACTGGCCTCATCCAGCTGATAGAACCATTCGAGTTGAGTCCCTGAAAGACTATCCTGGAAGAAATGGATCCACAAATTCTTGTCAGCAGTGTAAGGTTGGATCTTCCTTACATACGACCGGAGGTGCAGCTTTAGGCAGGAGGCTCCGTCGTATTTGGCAAAAGCAGGTGCCTTGAACTTATGGGGAATCACCACCCTAGAGGATAAGCCTAGGTCTCCAAAGTCCAACCCGGGCACATTCTGTATTTTCACAGCGCTCAAGCGGTCCTCCAACTGTTTGTACCTATCCTCAGCAGGAGGGTACTGCTCTTCATCATAATCCGTCTCGTTGTCGGAGACTACGGGACTAGGAACCCTTCTCTCTTGTGGACTGTCTTTCCCTACAGATGAGGTGGTCAGCTCAACCTCATTCTGCAGTCCATTCCCAAATTTGCGTCCAGTGTTGAACAAGACGGTCCTTTTCTTCTTCTTCTTCCTCTCTTTCAGAATCAGAGTCTTCAAATCCTGTTGACCCTGGGCTAGGCTCATAACCAACTCTTGGAACTGGGCATTCTGGGCCTAGAGGGCCTTGGTAGCTTGTTCAGTGGAAGGTTCAGTAGACATGATGATTGCTGAAATAAACAGCGAAGAAGATAAGTGACCTGTAAGAAGGGTACTTGTTATGCACACGATGAAATGAAATGCGTATGATTTATGTTTGCAATGTTTTCAAGGATCTCGTGGGTTAAACAAAGAAACTTGTTAGAATTTGAATTTTGCGGCTTGACTGAAGGAACTTCATGTTGTTGAGAGTCCTTCTTCAAGAGTCAGGCTCACCATATCGAGTGGGTCATAGCCCCTGACTCAAGTTATCGTGTTTTGATCTCCAAACAACCTTGGCTAGAGGAAAATAAATCCCCTTTGCCCCTTGCTAGACATTTGGTTCATCATGACCTGCATCACAAACCCTTGAGATCCTTGAAATGGGTTAGTCCTTATGCAGGATGTATGCAATGTTATGATGTTATGATGTTATGATAAAGGCACACCACAAGTATTCACAACAGGCAAACATGGTGAAGGCACACAAGTCACACAAGAGAGCCCTTAGATTTCAGGCTGGCGTGAAGTTTGGGTACTACCCTCTTTCAGTTTTAGTTGGTTAAGACCTGTCCTAAGAATAGTAACCGGGTTCTAGAGGATCTCAATATCACTGACTACCCTCGATCGGTCATAATTCCAGTTTGGCAACCTTTTCTTGCAGCCGGAACCATCGCGAGAGTTTAGCCTCAATGAGTGTAGCATACTGCTACTGTTCTATGGCCAAGTTGGTCAATTTAAGGTTCTAAGGTCAGTTGGTGCTTAATGACTCCTCAGAAGACCCATATTCTCCTCGTTCCAACACAAGGGATATCGGTACAGACCAAGGTGTCACACCAACGTAGCTACTGCTTCACCCGTGTCGGTCTACGCTGGACAGGTCCCTCACAGTTTATTGCTACTTACCTAAAGGGTATCCCCAGATCCGGGTTAGGATCTATAAAACTCCGATACAAGCCCACAAAATTAAAGCATACAAGGCATACAATTGAAAACATAGTGATCTAATCCTAAGTTACACCTCACTTTTATAATATCCCCAGTAGAGTCGCCAGTTCTGTGATCGGTGGAAATAGAACTGACTGTTTTGGAATGCTGGTTCGCGTTTGCGTTTCGCAAAATGTCGCGGTAAGCAAGAGTCGCCACCGTCTTTTATTTTCTCCAACAAGGAAAGGACAAAAGCACAGCAAAATTCCTTTTTGAGATGTTTCTCGGGTTCGGGAGGTAGATTATAGAAAGGGAAGGTGTTAGCACCCTTTCTATCCGTGGTTATCCACGGACTCTTAGGTACTTGCTCACTATGTTTTCAAAATGTTTTGCTTGTCTTGTGTTTGTGGGTTTTGAAAAAGTTTGTTTGAAAACTTCGATTTAACCCTTGTATCTGTCCTCAAGAATGTATGAAGTGTTGTTTGAAAAATTTTGTTTGAAAAGTGTAAGTGCGAAAAGTATTTTTGTTTTGAAAGAGCAAGTATCTAAGAACCTCTACCTACTCAAAATAAATTAAGCTGTGTAAATGTCCTTTAGTCAGTACTATCCCACTATTGAGAAGTAGGTAGCACCTTCGTTGGAGTTTTCGGGTCAATTCGATTATGGGACATGTGGTCACTAAAGCAATGGTAGGACGCCTTAGCGGTAACCCTAATGTCTTAGATCATTTTTTATCGAGGCAACTGTTTCAAGGCAACTTTGATATTTAGACAGGAGGGCGGCCTCTAAAACACCCTATACTCAATGACCACGTCGAGGCAACCAAGTGAGGCGTACCCTAGGAGTGGCATGTGCGAGTGTGTCAGGTTTCAGTTAATGTTATCTTTGTACATGTTATGGTGAGCTACGATTGATTTTATTTTAAGAGAAATCTTGACATGCATAGCCTAATTAGCATACATCTAGCAGTTAATAGTTGCGGAATTTAAATTGCGGAAGTTAAATCTAAACTATTACAAGGCGTCGGGTATTTACATCGCCAAAAACAACCCTTGAAAAATAAATGCGAGAAAATTAAATGAAAGCGATAAAATATCCTAATTAAAGCTATTACATCCTCAGAGCAAATACAATTATATGATGAAAAATATTAATCAACAAAAATCACACGCGCGAGAAAAAATTGGATCGGATAGTCTTTTAGGGTTTTGACCCCTTTTGAGAAAGAAAGAGATTTTTTATTATTTTGCATTTAATTAAATTAAACCTAGACTAATTAATTAATTAAATACAAGAAGGATATTTTTTTGAGTTTTTTTAGGAAATAAAAAGAAAGATGATTAAAATTGTCAAGAACCCTAATTCTTATGTTGATTTTAAATTATTGCAAAAAAAGTTAGAATTATCCCAATTAAAACTAAATTAGTTAATTATATTTATTTACAAAAATAATAAAAGGGTGAAATCAATTTTAATAAATAATAATAAAAATAATATTATATTTTTTAGTTTTCTGATTTTATTATGAAACAAATTAATTTGGTTAATTAAGTAATAATAAAAATAATTAATAGTAAAACAATTAAATGAAAAAATATAAAAGAAGAAAAAAGGAATAACCCAGGGGGTGATGGGCCCAAGAGGAGGTGTGTTTGGAAATTTGTGGCCCAACAATGCTCAAGCCTGCTTTGACTATGGCCATCCCATGCATAGGCGTTGACTGGAGACTATGGTGAGGATTCCACTCTTGGCCACTGGATTTGCTTTGCAAGCCACTTGGCGTGTTGATAGTTGAGGTATATGGTGGACCCTTTTTGGCAAACTGCACAAGAACACCTGAAAAATAAAAGTAACAATGTTTTGGGGGGACCTGGGATTCGAACCCAGATCCCAAGGGATAATGCCTCAATGCCTTTGCCAACTGAACTGGAACGCGCGTTTGTTAAATGAATGGAGAGAGAGTATTATATACAAAAACTAATATTATGCTGTAAAACAAAAAATAGGGCGCGCATTTTCAAACAAGCCAATGAGGTATCAACACATCATCATCTTCTTCGTTTATCCTGCATAACTAATATCAAATAGCTGGGGTTTTTAACCTCCACTATCTATCTGCACGAAAAATAGCGATTAGAACCACAGTGATCATAAATATTTCGCGAGGGGTGTGTTATGTTCGTCTTGGTCTCACGATCTCAACCATATGTCTCATTGGTCCCAATTTTCCTTGGATTGAAAAGCCCTAATTGAAAGCCCAAGAACTCTAGAAATTTGATCATGGCATCTCACGATTCAGGGGACCATAGTTCAATTCAACCATTCCATTAGCTTTGTATGGTCTCTAGCAATGCAAAACAATCATAAAAACATGTTAAATGCGCATGAATTAAGCAATACGATTTTGAATAAAAGGTGCAAACCGTGAAACTGTAATCAGTGATTTCTTGAGCTTTGATGCCTGGATTTAATTGCAAATCACTCCTGACACTTCCTGCAATGTGTTTGAATGAATAGCACGCCTTGAATTGGCCTAGATTGCAAGAATAGGTTTTCAATTTTCTTGGAATTTCTTGAATTGGACAGGGTCTTTTCTGCAGCTTTCAATCGTCCACTAGGTCAGGGTTTGCTTGCTTGCATATAAGGGAAACAAATTAGGTCAAAAAGTTGGGCCAATATCCATTGCATTGATGTTTAAATCTTTGATTGAAAATCAAATATTTTGATTCTTCATGATTGAACAAAGTTGCCAAAATTGGATTTTTTTTTGTATCTTTGACTTGTACACGAATTTGCCAGCATGTTTAGGTCATATTTGCTTCACAAAAAGATTTAAAAATCAAATCTTGTATTTTCTTATGATTTAAATTAATTAAATGAATTAATATTAATTAAAAATCCATTTAATCAATAAAAATAAGAAAATAAATCCAATTAAGCTTGATGGGTCGTGCATAGGTCATGGGTGAAGTTTCAAGAAGATATTTGAGGCCCATTAGCAAAAAGAAGGTGTTTTGAGCAAAGTTGACTTTTGCAAATTCATAAAAATTCCCCAACTTCTCCAATGCACAACTTGCTCAATTTTGATCATATGACCATGTTCTTGGACATTTTGGAAAGCTCTTGAAGTCTTCTAACCAATGCCTTTGGTCCCATGTCATTTGGATTTACCAATCTCAAGTTATGGCCTTTGACTCAAAGTGTACTTTTGTTGACTTTTGAAATTGACCTTTAATGTAAAAATTGGTAACTTCTTGTGAGAGCATTTCTTGAACTTGGAGTGTGAAGATAGATTATAGGAAATTTCCTCCTCTTCAAAATGAGCCTTGGATGGAATTTTTATGACAAACCATGAAGAAGTTATGCCCTTATCAAAGTACAGTTGACTTTTCTGCTATCTAAAAATAGTAACTTTTGCATCTTGATGATTTTTGAGCTATTCTTGTGGAATCATGATCAAAACTTGATCAAATGATGATTGTGACCTAAAAATAAGATGTTGACCAAAAATTATGACTTTTGACTGCAAAATGACCATTTTGCCCTTGCAGTTGACTGTGGATCAAATGGAGCTTTTGATTATGCAAATTGGCATTGTGAGTCTTGAAACTTGGCATGTAGGTGCTTGAGAATTCATATAGGCCTATGAGACTTGATTGAACCATTGAAAACCCAAAATTCCTTGAAAGAACCAAAACCCTAATTTCAGCTGTCTTAGGAAGTGATTTGACTGTGCAACCCTTGAGCCATTCTTGAGCAATTTGAAGATCATTCTTGACAAATCTTGAGGAATATGGGAGGGAAAATTTTGGGGTACAACACTGACTCATTGTAAGCATATTGGGCCCTCAGATTGTGATTTGAAAGGCTTGTGCAGCTAGCCAATCGAAGGGTAAATCAAACCTGTCTTAAATGCTAAAATGCAATATCCAAACATAACTACAGTCCAGGATTTAGCATAAAAACTAATGGGTCTCAAAGTCCAAAGCATAAGTAAACTAAGGCTGAGTTTTCAATATATAGGCATTCAAAATCGAAAGCTAAAATATGGTCTATAAATTTCTACGTTTTTCTTTATTGGCATATGCACATGATATTAAAATAGAATAGACTCAAGTTTGAAATAAAACTTACCTCTTGAAGTCTTTATATCGAAGGGAAATGTAAGTTCTTTCTTTGATGGAAAATGGGAGTTCGTTGGGACCTTCCTGAGGCTAATCCAATTGCTACATTGTGAAAGTAATGACTGGGTCGAAAGAGGTTGCGTGAGTGGATCGAAAGCTTTTTATAACAAGGGATGGGGTAACTCAAAGGCCTACTGTATGGTAGCTGATGGAGTGGGTCGAAGGGTAGTTTGATGGTCACTTGGAGGGTGAATCGAAGGTTTTTTATTAGTGTATAGAAGTGTTTGAAAAAAGAATGTTGGGAAGTGTTTGAGAATTTCTGAGAATTTTCACAAGTGCTTTCTTGCAATCCTCTAGGCGCCTGATCGGGACTTTATAAGTCTGTCGGGATACTAACTGCAAGTATACAGTTCGGTCGTTCTAGTTTTAAAAGATTATCGAACCCACAGAGACTGTGTATCAATCGCATACGATCTAATGCTACAGTTTTGTCTAACTAAGCGATGAATATTTGATATTTGGGGGAGACAGTTTAGTTTTAAAAGTAATAGTACTAATTATACCGGTATGTGATAATCAGACTTAGGGAATTCGATGAATCGCTTGGCTTATAAAGTATTTCGGTAAAAGCTAATTGTTTAAAAACCTGAGACATACACTCTCGTGTTTATGAAATAAGTCATGCTACTAAACCTAGTGGATGCACTTTAAATTTAATAACACTTTTTGAAAACAATTTGAATTTAATTAATTTATTAAAACACTCTCGTGTATTTAAAAATCAATGCTTCGTTACCACTATCTGGGTTGAACCCCAGCTCTCGCATGCAGGTTCTTGCCTTAATTAATTTCCCACTCTCGTGGCAAAATCGTGTTAATTAACCTCTCACTCTCGTGACAAGGATAGTTAAATTAATATTGGAAATTGGAAACCAGAAATTGTTTTATAAATATTTTTGGCCAAGGTATCATTGAATTCTTTCAGTTCTTACGGTCACATACCAGTATTAATAATTTAGCCAGACATAATTAACTTAACAGCAATAAAGTTTAAAATATAATTCATGGCAATAAATGGCATATTATAGAAACTAAATAAATAATAATTGCAATATAAAAAACCTGGAATTAAAGATGCTATAGTAATCTTGAGGTAATACAGTAATCCAAATCTTTGAGCTTGACTTGCAGTAGGAAATTCGTGTTAATTCTTGTAAGAAGAATTAACACTTAAAAATAGAAACTAATGCTTTGAATGGAAATTACAAGGAATTAAAAGCAGAATTACAAAACAAACGAATTGGAAATAACTGTAAAAATAAAATAAATATTTTCTCTGAGTAAAATTCTTCGACCCTTGGACTGTGCCTTCGTACTCATATATATAGCAGGAAAAATCAGCAGTTTAATTTGAATTCTTGATGAAGTCTTCGTGGAGAAATTGTAGGAGCATTAATAGTAGTGGCAATAAAATAAGAGATTCAGTAGAAACAGGGAGAACTAGTCTGCCCTTCACGCCCATGTCTTCAATCCATGCGTAACGTTCTCCTTCATGCGCGTGACGTTCGTCACAGGTGGGTGACGATCGTCACACGCTGAAGTGGTGCCTTACGCTCGTCAGGTGACGAGCGTTTCCTTATGTTGTGGGGTGTTACGCCCGTCACAGGGGCGTGACGACCGTCACCTATCCAGAAGTCCACACTTTGTATTTTTTTATTCTTTTTCTCTTTGTTTTTCGTCTAGCTTTCTTCATGTTGTCCTTTTCCATCGGTTTGAGTCGACAAGTGTTATACCTGCAAAAAGACAAATAATCTCGGAATAATCGAGGGTTAGACGACTTAATGGAATATAAAATCGGTAAAAAGTATGTTAATTATACGATATGTTTTCTCGTTATCAAATTCCCCCATACTTAAACCTTTGCTTGTCCTCAAGCAAATAGTCATTCGGGAGGTCAGACAAGTTTTCTGGTAAGCGCATAAGCATGACATACCTTGGATTTTTAAAGTGGTTTCGGGAAATCCTCGTTGGTTCGGCCAATACTTGAGTAAAACACTAAAGATACACTCATGACGCAAGCGATAAGCTTACCCGTAGACTTCCATTTTAAACGAACTATCCAACAGTTCCGTTATAACTCTGCCCGAAGTTTCTCGTATCTATTTCACCCGGTTTCGTTCTGGTGCAATCACATTAAGCCCTTTGCCTTAGCACGCACATAGTGGAGTAACCGGTTAGTGACTTTGATCCTTTAGCATAGGGTCTGGTACATGAATGTGGCAACCCTACAAATTTTATCCAAATTGGAGGTTGTGGGGGATCGGGCCGTAGCACGCCCTACCGAGTTCAGAACCAGATACCTCTGAACCAACCAACACTGGATTCCTTCATTATTTGCTCAGCTCTTATATGTGCCCGTATATTTTGGTACACAAGTTTTCTTTTTCTTTTAGCAGCGAGATAGGAAGGATATTTTTAGAATCAGGCATGAAACACTTATATTCATCGATTCTCCACGTGGTTTGTGTCAAGACGGTGCTGACTGCTAGTATAAACTACTAGGGGTTACTTCTAGAACTTGAAACTCCAGATATCGGTATAATGGTTATTGAAACGGATTGCGTAAGTAGGAAGTCTACGGTGACAGAACCGTATCGATCTTGTTATGTCATTTTCGGCTTCCTCAACTGGGATTTCGTTAAAATAGGTATGTCGGGCTAATGCAAAAATAAATTTTTTTCGGTATGGCAAAGTAAAGCGAAGAATTTGAATCGAGACATATCGGAAGAATTTACTAGTTTTATTAAAGATCGAAAGATACCTCTCCCACACAAAATCCGACATTATCCTCAATGTTGCGGTATATATGCGGGGAAGTACAATTACAAAAGGAAAAGAAATGAAACAAATTACAAAGAAATTAAAAAAAGAGAAACTACTGGTGACCACGTCCTCTGCTCCTGGTGCGAGAGCGTCTGGTAGGAGTGGCTTCAGCGTCGGTGTCTTGGAAGCCGTAGGTGTTCATATCTATCCTCAAGGCGTTAAGCTCTGACAGCGCCTCATCCAACCTCTCATTCATGTTTCGCTGCCCAGTCAAGATCTGAGCGTTTTGGGCGCACAAAGACTCAAACTGCTCAGCTTGCCTCCTTTCAAGCGCCGCATTCATTTGATTTTGCATGTGGAGGGCGCGGAGGATGTCTTCGAGATTGATAGGAGGAGGTGCAGATGAGGATCCAGGGATGTCGTGGACAGGCGGAGCACTATCCAACTCTTCTTGTATGTCGTCTGCGGCGGCTGCAGCTTGGTCTTCGTGAGCAGGTGCAGGCTCTGCGGGAACTTCAGGGTCGAACAACCAGTTGGCTCAGTTACTTGGATCGATTTGGTCCCTGTTCGGCAAAATAATATTCTGATAGACAGTATTCCTGATTACGGGGTGGAATCTGCCGTCTTATCGCTCGTAGATGAGGTGTGCGGCTTTGCAGTGATCCAAGGTTAGCAAAGTCGGTGCCATAGAAGGCAACGTTGCAAGAGCAGCACCGTAATTTAGACCAATGGCAATTGAAGTAACCAGCCCTCCGAAATAGAAAGGTTTTCCACCTCTAGCACAAATAGAGTGGATGTGAGCAAGTAGGAACGGGGAGGCATTTATCTTTTGCCCAATGAACGCACAATGTAGAAAGAAGAGATCCTTGGAGTTGAGCTTATGGTTGCTGTCTCGGGCGAAGATGGTGTTACTAAGAATGCGATGGAAGTAGCGGATGGCCGGATTGTGAATGTGGGTGGCGTTGAGGTGATCGTAGGACCCAGCACGGATGTTCGTTAAACTGTGCCATAAGTTGAAAGCCTCCTCATTAAAACTATCCGGTACCTGAAAATTAATACCTTCGTCCGAACAAAATCCCATAAGCCTCGCGATGTCGGATTGAGGCAACTGGTGCTCAACGCCAAACATGCGAAATTTTGCCATGCCTGATAGTTGGTTTGTGACACCTGGCGGAGTGAGGTAGGCGAACAAACTCAAGAACTCAAGAGTAAGAGTTTCGTAGATTGGTCTTGGTTCGCGACAGAGGTTCCACAAATCCACGCTTTGTAATAATCGGCGGACACTGTCGAGTAGTCCCAAACTCCGTAGGTAGTCGATGTCAACGTACCTTGTGGGTTGGAGACCTCGACGTTGGAATTTTTGATACTTTGCTCGTTGATTCTCCCCAGGTTCTCCGATTCTGAAATTGATAACTTGAGCATTTGGGTTGTTTGCCATGGTGATAATGGATTTGATTTGGGAATGTGAGAATGGGAGATTGTAAGGATGTTAATTTGGTGTTGGGAGTTTAGAAATTGGAAGAAAAAATGGAGTGAATATGTGGTTTTTCGTATGATGGTGACAATGGAGGAAGGAAGTGGATTTATAAAGAAGAAGGTTGGAACGGTTCTCTGTAACAGTCGTTGGTTTCTGTCTGCGTGACGGTCGTCACAGGGGTGTGACGCTCGTCACGAAGCAAAGAGGCGCGCTACGCTCGTCACAAGGGTGTGACGGTCGTAACGCAGACAGAGTCACAAATAGGAAGAACGTTACAAGACCGTTGGAGAGTGATGAGTTTATTATTTTTCTTGGAAATTGGATTTTTGAAGAATTTATATATATTTTTTGGTTTATTTGAAATGTTTGTTTTAATTAGTTATTTTAATTAATTAAAGTTTTAAATGTAACGAAATAGACAGTAAATAACAGTAAATAACAACAGTAAATAAAACATAGATAGTAAACAGTAAACTGGGAAAGAAATTAAAATAATCTTCAATTTAATAAATGCATAACAAATTGTTTCAAAGTAACTAAAAATAAAAGAAAGTGATAATGTTGAAATAATAACTAAACTAAAAATCCCTCCCACACAGAAATTTACAGTGTCCTCACTGTACGTAAAAATGCAAGAGAGAAGGAAATGAAATAACGATGGAAACTCTAGCCACGGGGAGGTGGAAACAAATGCTGATGCATATAGTCCAACTGATCAGTCACCAAGTCCATGAAGGTAATGAAGTCCACCCTGAGGGAAGTCAGCTCGCCCCGCATGTCCGTAATGGCCTCATGTAGGGAGTCTAAGGTAACAGCAGGTGGAGGTGGAG
This sequence comes from Vicia faba, assembly GCA_948472305.1. Classification (NCBI taxonomy): domain Eukaryota; kingdom Viridiplantae; phylum Streptophyta; class Magnoliopsida; order Fabales; family Fabaceae; genus Vicia; species Vicia faba. The sequence continues at coordinate 256,714,251 of OX451738.1, read as the reverse complement.
TAGTCTCAGGAACCTGGGGCGCGGTCTCGGCGGAAGTAGCCTCCTGTTCCCAAGGATCAGGGAGATCATGGTAGCCTGGCGGTGTAGCAGGATCTTCTTCAGCATTAGCATTGTTTGGAACCTCATAAATGTCAACCGTAGATGGTGAAGAGGGTGGTGAAGCAGGGTAGTGAAGATCAAACAACCAGTTATCCCGGTTGTGCACACTGGTTCTTGGGTCAGGCAACTTAAAATGATGGACGATCTGATGATTAACTAGTAGGTCAAATGAATCTGGTCCAAGGTTTCCAATCATGCTAGTGTTGAAACAAAAGGCAATGTCCATCGGCTTTATGCCATAAAGCGGAGCAGAACCGAGCATAGGTCGGCGGAGTCCAATGGCATTAGACAGCATGGTAACTAACCCACCCAACAAGATAGGCGCATTTGGAGTTTCGATGATCCGCTCCATATTAGCGAACATATAAGCTGCATCGTTCACCGGACGGTTTTGAGATGCACAATACAAAATAAACAGCTCATCGCGGGATACAGAGGTGACATTTTGCTGTTTGCCAAAGATAGTGTGGGCTATGATCTTGTGGAAATACCTGATGGTCGGGTTATGAATGCATTCAGAGTACAAATCTGACGGCTCAGGATGGTTAACACCAGCTATGCTCCCCCAGAAAAAGTCAAGCTCAGATACGGGCAAAAGGTTTTCCTGTGTCATACTGATAACATCGGGTCCAAAAGGGAACCCAAGCAACTAGCTAAACTCCCGCAGGTTGTAAGTGTAATCCATGTTAAACATTCTGAATGTAATTAACCCATAGTTGAATCCCATTCCATGATTTGGAATGAAACTCAAGGTGCTGAGAAACTCCAGAGTCAGCCTTTTGTAGGTACAGAACCTCCGACGGATAGGAGCAGTGTCCCAACCAATCTGGTGCAGCAGGTACATGACACTCTCGCGAATGCCAAGGGCAGCCATAGCATGATCATCTGCATATATAGTAGGACACATCTCCCGTTCACCCAGGTCTGCAAACCGTCTTCTCTGGTGTCGGCTTTGCAATTTGACATTCATGAAGTTAGCACAATACATAGCGCGAGAAGTGAAAGAGAAAGAAATACCCCCCCTGAAAATATTTGAAAAATGTTTGAAAGAAAAGGAAAGTAAGTAAGTATTTTCGGGTTAGGAAATTGCCAAAGTTAAATTAAAGAAGAAAAATAAAGAATAGAATAAAAATAGATAGATAGGAGTAAGAAATGCAATCAAGAAAATGTTTTAAAGATTAAGAAGAAGAAAAGAAAAATAAAAACATATTAAAGCAGAAAAATAATTAAAGTAAAAACATGGGTTGCCTCCCACGAAGCGCCTTTATTTTATGTCGACGGCTCGATAGTAAATACCTATTCAGTTAGGTATTTGGGGTAGGCGGCTCACTTAACTGGAGATGAGCCGAGAAGTCAATATTTCCGACGTTGAAATAGTGCTTTAAGCGCTGGCCATTAACTATGAATGGTTCGATAGAACTACCTTTAATTTCTATCGCACCACTTGGGAAAACTTTGTTAATTACGAACGGTCCGGACCACCTGGAACATAATTTTCCCGGGAAAAGTTTCAGTCTAGAATTGAATAGGAGTACGATGTCTCCTTCCTTAAAGTCTTTCCGCGATATACGCTTATCGTGCCATTTTTTTGTTCGTTCTTTATAGATTTTAGCATTTTCATAAGCGTCTAAACGCAATTCTTCTAGTTCATGGATATCTAACACTCGTTTCTCGCCAGCACTCTTATAGTTTAAGTTAAGGGTTTTTATCGCCCAATAAGCTTTATGTTCTAATTCTACTGGCAAATGACAAGATTTTCCATAAACTAACTTGAACGGCGTTGTTCCGATAGGAGTTTTGAAAGCTGTCCGATATGCCCAAAGAGCATCGTTTAGCTTGGAGGACCAGTCTTTTCTGGATGTGGCTACTGTTTTCTCAAGTATTTGTTTGATCTCCCTATTTGACACTTCCACTTGTCCACTTGTTTGAAGATGGTATGGTGTGGCTATGCGATGTTTAACTCCATATTTGGAAAGTAACCTTTCAAAAATTCTGGAGATAAAATGTGAGCCACCATCGCTAATCACTAGTCTTGGTACACCGAATCGTGGGAAGATAATATTCTTGAATAGTTTTAGTACCACACGTGTATCGTTTGTGGGTGCGGCGATGGCTTCAATCCATTTTTATACATAGTCGACGGCTACCAAAATATATTTATCTCCAAAAGATGCGGGGAAGGTCCCATGAAATCAATTCCCCACACATCGAAAACTTCTACTTCGAGGATTCCTTTTTGCGGCATTTCGTCACGTCTAGATATATTTCCTGTGCGTTGACATCTATCGCAGTTCATAATTACTACGTGGACGTCTTTCCATAAGGTAGGCCAAAAGAAGCCAACTTGAAGTATTTTTGCACAGGTTTTCGATGTACTAGCGTGTCCACCATAAGGGGCGGAATGACAATGGGAAATGACGTCGTTTATTTCATCATTGGGAACGCAGCGACGGTAGATACCATCGGCGCCTCTTTTAAAGAGTAATGGTTCGTCCCAAAAGTAGTGTTTAAGGTCATGGAAAAATTTCTTCCGCTGTTGGTACGTCAAATCAGGTGGTAAAACACCGGCAGCTAAATAGTTGACGAAGTCAGCGTACCATGGTAATGCGGTATTAGTACAAATGGATTTTACTACCGCAGTTGTGAAAGTTTCATGGTGTGGATCTAAACTGTCGGTAGGGTTTGTCTCTAGCTTGGCAATGAGGCGTTTATAAGGGAAATCTTCATTTATGGGAACACTCTCGGTTTGGATTCCATCTAATCTCAATAAATGGTCAGCTACCACGTTTTCAGTTCCTCTTTTGTCTTTTATTTCTAAGTCAAACTCTTGTAAGAGTAAGATCCATCTGAGTGATCGCGGTTTGGCGTCCTTCTTGCTTAGTAGGTATCGGATCGCAGCATGATCCGTATAAATAATGATTTTAGCGCCTACTAAGTAGGAACGAAATTTGTCCAATGCGAATACCACAGCTAAGAGTTCCTTTTCCGTAGTGGCGTAATTCATTTGTGCGGGATCAAGCGTTCTGCTTGCGTAGTAGATAGCGTGAAGCTTCTTTTCTTTGCGTTGTCCTAGGACTGCGCCTACAACATAATCGCTCGCATCGCACATTATTTCAAATGGTAAATTCCAATCGGGAGGTTGCATAATAGGTGTTGATATTAAGGCCTCTTTTAGTGTCTCGAATGCGTTCAAGCATTTATCGTCGAAAATAAACTCAGCCTCTTTCATTAATAACTCAGTTAGTGGCTTGGTGATTTTAGAGAAATCTTTTATAAAACGCCGGTAAAAACCCGCGTGTCCTTGAAAACTTTGTATTTCTCTAACTGTTTTGGGTGGTTGAAGGTTTTTGATAATTTCGATCTTTGCTTTGTCAACTTCAATCCCTCTATTTGATACAATGTGACCCAACACAATTCCTTGTCTCACCATGAAGTGACATTTTTCCCAGTTGAGCACTAGGTTGACATTAACACAACATTTCAGTACTAATTCAAGATTTGTTAAACATCCGTCGAAACTTTCTCCACAGACAGAGAAATCATCCATGAATACTTCCATGATTCCGTCTAGAAAATCTGCGAAGATCGCCATCATGCATCGTTGGAAAGTTGCAGGTGCATTACATAGTCCAAATGGCATTCTCTGGTATGCAAAGGTACCATAGGTACATGTGAACGTAGTTTTCTCTTGATCGTCAGGATGAATGGGAATTTGGAAGAATCATGAGTATCCATCAAGATAGCAGAAATGGGAATGTTTGGCTAAATGCTCGAGCATTTGATCAATGAACGGTAATGGGAAATGGTCTTTGCGTGTAGCTTTGTTTAGTTTCCTGTAATTGATACACATTCTCCATCCTGTTTGCGTACGTTGTGCTACCGATTCGCCTTTTGTATTTGTTATAACTGTAACACCTCCTTTCTTAGGCACCACATGAACTAGACTGACCCAGTTGCTATCTGAGATTGGGTATATGATGCCTGCCTCTAGTAGTTTTTGCACTTCCTTCTTAACGACTTCACTTAGGATATGGTTTATTCGTCTTTGATGTTCTCTAGAAGTCTTGCAGTCCTCCTCCAGCATAATGCGGTGCATACAGAGAGAAGGGCTTATTCCTTTTAGGTCTGATATATTATATCCTAATGCGGCTGGATATTTCCTTAACACACTAAGAAGTTTTTCGGTTTCGATCTCTCCTAATTCGGCATTGACTATAATTGGTCGTTCGAGTTCTTTATCTAAGAATTCATACCTAAGATCTTCAGGTAAAGTTTTAAGTTCTATACCGGGTTTCTTATTAGTTGAGTCAGGATCGGGTGTTAAAGCTAAGCATTCGCTTGGGTTGGCATCTAAGTGTTCTTGTTTCCAGTCTTCGTTCTTGAGGATAGTCGGTGTCTGAATTTTCAGCATCTCATAGTAGGTGTCCTCTTGGTATTCAAGTTCTTTGACACATTCATCAATGATATCTAGGAGACAACATGAGTCATCTATAGTAGGGGCTTTAAAGAATTGGGAAAGAATGAATTCTACTTTTTCTTCTCCTACCTCGAAGGTAAGTTTTCCTTTCTTGACGTCAATGATGGCTCCTGCAGTAGCTAAAAATGGTCTTCCTAGTATGATGGGAATGTTTGAATCTTCCTTGATGTCCATTATTATGAAGTCGATCGGTATGTAAAATTGTCCTATTCAGACAAGAATGTTCTCTAGCATACCAACAGGAAATTTGACTGATCTATCGGCTAGTTGTAAGGACATCTTGGTAGGTCTCATGTCGCCTAATTTGAGCTTTTCGCAAATAGATAAGGGCATTAGACTGACACTGGCTCCTAAATCGCATAGAGCTTTGTCTATGATAAATTTTCCAATTACACATGGTATGGAGAAACTACCAGGATCTTTTAGCTTCAGAGGCATGTTATTTTGAGTTATGGCGCTACACTCGGCAGTTAGCATAACGGTTTCGTTCTCAACGATTTTTTTCTTATTAGCCAATATTTCTTTTAGGAATTTAGCATATGACGGCATTTGGGTTATAGCTTCTGTAAACGGAATAGTGGCGTTTAGTTGTTTCAGAAGTTCTACAAATTTCTTGAATTGTCCCTTGTTCTTGGTTTTTGCAAGTCTTTGAGGGTATGGAATTGGTGGTTTGTATGGTGGTGGAGGCACATAAGGTTTTTCTGAGGCCTCTCTGTTCTCATTCGCGTCTTCCTCTACGTTTTCAGATTGATCTTTCGACTTTTCTACTTCCTTTTCGGGCTTTTTGATACATGGTCGGGTTTTGGAGTCTCGGATCTACCGGTCCATCAAGAGCTGTCCCACTTCATAATGTAATAGCATTTGCATGTCCTTTAGGATTGGGCTGTGGTTGTCCAGGAAATGTACCAGCAGGTGCGGAAGAACTAGCTTGGTGTTGTGCTACTTGGGAGATTTGGGTTTCTAACATTTTGTTGTGAGTAGCTAGGGCATCTACCTTGTTTGCTAATAGCTTCAATTGTTCACCGGTGTGAACGTTTTGATTGAGGAATTCTTTGTTTTGTTGGGCTTGATTAGCGATAAAATTTTCCATTAGGATTTCAAGGTTATATTTCTTAGGAATGTTAGGAACATTACCAGCGGGTTTTTGATAACTTGGAGGTACAGCAGGTGCTTGGCCAGGTGCATATAAAGCGTTATTGCTCTTGTACGAGAAGTTAGGATGGTTCTTCCAACCAGGATTATAGGTATTGGCATAAGGATTTCCTTGAGCGTAATTTACCTGATCAGCCGTTATTCCTGCTAAGATTTGACATTCGGTCCTGTGATCGGTGGAAATAGAACTGACTGTTTAACGCTGGTTCGCGAAATGTCGTGGAAGCAAGAGTCGCCACAGTCTTTTATTTTCTCCAATATGGACAGGACAAAAGCACAGCAAAATTCCTTATGAGATTGTTTCTCGGTTCGGGAGGTAGATTTATAGAAAGGGAAGGTGTTAGCACCCTTTCTATCCATGGTTATCCATGGGCTCTTAGGTACTTGCTCTTATGTTTTCAAAAGATCTGTTTGCTTTTCAAGTGTGTGTGGGTTTGAAAAAGTTTCTTTGAAAGATTTCTGAATAACTCTTGTATCTGTCCTCAAGAGTGTTTGAAAAATTTGTTTTGAAAGCTTTTGAAAGTGTAAGGTGTGAAAAGTATTTTGTTTGTTTGAAAAGAGCAAGTACCCATGAGTCATCTACCTACCCTAAGGAATTAAGTTGTGTAAGTGTCCTTTAGGTAGTGCCATCCCACCATTGAGAGGTAGGTAGCACCACCATTGGAGGTGTTCAGGTCAATTCGAGTGTAGGGACAGTGTGGTCACCGAAGCAACAGTAGGACACCTTAGAGGCTACCCTTATGTCCTTGATCCTTTCTTAATCCGAGGCAACCGTTTCGAGGCAACTGTTCCGAGGCAACTGTTCCGAGGCAACCGTTTCGAGGCAACTATTTCGAGGTAACTGGATCATGGACATAAGGACCGCTAAAACGTCCTATACTTGACGACCACGTTTCGAAGGCAACAAGTGAGGCGTACCCTAGAAGTGGTGTGTGTATTTGTGTGTTGTTTTCAGTTAATGCTTATCTTTGTAATTAGTGAGCTACGAGTTGTTTTTATTTACATACATTCTTTCATGCAAGTTTAGCAGTTAAGGGGTGCGGAAAGTAAATTGCGAAAACATAAATCCTATGCTATTACAAGGCGCGGGTCTATACATCGCCAAAAATTACAAAGACCCATTTTTTGGTAAATAAGTACGGAAATTAAATAAAGCGATAAACCTATTTAACTATTACATTCTTGAAGGCAATTACATAATAATCAAATAAAGTAAATGCGCGCGAATAAATTAATCGGGAATGTCTAAGGGTGTTGACCCTTTTTGGAAGAGAAATTGATTTTTTTTTGGCTTTTTTATGATTAAAGTGAAATTAAAACTAACTAATGGCTAATTAATTAATTTAATTAAAAGAAAATATTTTTTTGTTTTTTTTATGTTTTTTATGAAATAAAATAAAAAGAAACAAAATTAAGTCAACCTAATTTTAAATTATTTTAATTATTAAAAGAAAAGTCAAAATTGCCTAATTAAACTATTTCAATTAATGTTTATTTACAAAATAATATAATAATAATAATAATAATAATGTTAGTTCTATTTTTTTGATTTTTTATGAAAATGTTAGTTGGTTAATTAATTGTTAATAATAAATAAATAATAAATAAAAAAGCAAGTAAAGAAAAAAAAGAAAAATGTCAAAATAAAAATAAAAAGAAGAGTAAAAACCCAAGGGGTGTAGACTGAAATGGGGGGTGTTGGACTGAGATTCTGGCCCATTTGAACAAGGCCTGCTCGACTTTTTTTGGTTGCCTACGCGTGCTTGACTCCAGAGTATGGTGTCTCTCACTCTTTGTCCTTTGGATCTATGCTAGTGAACACTTGGAGCGCTGAGATATGAGGTTTATGGTGTTCCTCTTTTGAGAATCTGCACATGAAAGCAATTGAAATAAAATAATATGGAAATTATATGGGGACCTGAGAAAAACTTACAGCGCGGTATGAGCCTCAGGACTTGGCAAAGGTTGCTTTAGCTTCAGGGTGTGGCAAGGAATAGAACCACGTGCTTGTTTTGATCTGAAGATGCTCGCAACTATGTTTTAGAACTCTCACTTTTTGAATAATTTTTGGTTTTGCTCTTGGCCGTTTCTGCACACACTATTTTTTTTGAATGAGGTTGGGAAGGCTTGTATATATAGTAATGAATGAGAATCAGTCACACGATGAGCCTTTAACCATTGCAATTATGCTTGAGATTTTGCCATAACCAACATTGAAACAACTTGCCTTTTGTGTCAAAATTTGAATTTCTATGCCCATAATAGGCCTTGCACGAATTTGGAAGGTATTTCAAGGTGATTCAAAGCTAATCAACACAAAATATATCCCTCCATTAATTTCTTTGATTTTTATTTGAATTTTAAAGATTTAAAATGAATTAAATCAAATAAAATTAAATAAAAATGGAAAAATTAATTTTAAATCTTGAAATAAATTGTGGGACACGTGGGAGGCATGGCCAAGCTGAATCAAGTGGAAAAAGTGGGCCCCTTTTGTCAAAAATGAAGTTTCAAGGATAATTGACTTTGGCCATTTCACAAAAATTTCCCAACTTCTCCAATGCATATCTTGCTCAATTTTGAAGATATGAACATGTTCTTGGAAATTTTGGAAAGGTCTTGAAGTCCTCTAACCAATTCCTTTGGTCCCATGTCATTTTGATTTACTAATCTCAAGTTATGGTCTTTGACTTAAAATCCCTTTTTGTTGACTTTTGAAAATGACCTATAATGTTAAAATTGATAACTTTTTGTGAGAGCATTTCTTGGACTTGGAATGTGAAGATGAGTTGTAGGAAATGTCCTCCCCTTCAAGATGAGCATTGGATGGGATTTTTCTGATGAACCATGAAAAAGTTATGCCTTGGTCAAGTTATAGTTGACTTTTCAGCTGTCCAAAAATAGAAACTTTTGTATCTTGATGATTTTTGAGCCATTCTTGTGAAATCATGGTCAAGACTTGATCAAATGATGATTGTGGCTTCAAAATAAGATGTTTACCAAAAATTTTGACTTTTGACTGCCAAATGACCATTTTGCCCCTGCAGTTGACTGTGGAGCAATTAGGGTTTTTGACTGTGCAACTTGACCTTGTGAGCCTTGAAACTTGACATGTAGGTGCTTGACAATGTGTATGAGCATATGTGACTTGATTGAACCCTTGAAAACCTCAACTTCCTTGCAAGAACCAAAACCCTAATTTGACTGGCTTAGGAGGATGGTTGACTGTGTAGCCCTTGAGTAGACTTTGAAGATTATGGGAGGGAAAATTTTAGGGTACAACAGTTGCCCCTGTTCAATCTTCTTATACCTGAGGATGTAGATTGGCTTGTGTGCCTTTCGTGATCCGAGGGTGGAAGATGATTGAACACTAGAGTGCCTAGAAATTTGCACTCACATAGTAGAGTATCAGCAGTGTGATGTTCGGGAATCGGATTACAGATGCCATTTGGAGAGATGATGGATGGGAGGATGGGCTTAAAGATGCCATCTGAAAGTGTGAAAGAACCTTGTCGGGAATGGGCTTATAGATGCCATTTGGAAAGACGGTGGATAGGTGAATCTGAATAAGAAATAGAATAGCTTCTGTGTCTGGAGCATATCTAGTTTGTGCCTGATTGCTGACGTCTGAAAAAATTGTAGAATGACCTCCATGTCTGGGGTATATCCATACTGCATGAGTAACAGAATGTCATCTGAATCTGGATCGTATCTGGACTGAACAATAGAATAGCATCCGGTATGGAGCATCTCTAAGTTTTCTTTAGAAGTTTGAATCTGAATAAGTAATAGAATAGCGTCCGGAGCTGGAGCATCTCTAGGCTATATCTGAAAGGAAATCTGAATAAGTATCAGAATGTCGCCATGCCTGGGTCACATCTGAACTATCTCTAGAAGGAGTCTTGAATAAGAAAAAGAACAACATCCATATCTGGAGCACTTCCAAGCTATCTCTGAAAGGAAATCCGGAATGAGTATCAGAATGTCGCCATGCCTGGGTCACATCTGAATTATCTCTAGAAGGAGTCTTGAATAAGCAAAAGAACAGCATTCATATCTGGAGCATTTCCAAGCTATCTCTGAAAGGAAATCTGGAATGAGTATCAGAATGTCGCCATGCCTGGGTCACATCTGAACTATATCTAGAAGGAATCTTGAATAAGCAAAAGAACAGCATCCATATCTGGAGCATTTCCAAGCTATCTCTGAAAGGAAATCTGGAATAAGTATCAGAATGTCGCCATGCCTGGGTCACATCTGAACTATATCTAGAAGGAATCTTGAATAAGCAAAAGAACAACATCCATATCTGGAGCATTTCCAAGCTATCTCTGAAAGGAAATCTGGAATAAGTATCAGAACGTCGCCATGCCTGGGTCACATCTGAACTATATCTAGAAGGAATCTTGAATAAGAAAAAGAACAACATCCATATCTGGAGCATTTCCAAGCTATCTCTGAAAGGAAATCTGGAATAAGTATCAGAACGTCGCCATGCCTGGGTCACATCTGAACTATATCTAGAAGGAGTCTTGAATAAGCAAAGGAACGGCATCCATATCTGGAGCATTTCCAAGCTATCTCTGAAAGGAAATCTGGAATAAGTATCAGAACGTCGCCATGCCTGGGTCACATCTGAACTATATCTAGAAGGAGTCTTGAATAAGCAAAGGAACAACATCCATATCTGGAGCATTTCCAAGCTATCTCTGAAAGGAAATATGGAATAAGTATCAGAACGTCGCCATGCCTGGGTCACATCTGAACTATATCTAGAAGGAATCTCTGAATAAACAATAGAATAACATCCGTGGTTGGAGCATCTCTAAGTTATCTCTGAAAAGAAGCCCTGAATAAGCAACAGAATAACGTCCATCTGGAGCATCTCTGAACTATTTCTGAACAAGTAACTCTGAACAAGCAATAAAATAGCGTCCATCTCTGGAGCATTTCTAAGCCATCTCTGAAGAGAAAATCTGAATAAGCAAAAGAACAGCATCCATATCTGGAGCATTTCCCAGCTATCTCTTTAATCTCTTTAATGTAGATATGCCCTGGCTAGATACAGGTATCGAATCCACAATCAATCGCTCACAGATATGCCCTGGCTAGATGCAGGTATCGAATCTGGAATTGCAACAACTGATAGTAATCGTCTTTGGATTGACCTTTTTCCTGAAAAGGCAAAACATCAGTTGTGCAATGCATGATGTCATGATGTTCTCAGGGAGAAATGAGATTGTGTAATATGATGCGTATGTGCATGCTATAATGTATGAAGATGTGATGTTTATGAATGTATTCTCGTATGGGAAAATAAATCCTTGACGAACGCCGGGA